>SNQJ01S0000973.1:243443-253742 GCA_010110895.2 Picea sitchensis
GTGATTTCCCTCGCACTTGTTAATGGTTTCATCAATGACCGGTAATCAAGTGGTTTCTGCCATGTTCGACTTCAACACATGTAATCACATGGTTAGATTCGTACTTTGGGCGACGAGATTGAAGACCCTGGATAGCATCTTTTTTGTCCAGGTTGCGATGGAGTATGTATAATCTGCGACACATAGATCCATTGTGTATGTCTCGTGGCTATGTCGTCTCAATTTGAAATTTCTCGCATAGATCCACAGTGTATTCCTGGTGGCTATGCTATATTTTGACGGCATGGATCCACAGTGTATGATTGGTGGCCATGACCTATGTCTACAATTGCATGATCTGAGTATGGGAATGCCTACCTCAGAATTGGTATATATGATATTTTGCAGATGCTTGGTTGTTCGCAGGTTTTCGATTAGGTGTGCTCCTAGTTCCCGACACACACATGCAGCTTACAAAGTCTTTCGGCTGACACTGTTTCCAACCTCATACTTTGGGGGGCATTCTGTTACCCATGATTTTGGTCGTCATGATGATGTATTGATGATGGTGTATTCAGGCTCTTCATAAGAACTTTCTCCTGAGAAAAGTTACTTTCATCTCTTCCCAGAAAACTCATTTTTGAAGAGGGTTCGCAGGCTGCTAATATATTTGGCTGCGAGAATGACCCATTCTCATAGGCTTCCTTAAGCCAGAGTGCGAACTTCTCGCACTGTGTTGAACTTCTAGGGTGCGAACTCTTCCTAAAGCATGGAAAAATATTAATTCTCGATGCTTCTAGAAGGGAATCTTCCAGAAGGATGGGTTGGCATTTGAATGGTTATCCTAGTACTGGATTCCCTGGTATTTTGGGATCATTCTTATCCAAGTAACTAATTCACTCTCTCCTATATATTGAGGGAATTCTCATGGAAAAGGTTAAGCAAGATTCATTGGAGAATTGGTGAAAGAATTGTGTGAAGGATTGAATCTTGAACAACAGCTTGGAGACTCCAGCAAGTCTATCAAAAGGAGTTGATCTTCTTCATGCAAGGATTGAGCAAGTGTGTGTGTCGGAGCCAAGGGTCATCGAAAGGAATTTTGAGACATCAAGGCTCAGGTTGTAATCTTTACTTTCCATTAATATGATACAGTGGCATGTCCCTTTCCCATAGAGCTATTTCCACTTTATTGTGTAATTCCTTGATCATACACATAGGTTGACTATTGAATAGATTGTGCTATATTCACTTTGGTTGGTTTGTGTTGTCTTGGTCTTGACTGCATGAGAGCATTGGAGCGAAGCGGGAGCAACAAAGACCATAGGAAGCGATTATAAGGTATTATATTTGTTCTTGCCTCCTATTTAATTCAATGGTCAAAATTTAGGGAAAGAGTCATGTCTTGTCTTGATTTGTTCTAGATCTAGGTGGATCTAGGGAGATCTGTTAGTGTCTGCACCTACCGATTTATCCGATAACAATGGTGCAAATGATCTAAAGGATGAAGTATTTCCTAAATAGTCATGTGAAGTTCTGGTTATTTTGTTCAAGGGTTGGATCATGATTTGACTATTTAAGTTCATTATTTTGCAAGGCTTGTCCTATTTATGAATAATATTGATTAGAAACTAAACCCCCCTTGAATGATCTAATGTTAAAGGTCACCGATTCATAAGTTTTTGGTCAATGCTTGATGGGTTTCTAAATAGACTAAAACATAGCATTCTCTATTTTGGATTAGATGTGTTTAAGAGTATTCAAATATTCATGGTGTATTATTCTTAGCATAAATCTCACAGTGCATGTACACATATAAATAAAACCCTCTAATTGACTGATTAACTCACTATGTGGTTGAATTTGGCACCAATATTGTTATTTGGATATAATAACAGAGACACAAGTAATATCACATAATGATGATGTAACTTTGAAGTAGATTAATACTTATTTCATATTTTGGGTGATTGAGTATGGTCACTTTATGTTCTCTCAATAATGTTATTTCTATAACAATGTTTATGAGATACTAAATCTAGGCTTACATTATATTAAAAATGGAATGTGGACACCTTTAGAGAGAAAGCTCTTTTATCACCTCGATTACCAAACCAAGGATTTGTTATGCATAATGCTTAAATGTCATAAGAACCAACTTGGAGTTCTTCAATGTCTTTGTTGTTGAGACCTTTCCATTTAATTTTTCATTTATGTGGTGGAAAGTGAAAAATATTACACAATTTAGTACACAAGAATTCCTTTGTGTGATGTTTAGGTGTTGAGGTCCACTTTGCAATTTTGTATTTTTTTTTCACAGCTTTGACTATGAATCGGGAAGAGTGCATTGGGTTCCTCTTTAGGGGGTTGGACAATATATGTTGTTAATCCCTTACATTTATTTCTTGACAAATTCTTATTGTCCATATATATGTGCAAAAGCATGTTATGGTTATATTTTTCATTGCATAAGGCATGAAAATATTCTGCAGGGTTTTCTCTTTCTTTATATTTTAAAATTGTGTCCCTTTATTTATGCCTTGTTAGCAAATAAATCCAACTAGTAGATGAATATTAATGTTTAAGATATATATATTAAACTAGGGGTATGTTACATATGGTATTAGAGTGTGCTTATAGGACTCGGGATTGTATGGGCTCGAAATATGAATGATGTTATTAGATAGGCTTAGACAAACTTGCTAGCTAGGCAAATTCCACGATGATATAATAGTAAATAAATTGGTATCTTATTGTCTAGTCTTCTCCATATGTTTCAATGAATTCACCTAAGAGGTGCATGGACCAGTTCAGTTGCACAACCTAGACATAGAATGGTGTTATTGACAAGGTGTTCAAGATGCACTCCTCTCTATTCTCTTCATCATAATCCTATAGGCCATTATCTAGCATGCCTTGTTCACTCAAGCCTCATTGATTCAATAAATTGCATCTCCCTTCCACCCATGACGATTTCATACTTCTAGTATATCTTTCCATGAATTTATTCTTACTAGATCCTTTAAAATCCCTAATAACATCCATGCCTACCATAGATAGCCTTGTGATCATATGAATACCATATTTGTGAATTATATAACCTTTTCCAACAATATGCAACCCTAGTGCATGTGACTGGTAAGGAATTTGATACAACAATTTATTTCACCAATGTTGTTGAATGGTGGAGCTTCCAAGAGATTCAATAGACTGGACTCCCTAAGAAAACCAAACTCATCCCTTCATGCACTTTGCATTTCATCGGTAGTTAGTAATACATGTGTCTTAAATTCTATCTTAGGGATGTATTCTATTTTAGATTTAGAATTGCATTCAAAACATAGAATTTAATAACTCAACAAAAGATCTAATATTGGTAGCCAAGCCATTAAACAAAAGGATTTTACTATCTCAAATAGAGAGAAAGATGATTGGGCCTTATCTTTGGGTGAACTCCCTTAATTTGATTATGAACATTTTTGCATGCCAACATCTCCCCACCCAAGTTCAAATCCTTCTTATGATGTGTTTCACTCTTTGTGAACCTATAATTTTTTCTGAGGCTATTATCCATGAAGAACATATTACCCTTGTTTATAGGATGGAGGGTGAGGTGCTTGGTTACATGTGAAAAAAAATAATGAACTTATGATCCAATGTATCATTTTTTGGAGGAACAAGTTGGAGTGTTTTCTAATTCAAAACTTTAAATGGTTGTCCTTGGATGTAGGAAATTCTGTTCTTGGGTGATTGCATTAACTTTAGATAGAGGATTGAACACCTAATGTTTTATCCACTTCTAATGGTTAAGTGATATGTTGAAGGTCAAAACAATTATGGGGTAGGTAAATTCCCTCAGGATAGGCCTGCAAAATCATACCCTCTTCATTATGACTTAATGAGCTATCAAATACAGTGGAATACTTACATTTAGGTCAAATTGCATGATTGATTTAATTTTCAGTTTTCATAGTTGCAACTTTCCACATAATGATTTGAACAACATATTTGATGTTAGCATCAACCCAAAATCTTTGTGTTGATCATAGTTGGTTGTTCTCTTTAGAAATAGGATTACCATCCATTTTTCTAACTATTGAAATTGATATTATTGTGATCTTTTTAATCTCATTGGTCGAATAACTCATGGAAGTTCTCTACATTTAATAACACTCTTTAACTATAATTGGTTTCCAATATACCAATTAAACTAGGATGTACAACTAAACATGTATTTTTCAGATATATCTTCATCGAGTGAGGGAAGTTCAGCTAAAATAGAGGAAAGTGAGACATCTAGTAGGTCTAACAAGCGGAGATCAACTAGAGGTAAGAAGATCATAAGAAAATTCTATAGATGCATAGAATTATTTCTTGCTAAAGGGGGGTCATTTTTTTATGATGATGAGAGCATAGACGACATTGAGGTTCCCTTGAGGTACAACCATCTAGTGAAACGATGAGTATCAAAGGATATTCCTCGAATAAACATTGATTTTTGTGCCAACGAAAGGATATATCGCATTGCTCCATCGTCATTACATGGTTTGGGGATATTTTCCATGGATGGCATAAAGGTTTTTTTACGGCAGAATAACTAAAATTATGGAGTATGTGGGACCCTATTACATCTACAAATATTAGATACAGATAGTCCAATATACAAAAAGTATGCAAAGATATGGCTTGGTTGAAAATTATATACAACTAAATGACAATGATCAAAATAAAGGAACATCTATGTATATTGATGGAAGACCAAAAGCATCAAGGAATATTGCAGGGTTTATAAATAATACATGACCCACAACCACAAATAAGCAACCCAATTGCATATTTGAGGGGCATGAAGGAAACCATGTATCGTATGTGCAATAAAAACAATAGCTGAAGGGGAAGAGTTGTTGATTGATTACAATTTGAATCGAGTAGATAAAGATGTTTCTATTATGAGGGTGATACGTATACTATTTTACCCAACCTGTAAGAAATGACTCTGATAATTTATGATTATTATTTACTAATAGAGACAAGAAACATACACTGTCTTCAATATGATCCTCTAAACTAGAACTAAAAACTCATATGGCAAGACATTTAATGATAACATCGATCCTTTCTTTGCTACCACATTAGGACCACTCATCAAAGTTGTAAATATTTTGATGTTATGTTTTTACAAGTAAATCATCCACTAAAATGATGTTATGTAACTTTATTTTGCATACATTTGATTTTCTTCAATTTTTTCTAATTCTTATATTGACATTGCTTTGTTGGCAACACCATTGTCCTAGCATGACAGGGGGAAGGAAACAACCTTAGAGAGATCCATAGATTATACAAAGGAAGAGCTTACTCACTAAAAAACAATTCCTCCCCTAACCCAATCCAAACAATAAAGAAACTTCTAATAAAATCAAACATTGAACTTGCTTCTTTGATTGGGATTCAGCCACATACATAGGAGATAAAGGAAAGAATTAAATCCTTGATGAACAAAATTAAAATCTATTGGGGTAAGAAACATCTTTATTTATGCCATTTATTTATTTTGGATTTTAATTTCTATACTCTTACAAGTCCTTTTATAAAAAAACTCTTTATTTTTATAGGAGTTTTTGAAGTATTTTGATCCCCAGGATCAATCTACGGAGGTTGGTGTTGCTATCGGCGATGTTACTACACTGACACAACATCATACCAGCATGCCAGTCATTCATACCACTACACCCTCCAGGGTCGATGTCGATACTACACCCAACGTTGACGAGCACATGTCAAAATGTGGACGGGATGATGTTGATGTAGAGCAAGGCTTTGCACATTTTGAAGTAAGCTTTCCTGGATATTTCTGTGTCACTCGCACAAGAACAATAAATCTTACCTTTTGGGTAAACGATGAGCTCATCCCTATGAAAATAGAAAACCTTCCATGTATGTAAGATGTGTTTTAATTATTATGTACAATCTAATTGAAATTTACGTATAATGTGTAATTATTTTAAATTAATGATAATATGGTTTTGTAGGAAATGACACATTTTATAAACACATGAATGACCTGACATTGGATGTATTTGGTCCCACCATACACATAAGGTGGAATTCATAAAGTTCCAATTTAAAAGATGATCTCATTAACAAGTTGGTTGGCCTATTCGGTGAGGACTCCTTCAGTAAATTTGGAGTCTCCTCAAAAGCAAGTGCATATTTAAAATATTTGCAGGACCAATATAGGGTTCATCTGCAAAAGAACCCTAAGTATGAGAATCCCCCAATGATTCCTGAGAGAGAGTGGAAGGCACTACAAGAAGATGCAAAGGAGAAGATGCTCCAAAAAGAAGGAAAGACACCACCAGACTCAGGAAGGTATGCAGTCCACTTCTAATAATGTAATTATGATGTTTGATCGTCATTGCAACATATAATTATGTATTTGAAACTTTTCAATAAAGGCTCCTAGACACATCCAAAACCACCAAGGCTAGAATTGAAAAACATGGGAAACACAAACTTGGCTCGGTTGGTAACTCGAAAATGGCAATACAAATTATAAGTATAAAAAAAACAATTGCATCCAAATAATATATTGTTAACAATTTTAATTTAATTGTAGAGAAGAAGCAAAGTTAATGTTCTTATGCAAATTTGCATGGCATGGAGTTCAAAGAAGGTCCAACATAGGAAGACCTCATGGTTTCTTTCAAGCATGGATTTCAGGGCGTGGTTGGACATAGAAAAAGCTTGGGGGAAACACAACCTTCCAACACTCAAACCAACAGACAAGTAAATAAAATCATCGAATATTATTTATAATTAACTACTCGTACAATCTATTGATTATTATTTTCGGCCATAAAGTCATGTATTTGTTTGTTTTAAGCATGCAACCAACGAAGAAACATGTGTCCCCACTAGCGGAACACAACCTAATGATGGTATACTTACACCCAATGAAGGTGGTGTACAGCTCGATACTAGAGGTATTTCATGTGCTATAAAAAATGTAGTATGGATTGAAATTAAAAATATTTAATTGCAAATGGTTTATTAATTATAAACTTTCCTGTTTCAACTCTAGAGCATCTAGAGGATGAGGCTAGACAAGAAGATGAACATATGGTAGCATCCGAAAATACTCCACTTTCCTCCACTAATCAAGTAGGTAAAGAATAGTCTAATGCTCTTTTTATTAATGAAATACTTGTAATAATAATAACAAAAAATATCAATTTAACATTTTTTTTCTTATTGCAGCTGATGATATGTGCTCCCCTTGCAATATAATTCCCTTCGTGAGTACACGACCAGGTCGTCAATAAGAATTGTAGAGGCCAAAACAACTAAAGGGGAAGAAGGAAGTGACGACCTACTTTCTAAATTCATTTCAAGCATAAAGAAAGAAAAAAATAAATGATTGTACTTAGAAACATCATGTACCATATTGTGAAAACATATTTTTTATGATAAAATTTTTGAGACAAAAAAATTTGTGTCTATGATTAATGAATGAGTAAATGAATTTCATATGTTAATGAATGATTGCTATATGTTTGTTTATCCACAAAACCACATATGTTTTTTTATGAATTTGTTGTTTTTCTAGTGTCTATGCATGAATTTTAATGTGTTGATTTCTACTATTTTCTAGTATATAGATTGGGTACTAGGGAATTGAGAGTGATGTGATGGGGGGGGATTGGCCATAAGAGCTTCCACCTTCATGTGATTGACCATGTTGAATAGAGAATAAATTAGGATTTGGATAGTCTTGGAGCAAACCTCTGTCGATCCAACAAAGCAACAACAAAGTCAATGTTGACTTTGATGTTGCTCCTTCAAATCGAGGGAGGTTTGCTCCAAGATTAGACTACTCCAACAAATTATTATCAAAACCAAGTGGAGCTCATTCAAGTATTCATGAAGTCAGGTCTTTTTAATTATTATTTAGTCATAAAAAAGTTTGTTAGTTTATTTTATTATTTTGTTGATTCTTTAAGTGTTGGTTTAATTATTATAATAACTATTGTAGCAGATCTATTGGAGCAGTAGTAAACGAATATCATACGAGGAAAACCAATGAATATCTAGGTATTTGATTTGTTATTTGATTTCTAATTGAAATTGATTTGTATGATTGACTTGATGATTTATATTATGATTTTGGTTCTTCCCACTCACGTATGATTGACATTATGATTTATATTGTGCTGTTGTTACCTTGATTTTGACAATGGTTACTTTCTATGCGGTTTCTAAGGCCTTAAGAAGGTGTGGGAGTGGTTACTCATATTTAACATATTCAAATCATTTGCCTTATATAAAATACGGTATCTAATGATTACGTAAAGATCTTTATCATGATTACAACCTTATACAGATACTACTTACATCATGTTAATTACAGATATTACGCTCTTACTACTATGGTAAAGTAAGATACAGGGGATAATGTGAAGTAATTCCTAATCGAACCAATTATAGCTTGTATTAATCATGTCCATATATGGGAAACATGAACATTGTATAAGTAGTAGCATAATTACCATAATTGTGACTATGTGAGCTTAGATTCAGCTTAGATCTTAGTGTAATGTGATATCAAGCTTAAAGCTAATACTACAATTATGAGTACTATCACCCTTATTAACTCTATATCAGTAAGCTCCATGTATCTTCTTTCTATAACAAGTAGTAAGTCCATTGTAACCACTTACATGTTGAATTACTATACATGTTTCCATAATGTATACATGATCAATAGTTCAAACCTTAGACTATAGACTTTATACTATGAAGCAACTTATTACACATACTTAGTAGGATTTATTAGACATAATACGTACATATCCTATGAATATTGGTAAGCATTAGTGTTATAGATTACATGACATTCCATTAGTGTCATTCATTATACCAAATACGTAACATTATAGAAAGGCCCTATTAGTAGAGAGTAAGATAAGTTGTTTGTATGATTACAACTCTGATTCATGTAATGAAATGGTTATAGTATTATGCTTATTAGGCTAATCAAACACATCATGCATAGTAAGCTCTTACTTGTTACATACATCTTGTAAGCTTATGATATTCTAATACTGTAACATAGGGAATCATACTAAACTGGAACTTCATTATACTGAATAATTATACATACTAATTCAATGTTTGTATAACTGGGATTTATGTGCTTTCTTGATATGATGTTCAGACTATGTTCATAAAAAAGATATCACTGGGCTTGAGTTTACATACCCTATGCTTAGAAAATCTTGGAGTTAGATGTTACCTCTAGTCATCACATGGAACTCATACTAGTAAGATTCAATAGCTCATACTTGGATAGCATAAATATAACTAACATGTTGACATGAGAACTATTCTTATTCATTATAGGTATATGTATAATCAACACTATCAACCTTTAACACAACTAGCACTTATAAGATCTTAAACATCAAGTAACAGTCCTTTTACACACTAGTTACCAAAGCTTTCTACATAACTAGTACAGTGCTTACAACTCCATATCAGTATGATTACACTTGTTTCCTATACTTATGATTGTGATTAATAGTATGTTGATTACTAAGAGTCTTAAGCTATAGTGATAACCTAATCAAGCCCATTACATTACGTGAAACATAGTGGTTGTTTTATCCTTATACGTTATCTTCATAATATGTATGAAATTACTACTAGTTAGGAACGATCATTATGAATACAATTGTTTCATTATTCCAATATAAGAGATGAGGTAAGTTATTTAATCTCTATAACTGCATATCACCTATCTTATGTAATTACATTGAATCCATGGTAATCACACTATATCGAGCTAGTATCATATGAGTTCCATATCAGATCAAGTAGAATGAATACCATAAGTAATACAACTTATACACTGCTTGGTTCTATAGTAATATCAAATCACACTATATTAGTAGAGATCATGGGTATAGCTTATGTATGGTTAGAATAGAGATGAAAACCCATGTATTATTGATAATACTTGGGATTACAACCCATACGGATAGCTCATCTTATTGTTATGGGATTTTAACTAGTTACATATTACTATTGATTACATATGTCGTTTGAGATACAACTTGTACAACATATTGCTTCTATTCCCCTTGGTCAACCAACAATCGGTATTAGGTAGTGATTAAAATTTACATCTCTAGTATATCACCTTTCATTGAGGTCAAGTATTACCATTAGTATACTCTACCAACCAAGCTCTTAGTTCATAGTAAGTAAGCTCAAGTTTTGATATCCTATGTATAAACATGATGTATTACCATTGTTATATCT
>SNQJ01S0000973.1:254448-290964 GCA_010110895.2 Picea sitchensis
ACACGATCTTCTATATTCTAACATATGGTTGGGAGGAACATATAAGTCACACCCGTAGTTGTGAATTTTCATAAAAGATACATGTTCTTATGTGCTTGTCTGTTTACTGCATGTTTATTCATTTGCATCTGTTGTGATCTATTACTTGTATAGTGTTGTATGTGAATAATGGTTGTTATTTTGTTAATGTTGTCTATTTTGTTAGTATGATGTGAGTATTTAGCATAGTATTGGTATATGTTGAGTATGCTACATTTAATAACACTCTTTAACTATAATTGGTTTCCAATATACCAATTAAACTAGGATGTACAACTAAACATGTATTTTTCAGATATATCTTCGTCGAGTGAGGGAAGTTTTGCTAAAATAGAGGAAAGTGAGACATCTAGTAGGTCTAACAAGCGGAGATCAACTAGAGGTAAGAAGATCATAAGAAAATTCTATAGACGCATGGAATTCTTTCTTGCTAAAGGGGGGTCATTTTTTATGATGATGAGAGCATATACAACATTGTGGTTCCCTTGAGGTACAACCATCTAGTGAAACGATGGGTATCGAAGGATATTCCTCAAATAAACATTGATTTTTGTGTCAACGAAATGATATATCGTATTGCTCCATCGTCATTACATGGTTTGGGGATATTTTCCATGGATGGCATAAATGTTTTTTTACGATAGAATAACTGAAATTATGGAGTATGTGGGACCCTATTACATCTACAAATATTGGATACAGATAGTCCAATATACAAAAAGTATGCGAAGATATGGCATGGTTGAAAATTATATACAATTAAATGACAATGATCAAAATAAAGGAGCATCTATGTATATTGATGGAAGACCAAAAGCATCAGGGAATATTGCAGGGTTTATAAGCAATACACGACCCACAACCACAAATAAGCAACCCAATTGCGTATTTGAGGGGCATGAAGGAAACCATGTATTCATATGTGAAATAAAAACAATAGTTGAAGGGGAAGAGTTGTTGATTGATTACAATTTGAATCAAGTAGATAAAGATGTTATTATGAGGGCGATATGTATACTATTTTATCCAACCTGTAAGAAATGACTCTGATATTTTATGATTATTATTTACTAATAGAGACAAGAAACATACACTGTCTTCAATATGATACTCTAAACTAGAACTAAAAATTCATATGGCAAGACATTTAATGATAACATCGATCCTTTCTTTTCTACCACATTAGAACCACTCCTCAAAGTTGTAAATATTTTGATGTTATGTTTTTTACAAGTAAATCATCCACTAAAATGATGTTATGTAACTTTATTTTGCATACATTTGGTTTTCTTCAATTTTTTCTAATTCTTATATTGACATTGTTTTGTTGGCAACACCATTGTCCCAGGGTGACAGGGGGAAGGCAACAACCTTAGAGAAATCCATAGATTATACAAAGGAAGAGCTTACTCACTAAAAACAAATTCCTCCCCTAACCCAATCCAAACAATAAAGAAGCTTCTGATAAAATCAAACATTGAACTTGCTTCTTTGATTGAGATTCAACCACATACATAGGAGATAAAGGAAAGAATTAAATCCTTGATGAACAAAATTAAAAGCTATTGGGGTAAGAAAGATCTTTATTTATGCCATTTATTTATTTTGGATTTTAATTTCTATATTCTTACAAGTCTTTTTATAAAAAAACTCTTTATTTTTACAGGAGTTTTTGAAGTATTTTGATCCCCGGGATCAATCTACGAAGGTTGGTGTTGGTATCGGTGATGTTACTACACCGACACAACATCATACCAGCATGTCAGTCATTCATACCACTACACCCTCCAGGGTCGATGTCGGTACTACACCCAACATTTACGAGCACATGTCAGAATGTGCATAGGATGATGTTGATGCAGAGCAAGGCTTTGCACATTTTGAAGTATGCTTTCCTAGATCTTTTTGTGTCACTCGCACAAGAACAATAAAGCTTACCTTTTGGGTAAACGATGAGCTCATCCCTATGAAAATAGAAAATCTTCCATGTATGTAAGATGTGTTTTAATTATTATGTACAATCTAATTGAAATTTACGTATAATGTGTAATTATTTTAAACTAATGATAATATGGTTTTGTAGGAAATGACACATTTTATAAATGCATGAATGATTTGACATTGGATGTATTTGGTCCCACCATACACATAAGGTGGAATTCATAAAGTTCCAATTTAAAAGTTGATTTCATTAACAAGTTGGTTGGCCTATTCGACGAGGGCTCCTTCAGTAAATCTGGAGTCTCCTCAAAAGCAAGTGCATATTTAAAATATCTGCAGGACCAATATAGGGTTCATCTGCAAAAGAACCCTAAGTATGAGAATCCCCCAATAATTCATGAGAGGGAGTGGAAGGCCCTACAAGAAGATGCAAAGGAGAAGATGCTCCAAAAAGAAGGAAAGACACCACCAGACTTAGGAAGGTATGCAGTCCACTTCTAATAATGTAATTATGATGTTTTATCATCATTGCAACATATAATTATGTATTTGAAACTTTTCAATAAAGGCTCCTAGACACATCCAAAGCCACCAAGGCTAGAATAAAAAAACATGGGAAACACAAACTTGGCCCAGTTGGTTACTCGAAAATGGCAGTACAAATTGTAAGTATAAAAAAAACAATTGCATCCAAATAATATATTGTTAACAATTTTAATTTAATTGTAGAGAAGAAGCAAAGTTAATGTTCTTATGCAAATTTGTATGGCATGGAGTTCAAAGAAGGTCCAACATAGGAAGACCTCAAGGTTTCTTTCAAGCATGGATTTCAAGGCATGGTTGGACATAGAAAAAGCTTGGGGAAAACACAACCTTCCAACACTCAAACCGACAGACAAGTAAATAAAATCATCGAATATTATTTATAATTAATTACTTGTACAATCTATTGATTATTATTTTCGGCCATAAAGTCATGTATTTGTTTGTTTTAAGCATGCAACCAGCGAAGAAACATGTGTCCCCACTAGCGGAACACAACCTAATGATGGTAGACTTCCACCCAATGAAGGTGGTGTACAGCTCAATACTAGAGGTATTTCATGTGGTATAAAAAATGTAGTATGGATTGAAATTAAAAATATTTAATTGCAAATGGTTTATTAATTATAACCTTTCCTGTTTCAACTCCAGAGCATCTAGAGGATGAGGCTAGACAATAAGATGAACATATGGTAGCATCCGAAAATACTCCACTTTCCTCCACTAATCAAGCAGGTAAAGAACACTCTAATGCTCTTTTTATTAATGAAATACTTGTAATAATAATAACAAAAAATATCAATTTAACATTTTTTTTCTTATTGCAGCTGATGATATGCGCCCCCCTGCAATATCCTTCCCTTCGTGAGTACACGACCAGGTCGTCAATAAGAAATGCAGAGGCCAAAACAACTAAAGGGGAAGAAGGAAGTGACGACCTACTTTCTAAATTCATTTCAAACATAAAGAAATAAAAAAAAATGATTGTACTTAGAAACATCATGTACCATATTGTGAAAACATATTTTTTATGATAAATTTATTGAGATGAAAAATTTTGTGTTTATGATTAATGAATGAGTAAATGAATTTCATATGTTAATGAATGATTGCTATATGTTTGTTTATCCACAAAACCACATATGTTTCTTTATGAATTTGTTGTTTTTCTAGTGTCTATGCATGAATCGTAATGTGTTCCTTTCAAATATTTTCTAGTAGATAGATTGGGTACTAAGGAATTGAGAGTGATTTCATGGGGGGGGGAGTGGCCATAAGATCTTCCACCTTCATGTGATTGACCATGTTCAATAGAGAATAAATTAGAATTTGGATAGTCTTGGAGCAAACCTCCATCGATCCAACAAAGCAACAACAAAGTTAATGTTGACTTTGATGTTGCTCCTTCAAATCGAGGGAGGTTTGCTCCAAGATTAGACTACTCCAAAAAATTATTATCAAAACCAAGAGGAGTTCATTCAAGTATTCATGCAGTCAAGTCTTTTTAATTATTATTTAGTCATAAAAAAATTTCTTAGTTTATTTTATTATTTTGTTGATTTAATTATTGTAATAATTACTGTAGGAGATCTATTGGAGCAGTATTAAACGAATATCATATGAGGAAAACCATCGAATATCTAGGTATTTTATTTGTTATTTTATTTCTAATTGAAATTGATTTGTATGATTGACTTGATGATTTATATTATGATTTTGGTTCTTCCCACTCACGTATGATTGACATTATGATTTATATTGTGATTTATATTGTGTTGTTGTTACCTTGATTTTGACAATGGTTACTTTCTATGTGGTTTCTAAGGCCTTAAGAAGGTGTGGGAGTGGTTACTCATATTGAACATATTCAAATCATTTGCCTTATATAAAATACGGTATCTAATGATTACATAAAGATCTTTATCGTGATTACAACCTTATACAGATACTACTTACATCATGTTAATTACAGATATTACGCTCTTACTGCTATGGTAAAGTAAGATACAGGGGATAATGTGAAGTAATTCCTAATCGAACCAATTATAGCTTGTATTAATCATGTCCATATATGGGAAACATGAACATTGTACACGTAGTAGCATAATTACCATAATTGTGACTATGTGAGCTTAGATTCAGCTTAGATCTTAGATTCAGCTTAGATCTTAGTGTAATGTGATATCAAGCTTAAAGCTATTACTACAATTATGAGTACTATCACCCTTATAAACTCTATATCAATAAGCTCCATGTATCTGGTTTTTGTAACAAGTAGTAAGTCCATTGTAACCACTTACATGTTGAATTACTATACATGTTTCCATAATGTATACATGATCAATAGTTCAAACCTTACACTATAGACTTTATACTATGAAGCAACTTATTACACATACTTAGTAGGATTTATTAGACATAATACATACATATCCTATGAATATTGGTAAGCATTAGTGTTATAGATTACATGACATTCCATTAGTGTGATTCATTATACCAAATAAGTAACATTATAGAAAGGCCCTATTAGTAGAGAGTAAGATAAGTTGTTTGTATGATT
Organism: Picea sitchensis; assembly: GCA_010110895.2. Classification (NCBI taxonomy): domain Eukaryota; kingdom Viridiplantae; phylum Streptophyta; class Pinopsida; order Pinales; family Pinaceae; genus Picea; species Picea sitchensis. The sequence continues at coordinate 259,535 of SNQJ01S0000973.1, forward strand.
ACAACTCTGATTCAAGTAATGAAATGATTATAATATTATGCTTATTAGGCTAATCAAACACATCATGCATAGTAAGCTCTTACTTGTTACATACATCTTTTAAGCTTATGATATTCTAATACTGTAACATCGGGAATCATACTAAACTTGAACTTCATTACACTGAATATTGATACATACTAATTCAATGTTTGTATAACTGGGATTTATGTGTTTTCTTGATATGGTGTTCAGACTATGTTCATAAAAAAGGTATCACTAGGCTTGAGTTTACATACCCTATGCTTAGAAAATCTTGGAGTTAGATGTTACCTCTAGTCATCACATGGAACTCATACTAGTAAGATTCAATAGATCTTACTTGGATAGCATAAATATAACTAACATGTTGACATGATAACTATGCTTATTCATTATAGGTATATGTATAATCAACACTATCAACCTTTAACACAACTAGCACTTATAAGAGCTTAAACATCAAGTAACAATCCTTTTACACACTAGTTACCAAAGCTTTCTACATAAGTAGTACAGTGCTTACAACTCCATATCAGTATGATTACACTTGTTTCATATACTTATGATTGTGATTACTAAGAGTCTTAAGCTATAGTGATAACCTAACCAAGCCCATTGCATTACGTGAAACATAGTGGTTGTTTTATCCTTATACGTTATGTTCATAATATGTATGAAATTACTACTAGTTAGGAACGACCATTATGAATACACTTGTTTCATTATTCCAATATAAGAGATGAGGTAAGCTACTTAAGCTCTATAACTACATATCACCTATCTTATGTAATTACAGTGAATCCATGGTAATCACACTATATCGAGCTAGTATCATATGAGTTCCATATCAGATCAAGTAGAATGAATACCATAAGTAATACAACTTATACACTACTTGGTTCTATAGTAATATCAAATCACACTATATTAGTAGAGATCATGGGTATAGCTTATGTATGGTTAGAATAGAGATGAAAACCCATGTATTATTGATAATACTTGGGATTACAACCCATACGGATAGCTCATCTTATTATTATGGGATTTTAACTAGTTACATATTACTATTGATTACATATGTCGTTTGAGATACAACTTGTACAACATATTGCTTCTATTCCCCTTGGTCAACCAACAATCGGTATTAGGTAGTGATTAAACTTTACATCTCTAGTATATCACCTTTCATTGAGGTCAAGTATTACCATTAGTATACTCTACCAACCAAGCTCTTAGTTCATAGTAAGTAAGCTCAAGTTTTGATATCCTATGTATAAACATGATGTATTACCATTGTTATATCTACTTAATAAGAGTAATACAAGCAGTGGGTAATCATGTACAAGCTAATATAATCAATACTATTATGGAAATAAGGGAGTATTATATCCATTGATATGCCAATTATTCCTATATTAGGTGTGTATTTGGTGAATGACCTATGGGAATCATAGGGAATAGAGGCAAATGGACATGACATATAAATATATATAGGAAAAGGCAGAGATAAGTAGTAGTTCATAAAGATTAAGCTTCATGAGCAGAGTAAGCATAGTCATCACGTACTCACTACTAGTTATATTGTGTAAATAGAGTGCATTCAATAGTCTTATCACATAGTCTGAATCCCCATATGACTAGTAAGATAAGAACCAATAGGGTAAAGCCCCAATTGCATATGAATCAATTTGTAACCACTAGTTTATACATATATTGTAATCTCCATAATAGCTTACACAAAGATTTGTGATTACTAGTTACTCATATTAGAAACGGGCTATAGTTGTGTCACTAATAAGAGGTTACTGTAAGCTCCTAATCTATACGTAGTAAATCTCCTGTAATCCAGAGCTTATGTATGCTTAAGTAATGAACACATTGATTCCATGAACAGTGTAAGAGTAACAAGTGTTATAGTAATAACCATTGCCTTTAAGTTGATATGATGATTAATTACAACCATTCCATATTACCTATCATGTTGTGTATTTATCCTTATCTAACCAAGCTTCATAAGTAAGGATGATCAAGCTTCATTATGCAAACTTGGCATACAGGTTATCAACTTTCATAGAGTGATAAGGTTTGATTATCTAATATGGGTATAGATCTAACACACAACATGATTAAGCATAGTGGTAATGCTCTATACTATTTACCTAATATGGGAAATCCCTAATATTCATAGCATTAAACGTAGTGGGTTTGTATTATATTCATAAGTATCATCAGTGTGATTTCCATTAAATCTATATGGCTTAACTCTTATATCTAGTTGTACGTTATTCATAAGTATCAATAAATAGGTGACGTAAAACACAACTTCAATGTAGAAGCTCATATGAAGCTTCATCAAAGCTATATCACTCATACACCTCAATATACAACATCATCAAGTTTATGTTCTTCCTTAGTCACTAGTGGTGTTAGTATTAATGCAATATCTTTTGTGTAAGGCATATATGGAGAAGCTTAATCGTATACACCTAATAAGAATAAAAGGGTATCACTTAATATTCATAGAGTACACATATAAAGTTGGGTCCCATTAAGCATGATTCATTAGTAATAGCTATGATTAAGCTATCACTATTTGATTACTATGATTACCATTACTCTTATGATTAACTGATGCAAAGGATAGCACAGATGATTACATAACTAGTATCACAAGGGGTTAGCTCTTTCCATATTAGGGAATAGCTTGAATACCATTGAAACGATATCGGTGACCTTTGTTACAATGATGCTTACAGAATCAATAACACATGTAATGATTAGGCTATTTGTGCACCAATATTCTACCAAATCATGCTTACTAACATGCCTGTAGGTTTTAATCCTAGTATTTGAATCATCTACACTATTTTCCTAATATATAGGATGGGTATAGAGCCGGGGTACTTGGCTAGTAGAGTCATTGACTTGTGAAACCTATGGTTGAATAAGAATCTTACATATGACTCAATTCATCAACTGGGTATGAGGTAATTCCATAGGGTAAAGCTTATACACCATCTCTATTAGGTTAGTAAGGATCATTGATTATAGGAATAAGCATGTTAACCATCTCTATCTACAACATCATAGATAAGCACGAGTAAGAACTATGGTAAACACACTAGTTCAATAAGCAGATTATGAACACCATAAAGTAATGGGAATAAGAGTAAGCATCAAGTAAGTAATGAGTACAAAGCTTACTACTAATATTTACAGTAAATGTATTAGATATGTAATATCCATAATGTATGAGCATATGCATAAGCAACAAGATGAAATCACTTACCTATCATTCAGTTCCATAAGAGCAATCATGCTATGGTAATACTTATGTGGAATTAATGACAAGTAGTAATTCCATAGTAACATATGACGAAGCTGCTCATGTTCAATGCTTGTTTCATACCTTATATTATTCTATGGTTTCTACTACGAATACTATCTATATATGTGATATGGAATAACTCTAGTTTCATCAACTTAAACATTACATATATGCTTATACTATGGGTTATGTTTGTTACTTAACCATAGATATCGTTCCATCTTAATCTATGTGCTTTGGTTACTGTTACTTCTACCAAATCATGAAGTGCTCATGTTTATGTTGATACAAGCTAGTGGTTCCAATATCACAGCCCTTTCAGCTTAAATAATATAAATATGTATCACTTCTATTAACTTACAAGGATTAAGGGTGTTTGAATACTATACCAAGTCTCTATCATTACCATTACTTGTGCTACTAATACAAGTGCTTTACTATACCACTTATGTGTTTCATTAATTAAGATAGATGAATGATAACAAGGAGCTTACAAGCTTGAATGAGTCTAAAGGATTACTCAGATAAAATAAGTTGAGTTCATGTTGTTTACGACTATGTAAGCCTTATAATTACAATCATTGTTAATAGTGATACTAATGTAATAGCTATGAAAATTTCACAAACATTTACGTAAAAAGTGTGTAGGATTTTTATAAGGTCATAAGAGTTCCATAGTATACATAACGCTAATCTAAATAGTGAATCGTATATAGTGATCTAACATAACTAGTAACTTGTATAGAGAAACTAATTAGGTATATGCTTATATCATTAACTGTAATCATACTTCCATTGTATGCCATACCCATACATCATGTATTGATATAATATAGAACTCACTAGTTGTAGTAATCAATCTCATCTATTCAATCTAACCTAATTGGTACTTGCAACTATGACAAAAGGGTATGGTTATGTAACTAATTACATAATTATTGTTACTTGTTGTAATCACATTAAGTGTCACAAATCATCATAAGCACACCATATCTAATCACACCAATGTTATGTTAAGTTGTTACTATGAGTCTATTAGTCTCAATATGATAGGACTAAGGATCTTCAATGATTAGGGAATAATCCAAACCAATCAATAGTGTTAAGTAAGTTAAGCTTCCATGTTACTGCTAACCTAGTGTAGTATTAACTATGACTAAACACAACTAAATCATTATGGTAAACTAGCTACTACTTAGTGAATATCAACAAGTTCAATATGTTTGTAACTAGTATTGTTGTTTCCATTGAATAGGATGAATTGAGTGCTAGTATTGAGATACTAGTGAATAAGGCTTGTTTCAATGGGCTTGTACAAATATAATACCTATGTGTTTACTTGTCATATTGATTAGTGGTAATGATTACGGGAATAAGGTATGTGGAAACAAGCTTACAAGGAGTTATGTTAAGTTCATGTACAGAGTGTGATTAGGTTGTTTTGTAAAAACCACTACAAAACTATAAGCTTTAATAGGGAATATCAATAGGGTTCACAATAGCTTAGATTAGTATGGGCTTTATTAGGTAGATATAAGATAAGAAGAGTAATCGATGGGCTTAAGTAGAAGGGTTAGAGAGATTGTAATGCTTAGTACGATGTTTATGTAATGAATACATATTGTAATTAGTTACGTATTCCACATAAGTTGAGCTATGTAATAGAACAGTAAAACATGTATGATTATTATGGAAACACTTATACATCTATCCAAGAAGCAGAGAGTAATAGTGAAGCCAATGTATTGTGTATACTGTTGTGCAAGTAATCACGATCATACTCTTATTTATTACAGTTTTACAACTATCTAGTATTCCCTTTTATATGATTAGTATTAGTATTGATTGTCTCTTTCCGTACTAAGTAAGCATAACAACAGTGATTACTAGTTAATATGGTATAACAAACGCTCTATACTTATACTAGTAATAACATTGAAACCTTTACTCTATGTATGGAATATAGGGACATTTAGTCATAATAAGTAAGGTGTAAGCAACATATTAGCCATAATCAAGCATAAAAGGGTGATACTCAGTTATATATAGACAATTTAATTATTGATTACTAGTATTGGTTCTAAGCTCACTAATAGGTCAGGTTATAGAATGAATCTCATTATTACTTGTATTTGTTCAATATAAGTAACACGGTGAAACACACACAGATAACATGTCTTCTTATTCCCTATCATATCTTAACATTATCTATTATGGAAATACAATGATGTATACCACTTAGTATGTGATGAATAGTGGAGCCTGTATTGGTACAATGCTTAGCTTCTTGTTTATATTCATAATAGCCATGGTATTGAAAGCTTATACATGATTGATTAGGTAACTAGTATGAGCTAAGAGATAACATAAGTAAGCAACAAGTAACTGGTATTGGTGAATACAAAAGTATAGCGATGATTCCCTAATTAACATGATAGTTAAACACACCCATGGAACCCTAATATGTATGATCCTTAAAGCTCGTAATGGCTCTGATTAATTGTACAAACATGGAAACTGTGGTTAAAGCTCTATGATAAGCGTAACAACTTAGAGAAAGACAAGCACTAAGTGTAAACATTCTCCAATTCACCTTGTATGTAAGAGGTTTGGTTTCACCTTACTTAGGCAAATAGCTATGTCATAATAAGTTGTATTCACATTACCTTATGTAAACTTGATCTCGTATACTGATGATTACTACTATAAGTATAACCATCACAAGGAGGTTACATATTCAATATGGTTAAGAACACAACACCACCATGTTACTTCATCTACTTACGTATTTGCTTGTCTAAATAGAGAGGTTATCATGTTTCCATAATGAGCACTTCTTATCTATAATTTGTGTTTACCTATAAGATTCATGTAAGATGTTAGTACTACTAATTCCATTGATTATGTGACATGTGAAATCTTATCACTATTATATGATGAAGTAAGACTAGAAACCTTAGATCAAAGCAATAAGTATATAAGGGTAATCAAACATATGATAGCTAACATAACTACAATGACCAAGCAGTTACATATCCTAGCTTAGTTCATCACGATAATTGACATATCACATTTCCATAATAAGTAAGGATCAAGCATGCTTAGTACTAAGAGCTCAATATTAGTTACAAAGCTTGTAATAAGGCTCTAATCCCATATAAGCTTAATAGTGAATAGTTGGTTTTGCTAGCATCATAGTTTGGTTTCAAGATTGGATATATTTTTTTTAATGTACACAGTATCGCTGGATCTCCAACGCACAGATCGACAGTAGTAATCATTGGAGGTATGGCACCCTCGTCGGAAGTACTGTAAAACCTTTGACTATTCGTCAAAGGAGACCGTCGGATATCTGACGATCTTATCGACATTACTGGTCGTCGGAGGTATGGCACCCTTGTTGGAGGTACTATGATATCGTCAGATCTTTTTCGAAAGGGGACATCGACTATCAGAGGTCAGGACCGACAACACTAACTGTTGAAGGTATGACACCACCGTCGGCAGTACTGTTGTATCATCGGATATGCGATGCTCACGGTCGTCGGATATGGGAGCACATTTTTGACATTATTGGTCGTAGGGATGTAGAATGTTTGACGTATCGTTATGTCGGACTTCCAACACATAGCTGTCGAAAACAATGTCTAATTTCAACGAGTTTTTGGCCCTTAGGGTTGTCGGTATAGCCGACGACAGGTTGTCGGATACCCTACGTCTGTACTTTCATCAACTAGACAACATGAATACACTGACGAAACTAATAACTGGGTTTCATCGGATGGTCGATGAACGTGCGTCGAAAAACCGTCACAACGCCATCGGATTTCAATGCACAAGAAGTAGTAACTCCCTACAAGCATATCTCATGTTGTCCAAAGATGATGAAAATCCTCAGTGGGGAGATGTGATGTGAGTAACACTTTACATCATGGGTGAGACAAATATAATGGGTTAGTGTAGCTATGATGATGGGTCATTAATAAAGGAGTTGGACATAGTTGATCACAAGAAGCTAGATGGGGGAAAGATAATGCACATGTTTATCATTCTTATTTTGTTGATACTATGTAGATATTTTTATTTTTAAATTATCCATGTTTGCTACCATAGAAAAGATAATAAAATACATCATAATGGGATTGAGATCGAAGAAACTCTTTTAGATCTCCCAATCTAAAATGATTTTTTCTCTTCCATTTTAAAGAGGCTTATGTAGATGGATGATGATTTTACAATGACAATGTTGTAATTAATAATACTTGTTGAAACATTTGATTATATGTTTCATAGTTGCTACATAAACTAATTTTTGTAATGCAATTTTTTTTAATATAAATGGTGGCAATTATTTCAAGTGATGTTAAAATCCAAACACACCTCTCATCAATATTGGCAATTATTTCAAGTGCTGCTAAAATACAAACACACCTTTCAGCAATATTGTTTTACAGCAGAAGATTTCAGCAACACTACTTGTTTTTAGAAAAATGATGGTAATTATTTCAAATGCTACTAAAATCTGAACAGACATTTCAACATCATTGTTTTAAAAAAATATTCTAGCAACACTTGTTTTTAGAAAAATGATGATAATTATTTCAAATGCTACTAAAATATAAACACACATTTCAACATCATTGTTAAAAAAAAATATTCTAGCAACACTTTTTTTCAATAGAATGATAATAGTTATTTCAAGCGTTATTGAAATCCTAATATACATTAATATTAAAAAATGAGAGAGAAAACCAAAACGACAATGTAATGCAGCACCAAGTTAAAAACCTCCAACGGGAACTTAGAGATATTGGTGAAACTACATAATTAAGACATTCAAGGCCGTGGAGTTCTAAGACGAGAAAACAATAAATTTGCAATGCAATTTATGATTTCTTCTACCAAGGTACTTAGAGAATATTGAGTTTGTTAGAGGATACAATGTGTCAATGAGTGTGTTGCATAAACTTGTTTAATGTAGGATACAATGTGTCAATGAGTGTGTTGCATAAACTTGTTTAATGTAATGTTGAAACCTATGTAGTGTGTTGATGAGTTATTTTCTAGTGTGATAGAAAAGTTGGATCCTACAAAAAAAAAATTGGTGGATTGCTTCATGAGTAGTGGAACCATGAAGATCATTTATATTTCACTTGAGAATTTTTAGACAAACACCGTTTTGTAGGAGATATAATTCTTGATAAGTTATTTTATGTTTAAAAGAACTTGTTAGTTAGTCATTTCTTAGGAATCTTTTGTTTCAAGAAACAATTAGGGAAAAATTTGTTAAGGTTTTTTGGGATTTAGGGAATTACCCAAGAAACCAAGCTATTTTCTATAAATGTAAAGATTTCAACCCATTTGGGGTTCATTTGAGTTTCCAATTGAGAAAGATAACAAAGATTGATATAGTTCTTTTCACTTTGTTGTTTTGAATAATGTTGGAGTCTAAGGGACTCAACCCCCTACTCCCTTCAGAGTAAATGCTCTCAAGGAGCAATGAGTGGTTAAATCCCCTCTATTCTCTATTCATAAATGCACTTTCTTCTTTCTTTTATTTCCATGGGTGTAGCATCCTTTTTATGCATTGTGTTTCTGTAGTGATTTATTTGGGGGATCATCCAGTCAAGTTCAAAGAAAGAACCCACTCTTGAAGCGTGCAGCTAGATGCCTTCTTAGTTTCTTGTAGATATAACATATAACCTTTCATCCTTTTCTTTGTTGTTAATGTTTTCTTGAAGTAGTTCTTTTGTTTAACATTTCATCTCTCATTGTGTGGTTCAGTAGATTTCGTTTCCACAATTCTTTTCTTGTGAGTAGTTATTTTGTAAGTTTATTTTGGTTCGTTAAAGTCCTTCCAAAAAATAGTAGTCTTTTGGTTGCTTTTCAGTAACATTGTTCAAGAGGGTCAGTGCCCTTCTTTGAAAGCTCAATGAGCTAAGAATAGCAACCTTCTAGTTTCTTTTGGCAGGGTTATTTGGAAGGGTTAGTGCAATTCCCAAAAAACTTTGAGTCAAGAAGTGTAGCCTCTGGTTTCCTTCAATAGGGTTATCCAAGAAGTTAATTTAATCAATAGTTGACTAGTTTTTTGTAGATGAAGCTTGATTCTTGCAAGATTGCACATCAAGCCAAAGGAGCACGATGTTGGTGTGCTTCCCAATGTACTATATTGCATGCATTAATTTATTTTTAACCATTAGAGTAGCCACATTAGAAAATTGTAAAGTCCACCCCCATCAATTGATTTAGCATCTCTAGATTAGTGAATCATTGTGGTTGCATATATAGTGTAGGTGTTTTTAAAGTGTTGCACTCCTTGGTTGATAAATTAAAGTTAGTTCTAGCATGTCATGAGCTCATTAATCCCAAGAATTACTGAAACACATCTTCTCTATAAAAAGGACATGGGTCCTCATTGTATGTAGTTAATTGAGTTGAGAAAATATATGAGCTTTCCCTTTGCTATGTGGATGTTTCCCGAGGGTTTTACCAAGTAAAATTTCATGACTTTTATGAATTTGTTATTTTACAATGATCCTATAGCCATGTACAATTTCAAATAGATTAAACTCTTTCTTGCCTCATCCTACAAGTTCATTCTCTCTAATTGAGATGGTCAATGTGCTCAAAACCATCCCTATGTGTTAGATAACACTGAATGCACCCTAGAAAAACTAAAATAATATTCATATACACCACCTATATTCAAAAAATAATCACCAATCTTATGGTATGTTAATAAATCTTTCTTAATTTACTAAATATGAATAATAAACAATTTTTAAAAATAAAAAAAAAAAAAAAAAAAAAAAAAAAAAAAAAAAAAAAAAAAAAAAACACACACACATATAATTTTAGCCTCTTAGTGGACCCAAATGACCCACACCCTTCATATGTCAACGGTTTATGATATGTCAATTCTGCGAAACAAGAAATTGTAAGCTTTATTGGTGAAAATATAGCATGGAACTTGTCATAATATAGTAAGGAACTTTGATGTAATGTGTTTTTAATTTAAAATATATAAAAAAATTGATACAGTGAAATTTGATCTTGGAAACTTTTTTAAATGAATTTATATATTAAATTATATAAAAAAATATTTATTTATATAAAATAATGATTTAAAAAAAAATGATAGCTATCCAATAATGTAAGGTTTATAATACTATAATTTGAAAGATGTATTGTTAGATTATAATGTAAAGTTTATAATATTATAGTTTGAAAGATATATGGTTAGATTATAATGTAAAGTTTATAATACTATAATTTGAAAGATATTTTGTTAGATTATAGACATTCAAACGGGATGGCATATATAAAATCATAAAGAGTAAATTTATCAAATTAAGAAGGTCTAAATATAATCAAATAGTTGTTTGAATCGAAATTTAAATATTCTAGGTAAATTTAAAGACCATAAAATCGCAAAATCAAATTTGATGTTGACAATATGACAAATTTGCAATGTAGATAGTGTAAGTGTTAGATATAGAGAAAAAATATACCCAAAAAACCATTGAAAAATGAGCACTTTGAATGTTCATTTCTCATGGTTGAACAACATTAATTGAACCAAAGATGGGAATGGGGATCTTGTTGGAATCCCTATGTGAATGGAGATCTTTTCTTCTTATCAAAATCATTTTCATCATATACTTCTAAATATACATTTCCACATACGACCATGGAAGGGTTACCAGATGGCACAACATGGCTACAAAGGTAAAGAAGAATATTCACTATTTTATAAGTGTAGAAAAAATTATTAAGAGGAGCGCTTCCAAATATTTTTTTATTGGGTTTTGAAAAATAGTCTAATGGTTTCCCAAATGAAGTCATTGTCTGTTGAGCATCATATAAGAGATGATCTTTGTGAGAAGAGGATGGATTGCTATCAACCGTAGTCTATAGTTGGACAGGAGGAAAATTGTAGTAGGGAGTGTGAGAACCTTGTTAAAGAATCCATGTTAATGGAATTCGTTGGAAAAAGATTAAATGGTAACCAATTAAGGGAAAATTTATTGTGTTGTTGTGCCCTTCTAGTTTGATCTATATTATTATTTGTTTTCTTTGTTAGTGCTATGGTTGTTAGTCCTAGAGGAGGAAGGATTTCTTGGGGAAGCTATGAAAAGATACTCTCCAATGAATCTCTAGTATAGATGGATTCTGGCACGTGTTCTTGTGTCCTTCCAATTTGTTGTGTATGATTATTTGTTTTATGTGTTAGTAATTTTGTTGTTAGGCTTAGATGAGTGATTTTGTTGTTAGGCCTAGAGGAGGGATTTTGTGGTGGAGGTTATGAAAAAGTACTCTCCAAGGAATCTCTAATATAGATAGATTGTGACATGTGAATGACATGAATGTTCTTGAAGTTACTAACTTAAGAAAATCCCATTGATAAGATACACATAGAACACTAATAAGATACTTCAATCGAAGATATTTTCTATTAGCCCTTATATGGAGAAGAATCCTCAAAGATTTAGAGGAACACAAAGAGATTGAATTGCAAAACCTACTTAGAACTCGAAAAGTCTCAGACATGAATGTAGAAAGGCATGCAAGACATATTATTATGAGTTTGGGGACTCTTTATGGTTACAAAGTGTTCTGTAAAACCTATATTTGTTGTAGCTTGAAATTTTTTATGGAGTAATGCTAGTGAGAGAGAGCCAACAACGAGTATACTTACACCACAACCAATCAACCATTATATTAGTGGGAGGAACCACTCCCTTGTTACTACCCCATTGGAATAAGGATCAAGGTATATTGGAGCTTATATGTTGTCGTGAACCACTTCACTCAACCAATATGGGATATTGATTTATGTATAAAGAGATATTTATGTCTTTGAAACAACTCCAAAACACATAGATATTAAGTGTATCTGACTTAGTAATGAAGATTTTTTAGGAAAACATATGAAAGGGGTACTGTGTAGTATTGAAAGTGACAATTTTATATGACCAAATAACTCAACTATTAATGTTTAAATCTCTTTATATAAGAACGAGTATATCTATGCACCATACAGTAAACTAATGATTGACTTACTGAATAATATGTATCCAATAGATACAATGAAAAAAAATAAACCAATGATTAACTTATTGCATGATGCAACTAGATAACAAAATAACCATAGAAAAATTATGCTTTCTTCCTCCACAACTATAACTAGTAACAGCAATACTTCCATACAAAACTTTAACTCATAAACCTATCCCGAGTACCCTAACTACTTCTGCCAAATTCATCTGGATAATTTTTAATACTTTCGCTACCCAACATTTCTCACATCTAAATCTTTCCATCTGTACTCCGACATCCAAATTACCACGTACGGCCATGGAAGGACCATCAGATAACACAGCAGCTGTACATGGTGAGGACGCCAAGTCACTGGAGTTTGAAGGCGTTGTTATAGCAGGAGGTGGCATTGCTGGTCTCTCCACAGCTCTTGCACTTCATAGGTACTCATACCCGTATCCCCTCTAAACAACTTTTTTCCAATAAAGACCCCATGATGGCATTCATAGTCTCTTTCTTGTTGGCAGAGTGGGGTTGAAGAGCTTAGTATTGGAACGAGGGAGTTCATTGAGAACCACAGGAGCAGCTCTCAACCTCTGGACTAATGCCTGGAGGGCACTCCATGCTCTCGGAATCGCAGATGACCTTCGTGCAACCCATTTTCGATTAAAAGGGTAAGAGCCTCTGACACTGCCCTTTATTCAATACAATTCAGATGACCTTCGTGCAACCCATTTTCGATTAAAAGGGTAAGAGCCTCTGACACTGCCCTTTATTCAATACAATTGAATTGAGTCAATCCTAATTCATCCATGGCCATCGCCATGGAGGTTTCAGCTCACAGATGGTCTCCCTGGAGGATGAAGTGAACAAACAAGTTTCATACAGAGGCCCTGGCAAACGGTGAGCACTGCCTGCTTGTGATAATCTTAATTGTTATAAATTAAGATCGATGACAGCAAATGGTTGCAAACCTAGTTGATTTATCGGTAATATTGAGATGATGATATTATGTGAGTCTTGAGCAGGGATCATGAAGTTCGCTGTGTGAAAAGGAGTGTTCTTCTTGAGACTCTTGCAGCTGGCCTGCCTGCAGGAACCATCAGATATAACTCCAAAGTTGTTGATATATTCACAGATAGTAGCAATTCAGATTTCCCTACCATAATGTTGGAAGATGGAACATATATCAAGGCCAAGGTGAAGTTTTAAATCCCACTAAACAGACAAAAAATTGGCTTGCCTGTAGGGTTTGATTATTGTTTCTGTATTTTGCCATTATTTGATTTATTTTGTAAGTGTCAAGAAACATGCCTTAAGGGGTCGCACTTGAAAGTGCAGACTTCCTTTAGCTTGGGTGTATGAAGGTATCTATTCCAACAAAATTTCCCAGAACCTGGCATCTGGTCTCATCCCTTTGAAATGATGAAACTCATGCCATGCAAGTAGGGCAGACCACAACGAAAATGGAACCCTGGTTGATGGCTCTTAATACTCTGTCAAGCTCACACAAATGCCCTGACGGCCTATTTTTGCAAAAAAATTGAGTTATACTTTCTAGGTTGCTTAAACTTTCTCAGATGCAATTTCATTTTTAAGGGTATAATCTCTTTGAACTATTCTGCACTCACGATTTAAATCGCAGGATGTTCTCTTCTAGAGTTCACATGATCTTTGGATATTTTGTTTATCTATGGTGTTTTAGACCATCTGCCAATCTGGCATTTGTAAAATATGTGAGCTTGTTTCATTTCGTGTTTTGTTAAAACTTTTTCAGTTACAATTTCACATTCAATGGCATAATCTCTTTTTCTTTTCCATATAACCATGCATGGAAAGCCCCAAAGACTTCATTGTTGTTAATGGGTTGTAATTAGGGTAAACTGCTGGTGCCTGAGCACTTAACCCTGAGGGGTGCCTGAGCACTTAACCCTGAGGGATTAAGAGACTCAAACCCATGACCTCCCCAAAATTGGGGAGAGATCTCACATCTAGCTCATGACTGTTTGAGTTAACTTGAGGCTAATCACATAATCTCTTTGAACTTATTGAGTATAAACTCTGCACTCACAATTCCTAGATCACACAATATTCTCTTCTTGACTTCCTCACTTCCTCTGATCTTGACACAGGTTGGAAATTTTGTTTATCTATGGTGTTTTTAATCATCTGTACGTATAAGTTATGTCAGCTTTTATTTTGTATTTGTCCATCTTCTTCTTGCAACTGCAGAGCTCGGTTCGGTAGTTTTGATTTGATCAGTGGCATTCCTGTATCCTGTCATTTTTCTACTGGTGTTCTCAGTGCACACTTTTAGTTTTATGATATTGCCAGAAATCTTTTTTGATTTCCAATTTCTTGGGCTAGCTTTTGTTGCATATTTTTCATTCTTGTGGTAGCGTGTCTTGACCTCTGTTTCCTATGGAGGCTATTGCTGGTAACTTGTCCCCATCCTCTGCTTCTTATGGATGCATTTGCCTCCATTCCCTGCTTCTTATGATTGCTATTGCTGGTGAGTCTCTGTTCATTTTTCTTACTGTTATTTGGGAGGAGAAAGTATCATTGGATTGCCTTTGCCTGAAGCAAGATTAAGCCAATCTCTAGTAAAAGGATTTGGTATGGTATTGTTCTTTGACCTTAGAAAGTGTGAAGAAAACATTCATTTTTTAATGTCTTCAGTCTTCTTCCAAATTTCCATGAGATGGCAATGTGTTCAGTACGAATTTGTTTTTTTAATTTAACTACCAACAGGTTTTGATAGGATGTGATGGGGTGAACTCAATTGTTTCTGAGTGGTTGGGGTTTCATCCCGCCAAATTCTTGGGAAGGTCTACAAGTCGCGGATTGTCTACCTACCCTGAAGGGCATTATTTCGATCCAAAATTATATATCAATCTACAACAAGGTATTAGAGCTGGGTACATTCCCATCAATCACACAGAGGTTTTCTGGTTCTTAAATCGAAAATCACTTCCCCAAGGTATTCTGATATGTTATTCCTTCTAGCCTCTTAGTAATATCCAAATTGGAATTAAATTGTTCATTAACTAACAATAAGTTGCTCAACAGACTCAGAAACTGCACAAGAACCCAACCTTATCATACAAGAAGCATTGGATTTACTTAGAGATTTTCCAGAGGAGTATCATGATATTTTGAAGAGAACATTGCAAGACACACCTACTTTGACTCCTCTCAGATGCAGGTGTCCATGGACAGTGTTAGTTGGGAGACTGTCAAAAGGCACAGTCGCCATCGCAGGAGATGCAATGCATGCAATGACTCCTTATATTGGACAAGGCGGATGTTCGACACTGGAGGATGCAGTTGTTCTTGGCAGATGCTTGGCAGAAGGGATGAATGGAAAAATATTTAATTCCACAAACGAAGAAAGAAAGAGAATCGAGGAAGCATTGAAGAAATATGTAGAGGTGAGGAGATGGAGAGTGTTTATGCTGATGACTAAATCTTACATAACAGGATTATTGCAACCAGGATCAGGAAGATTTGCCAAATTTCTTAGAGAGAAAATCATGACAAGGGTGTCCGGTAATGCTCTGAGCCATGCGGAATATGATTGTGGGGGTCTTTTTGATACCATGAAATAAGTTTGAAACTTGAAAGTTATGATTACAGTTCCAATGTACATTGTCTATACACTGGCAATAGTATATTTCTGCAGCACAAAGTATTCAACAAAAAATTTATTGGTGCTCAGCAAATAATGTATATCTTGAGTAAAACAAGAGACCAAAAAGTGGATTCCGCCACACATATCCTTTTATTTTGTCAAAATGGGTGAACTTTCAATCAAATTCTCTTTAAAAAAAATGCAAGCTTGAGTTCTAATTGCCTTCTGAAGCTAAATCTGTACCCATTGCCCAATATACTGACAAAGAGGTGCACTGAAGGATTGCCAAGGATAAATTGCCGATTCTTCTCAAGCTTATATGTTTTCATATTGGACCTGTGATGAAGTTTCCCGTCCATTTGTTTCTTTTGAAGATTGTGTGACACAGACAATTGTCATTAGTATGGAAAACAGGGATATTGATGGCACAGTTGAGGATACTTTGGGAATGATATTACATTCTTAGATGACTGCATACATTCCCCAAATGAATTCCATATACTTGGTCAAACAAGTATTACAGACGATAGCCATTGTGAACCATTTGAGTTTTCTGTGACATTATGTACTATAAAGCCTCCATAAACAGTAACAACGTTTTGGATGTGTTAATGTGGCCTTACCTGTCTCCAAATTATGTCTTCAAGATTTGAGTACAACCCGATACATTCACTTTCAAGCACAAGTATTTATCTTTCGATCCATGTTTTTTTTGCATTCAATTTAAATGTTACAGTTTAAGAAAGGATACTTAGTGGCCAGTTGTTTGGAGGATTCTAAAAAAATATTGGGTATTCAAATATGATTCTTCAACAATTTTTAGTCTAATTTTGAGTAAAAGTAAAGCAAAAAGAATAAAAAAGTAGAACATTTGGACTACCACTATATAAAGTGTGAATATTTCAATTTTAAATAAATAAATAGAATAGAAATTGAATGAACAACATATGATGATGTACATTAACAAATTTGAGAAAAATACATTTTTTTATATCCTGCAAGTCAAATAAGAGATAAATATTTCTAAAGTTTTTATCTTGTCAATTTAAATAGGAGATAAACATTATTAGAGTCATACAAACATTATAGGAATCAAAATAACTCAAAACATTTCTTATTAATCTCATTACAAACAAACATTATTGGAATCAAAATAACTCAAAACATACCTTATTAATCTGATTACATGGATGATATGATTTATATAATGGTATTGTAATATTGAATATAAAGATGATGTACTATCAAAGATATTAACAAATTTGAGAAAAATACATTCTTTTTATCCTGTAAATCAAATAAGAGATAAATATTCCTAAAGTTTTTATCTTGTGAAGTTAAATAAGACTTGACAATATGAGATAAACATTACTAAAGTCATACAAACATTATTGGAATCAAAATAACTCAAAACATGCCTTATTAATTTCATTACATGGATGATGTGATCTATATAATGAGATTGTAATATTGAATATAAAGATTCTTTTTTATGGGAAAAAAAATTCATTACATAGATTCTTCATATAAGAACCTTTTTAATACCTTGGAACTTATTTTAACAAAGATCAATCATTCCATTAAGAGGCCTTAATTCCAGGGCATTGTGGAAAAACGGACACTCAAGGTGGCTTTGGAATTCAGGAGATTAAAAATTACAATTTTGAAAATAAAAGCCTCTTATTGTCAAATCTTTGAGTGACCTTTGGTCATTTTGAACAATGTTGCTATTTGACCATACCTTGGAAATGTTGTAAAAGATTAATAGATTTTCAAAGTACAAGGAATTGTTTATGGAAAATGGGGGAAATGTGTGTTGTGTATAAGTGGTGCATGTTTGTGTCATGATCAACCATGTTACATTCTGTAATGTCCCTAATCCGAACCTCATTTGTAGTTGTGCATATACGCTAGTGATCCGTTTTGGTTTTGCACGCACCTTAGTAGTGCACGATGTAATGATTCATATACACCAGTGAGCCATTGGCAACAAGTGTGAATGTAATGTACATATAGGCTAGTGAGCCATGGTACCAAGTTTTGGTTTTGCACGCACCTGTGGAGTGCGCGAGGCTTGTTATCAAAGAAAAAGTGTGCACATTCCATAGTGTTGCACGCACCTTAGCTAGTGCGTATGGATTGCACACCAAGGGAGGGTGCTCACATTCCACAGTGTTGTGTACACACAAGTAAGTGTGTGGGAATGATTGTGATGTGTGTGTGTGTTTTGAGACCGGAGAGCTCGTGTGACTATTGCATTGGTGAGCCGTGACGCAAATAGGCCAGTGCACCTATTCTTGTAAAGTGTATCACTCAAGTTATTAATATATTACATCATTGCGCACAGACTAACTCAAACGAAAAGAGACGGGGCGTTGAACTCCATCGAAAAAAGGGGGGGAGATATTTTAATAATATTTTCGAAAAGTGTAATTTATGGATATATTATTTATCCCAAATTCCCGAGAGTAGGAAACAAGTCACCAAGTGGCTAAAGTTAATTTTGAAGGTGACAAGTGTCAAATTGAAAAAATGCAATATATATTTCCGACCTTAGTGTACTTTGGGGGGATAATCGATTATTCTCTGTGGATTTCGGGGGAATCCATTGTTTTCCTCCATCATTCAAAGGAATATAAGTCTGTATTTTCTTGTAATTATAATAATGGATTAACTCTGTGCTTGGGAAAAACTTGGTACGATTGAGAAAGTGGGTTGTCAGGCCCGTAGGTTATCGAAGAAGTGGGTTGTCAGGCCTGTAGTTGTCCAAGAGGCGGGTTGTCAGGCCCGTGAGTGATCTCTCCAGGTGACAGATTGGTTGGGAATTGTTCCTTGGTGCATTGGGCATTAGTTGCAGTGCTCCGAGACTTTCAAATCCGACTTGTTGTTGAGGCCTTAGAAGGGAAGTGGGGCAGCCGAAGGACTGTTGAGAAGAGAAGGGGCACACTTTCTGGGGTGGGATAGGTGTGTGGGGAATGAGGAACTGTAGGCTAGTTGCATTAATCGACACCTTACACTAAACAATTTCGTTGTTTGTTAGACCATAGATTGGCACTAGAGATCTTTTTTCCCTGGTGGAGTTCAAGCCCTAGCTCGGGGGTGACCTGTTGCTGAAAGATTACGAGAAACAACATCTATGGTTGGGAGGAACATCTAAGTCACACACGTAGTTGGTGACTTTTCATAAAAGATACATGTTCTTATGTGCTTGTCTGTTTACTGCATGTTTATTCATTTGTATCTGTTATGATCTATTACT
This sequence comes from Picea sitchensis, assembly GCA_010110895.2. Lineage (NCBI taxonomy): Eukaryota > Viridiplantae > Streptophyta > Pinopsida > Pinales > Pinaceae > Picea > Picea sitchensis. The sequence continues at coordinate 278,813 of SNQJ01S0000973.1, forward strand.
TGTATAGTGTGGTATGTGAATAATGGTTGTTATTTTGTTAATGTTGTCTATTTTGTTAGTATGATGTGAGTATTTAGCATAGTATTGGTATATGTTGAGTATGCTAGTTGATAAGTAACTTCGGTTAAGATAGTCTTGGTAAATGGTCAAGAGCTTCCTGAGTGAGGCTAGAAGTATTGTGCACACAGAAGGTGGTCCTTGTGCACAAGTGATTGGTTTCACTATCTGGGTTGGAACGTAGTCTGAACACAGAGGAAAGAAAGACCTGCAAGCATAATCATAACAATTATGTATGTTGTGGTATCAAAGCGTCAGAAGTCGGGAATGTGGGTGATGTGGCCTAGCCTTGGTGGTTGGGGATGTTACATTATGGTATCAGAGAATTTGGTTCAACACTAGATTTGTATGGGCCAAAGATTAGCATAAAATAGATGTGTGCGTTAAGTATTGGTGTTGCGTAGTATAGAGATTGTTATGCGTGAAAAACTATTGGTGTGTAGTGAAAAGTTGTGATGCACGCAAAGTATCGATGTGCGGTGTGCACACTAGAAATTGAGATATTAAAAACATCCATGAAATTTGAAGAAATAATTATGACAAAATGGTGCATAGTTTTCATGAAGTTCTCTTATGTATTCATCTAACAAATCTTGTTGTCTGCACATTTTGCATAATTATCAACAATTAAAACAGGATAAAATCAGTACATAAGGTCGAAAGCATGGAAGATGGGTAGAGGACTTATAGTTCTGATGATGAATTCAGTGGTTTGTATGTCGGTTTGGGTATTGATGGTATGAAATCCAAGGAGAAGCGCATAAATTTGGTAGAAACCATAAAAAGACTACAAAAATATGTCCAAAGTTATAAATTCGATAACGAAAGGCTTAAGAAATCCAAGATGCAACAAGATGACTTCAATGTCAAGTTGATACAAAGCTTGGATAGAATAGAAAAGAAAATGGATAAGGAAACATAGTCAAGTAGGTCAAGAAGTCATAGGTCTCATGATGAGAAAATAAGAGAAGCAAGAGGTGTTTATAAGAAACATCACCATTCACCAAAGCATTCATTTAGGAAACCGAGCAGTAGCTCAAATTCATCCCATGTCAGAAAGAATAAGAGAAGGACTGGTTTGGACGAGCTACGGGGATAAATGAATAAGATATCCTACTTTTGATGTTGAGCATAAAAAGGATGAGGATGCAGAGACATGGTCACTGGGTATGATGAAGTACTTCCAATTGCATAATTATTCTGCGAATGCGGAAGGGAGAATTGTTATTTATCAGCTCAAGGGGAAAGCATCATTGTGGTGGGATCGGTATGTACAAGTGCAACACATTGATGAGAAGAAGGTTACTTGGAGGGAGTTTAAGAGGTATTTTGAAAGAAAATATTTAACCAAGAGGTACTATGACAAGAAAATGAATGAGTTCTTTAAACTCAAGCTCAGAAGCATGACCATTGACGAGTATGAAAAAAAATTAGAATTGTTAAAATGTGTTCCTTTCATCAAGGATGAACAAGTGAAGATTTAGAGGTATCTGAGTGGGTTTCCATCATTTATCAGTGACAAGATACAATATGATGATCCCAAGACATTGGAGGAAACTATTAGGTGCGCTAATTGTCTTTATGAACAACAAAGGGGAAAACTGGCTTTCCAAAAGGCTTGGGAAGACAAGATGAAAAACAAGATGGAACAAAGGAAAAAGGGGACTAAACCACCATTTTTTATAAATACCGTGTAAGGAAAACCGAATCCCAAGGAGTCCAGAATGATTGAATTAGTGGGACATAGACCAAGGAAACAACCTATTCAATGTTGGGGTTGTGGCGGAACTCATACGTTTAGAGATTTCCCACAAAGAGGTGAAAAAACGAGGACTGAGTACAATGTACAACAAACTGCGATAGTTGAAGACATGGGTAGAAGTGTACCTAGAGTTTACGCAACCTTGGACAACAAGCAAGTTGAGTTTCAGTCACACATGATTGAGGTGGAAGGTAAGATTAATGACCAACCCATTGTTATTTTAATTGACTCAAGAGCTAGTCATAGTTATCTAGATCCTAAAGTGATGGAAAGATTCCAATTGCCAAGAAGCAAACATGGAAAACTTGGTTGGTGCAGTTAGCTACATGAGAAAAAAGGAAAATTAATGAGATGGTTAAGGCATGTCCGATGGAGATGAATGCTTTACGCACAAAGCCTGATTTGAATACCATACATTTGGGTTTGTGTGATTTACTCATTGGCATGGATTGGTTGGACCAACATCATGTTATTATAGATTGTTATAATAAGGCATTTACTTTCTTGGATGAGTAAGGACATTTGAAAATAGTTCAAGGCATTCCAAGAGTTGTGACTATCAGAGAACTTCCATCTTTGTAGTTGAAGAAAAGCTATAGGAAAGGATGTCAAATATTTGCAGTGCACTTGGAAGAGACACCTAAGGATAAAGTGTCAAGTGTTCAGGACTGCGCAGTACTGAAAGAGTTTGAGGATGTCTTTAAAGAAATACTAGGGTTGCCACCAAAAAGAGATATTGACTTCTCTATAAATCTGATGCCAGGAGAAACCCCTATATCCAAGACTCCTTATAGGATGAGTATGCCAGATCGGAAGGAATTGCAGATCCAACTTGAAGAGCTTCTGAAGAAGGGGTATATACTCCCAAGTGTGTCACCTTAGGGTGCCCCAATATTGTTCGTGAAGAAGAAGGATGGTACATTGAGACTTTGTATCAACTTCAGGAAGTTGTATAAGGTAATAGTAAAAAACAAATATTCCTTTCCAAGGATAAATGACCTCTTTGATCAACTGAGGGGCCAATGATATTTTCCAAGATTGATCTCAGATCTGGATATCACCAAGTGAGAATAAAAGTGGAAGACATCAACAAGACTTCCTTCAGAGTAGGGTATGGTCATTACGAGTTTATAGTGGTGCCATTTGGGTTGTCGAATGCACTAGTTGTTTTCATGTGTTTAATCAATGGAGTTTTCAAAAGTTAATTAGATAAGTTTGTCATTGTATTTTTGGATGACATACTTATTTACTCAAGGTTTGAAGAAGAGCACGGGAAACACTTGATGATGGTGTTACATGTATTGGGGGAGCATTAGTTTTATGCAAAGTTGAGAAAATATTCATTTTACCAGAGATAGATTCATTACTTGGGTCGTATCATTTTAGAGGAAGGAATAACTATGGACCCAATGAAGATAAAATCCATTGAGGAATGGCCAACCCCAAGAAATGTCGCAGAAGTGAGATCCTTTATCGGACTAGCAGGGTACTACAGAAGGTTTATTGAAGGATTCTCACATATTACGCATCCAATTACCTCTTTGCAAAAGAAAGGTGTACAATTTGAATGGACTTTGGATTTTGCAAGGAGTTTTCAGCACTTGAAGAGTTTGTTGACAATAACATCTATTCTGAGAATTGTTGACCTTGATGCAAACTTTGTTGTGTACAAAGATGCATGCAAGGGAAGGAGTCGTTAGTCAGAATGGGAATGTGATATGTTATGAATCAAGGAAGCTAAAAGAACATGAAAGGCTCTATGTTACACATGATTTATAACTGGAATCTATAGTGCAAGCCTTGAATATGTGGCGGAATTATCTCATGGGTAAAAGATTTGAGCTGAAAACAGAGCATTGTGGTATGAAGTATTTGTTTGGACAACCAAGTTTAAATGCTAGACCAAGCAGGTGGTTAGAGTTTCTCAGTGAGTATGACTTCGACATAAATCATATAAGAGGAAACGAGAACAAGGTGCTTGATGCACTCAAAGGAAGGGTGCATGAGATGCATGGTACAACCATTAACATGTACCATATAGATTTGTGAGACAAAATTTTGGATGTTTCCAAATCATATATGTGCTATGAGGACATAAATATGACTTTACAACAGGGTATGTCGCATCATAAAGTTGAAGGTTATGAGCTAAGAGAGGATGGGATCCTCATGTATAGACGCAAATTCTATGTTCCAAATGATTGGGAGTTGAAGAGCCTGATATCATCAGAGATGCATAAGGTTCCTTATGTGAGACATCTAGGTTACTCGAAGAAAATTGTCGCAGTCAAGAAGAAATACTCTTAGCCAAGTATGGAAAAGGAAGTTGATGATTTTATTGCTATGTCTCGAATGTCAGAAGGTCAAGGCTGAGCACAGACATCTAGCTGTATTACTACAACATTTCCCCATTCCTGAGTGGAAGTGGGAAGTTATAATGATGGATTTTATAACTAAGCTGCCCAGATCAGCCAAGCAACATTATTATATTATGGTGATGGTGGGAAAGCTTACTAAAGCTGCCAATTTTATTCCAGTGAAGTCAGCGCACAAGAAAAAATACATTGTTGAGATATACATGTGATAAATTGCTAAATTGCATGGTACGCCTAAGGAAATTGAGTCTGACAAAGATCCCAAGTTCACTTCAAATTTTTGGAAGGGATTATTCGAAGGAATTGGGAAAAGACTGAACTTTAGCACAACATATCATCCTGAGTTAGATGGAAAAATTGAGAGGGTAAATCGAGTGATTGAAGATATGCTTAGAATGTGTGTGATGGATAAGCCATCAAAATGGGAAGACTACCTTCACTTAGTAGAGTTTTCTTATAACAATGGGTATCATGCATCTTTAAAGATGAACCCATTTGAGGCACTTTATGGTAGAAAGTACAACACGTCAGTGAGTTGGGACAACCCAGCTGACCGCGCAGTGGTTGGGCCAAATCTGCTTCGGGAAATGGAAGAGCAGGTGATGAAGATAAGGAAAAATTTAAGGGCTGCCTAGGACAAATAGAAAAGATGCACAAATAAAGGCATAACCCAAAGAGGATTTAAAGTGGGGGATCACATATTTTTGAAAGTAAAAGCAAGACACAATTCCCTGAAGTTCGGGAATTGTTATAAGTTAGCAACATGCTATTGTGGGCCATTTGAAATCCTAGAGAGGATTGGTCTTGTCGCTTATATGCTTGCATTGCCTACATCCTTGTGTATTCATAATGTTTCCTATGTGTCATTTCTTAAGAAGTATATATGTGATGCTAATCATGTCATTGATTGGAATGTGATTCAGGTGGATCCAGAAGGAGGCTTTCAAGTGCAACCAATTTGCATATTGGACTGAAAATTCAAGCAGCTCTGGAATCAAGCCATGGAGTTGGTAAAGGTCCAATGGACATGGTACAGTCCCGAGGATGCAACTTGGGAGCGTGAGGATGCTATACGAGCAGAGTATCCTCATCTTTTTGAAATATTTTAAAGTTTTGCATGTATAAGTGTATATAATGCACTGAGGATAGTGCATAAATAAGCCAGATGGGAATGTAATGTACCTAATCCAAACCCCATTTGTAGTTGTGCATATAGGTTGATGAACCGTTTTAGTTTTGTGCACACTTGAGTAGTGCGTGATGTAATGTCCATATAGGTTGGTGAGCCATTGGAAACAAGTGTAAATGTAATGTACATATAGGCTAGTGAGTCATGGTACCAAGTTTTGGTTTTGCACACACCCATAGAGTGCGCAAGGCTTGTTATCAAAGAAAAAGTGTGCATATTCCATAGTGTTGCACGTACATGAGCTAGTGCATGCGGATTTCACATCAAGGGAGGGTGCACATATTCCACAGTGTTGTGTGCACACAAGTGTGTGAGAATGAGTGTGATATATTTGTGTGTGTGTGTGTGTGTGTGTGTGTGTGTTTTGAGTTCGGTGAGCCTATGTGACTATTGGGTTGGTGAACCAAGATGCAAATGGGCCAGTGTGCCTATTCTTGTAAAGTGCATCACATTCAAGTTATTAATATATTACATTGGTGTGCGTAGAATGACTTGGACAAAAGAGCCGGGGGTATGAACTCCACCGAAAAAGGAAAAAGGGGGGTGAATATTTCAATATTATTTCCAAAAAGTGAATTTTACAAATATATTATTTATCATAAGTTCCCGAGGGTAGGGAACAAGTCACCAAGTGGCTAAAGTTAATTCTGAAGTTGACAAGTGTCAAGTTGAAGGCATGCAATATATATTGTTGGAATTAGTGTATTTTGGGGGGATAATCGATTATTCTTTGTGGATTTCGGGGGAATCCATTATTTTCCTCCATCATTTAGAGGAACAAAAGTCTGTATTTTGTTGTAATTATGATAATGGCTTAAACCTGTGCTTGGAAAAATCTTGGTACAATTGAGAAAGGGTGTTTTCAGGCCCGAAGGTTGTTGAAGAAGAGGGTTGTTAGGCTCGTATTTGTCAAAGAGGTGGGTTGTCAGGACCATGAGATGTCTCTCCATGTGAGATATTGGTTGGTAATTGTTCCCTGGTGCATTGGGCATAAGTTGCAGTGCTCTAAGACTTCCTGGTCTAACTTGTTATTGAAGCCCTAGAAGGGAAGTGAGGCAATCAAAGGACTATTGAGCATATAAGGGGCACACTTCTTAGGGTGGGACAAGCATGTGGTGAATGAGGGACTATATACTAGTTGCAGTAGTCGACACCTTGGACTGAGCAATTTTGTTGTTTGTTAGACCATAGATTGGCACTAGGAATTGTTTTTGACGGAGTTCAAGCCCCAGCTCGGGGGTGACCTATTGATGAAAGATTATGAGCAAAAATTTCTATGGATGGGAGGAATGTCTGAGTCACGCGCATAGTTGGTAACTTTTCATAAAATATAAGTGTTCTTATGTGATTTTCTGTCTACTGTGTTCTTATTCATTTGTATCTATTATGATCTATTACTTGTATAGTGTTGTATATGAATAATGGTTGTTGTTTTGTTAATGCTGTCTTTTCTGTAAGTATGATGTGAGCATTTAGCATAGTATTTGTATATGATGAGTATTCTAGTTGATAAATAAATTCAGTTAAGATAGTCCCACTAAATGGTCAAGATCTTCCCGAGTGACGCTAGAAGTATCGTGCGCGTAGAATGTGGTCTATGTGCACAAGTGACTGGTTTCGTTGTGTGTGTTGGAATGTAGTTTGAGTGCATAGGAAAGAAATACCTGCAAGCGTAATCAAAATAATGATGTATGATGTGATATCAGAGCACCAAAAGTCGGGAATGCAGGTAACGTGGCCCAACCTTGGTGGCTAGGGTCGTTACACATTCCTTATTTTTTACTTCAATACTCCTACGAATATTAAAAGAAAAATTTCTACAATTTTGGGTTCCCAAAGAGGTTTCTTTCCTTCTAAATACCTTGGAGCACCCCAAGTAGAGAATTTCTTAAGAAACATCTCTAGGGAAGAAATTATATCTATGTTGGAACATAAACTTAGTTGATGGATTTTCATATTTCTTATATCTCTTCTTTGTTCTAGAAACATTAGTCAAAAGACTCGAAGCCATTAAAATAATTTAGTGGGCCTTTCTTTGGATGAGATTGAGAAAGGAAAAAAACATTCCTTAGTAGCTTGGGACAAAGTTTGTTTGCCTAAATGGACAAGAGGACTAAACATAAAAGGCCCACAAACCATGGGCAAGGATCTGGTAGCAAAAACCTGTTGGATATGGTTGAAAATAAAAGAAGAATTGTGGGGGAAAATATGGAGAGTCAAATATGCACGAGACATCATTGAGGAGGAAATCATTGGAATGGAGGGGTCTCACTAGGGATCATTGATATGGAATATTGTATGGAAACACAAAACAATTGTTTAAGACCACTTTTTGGGAAGTCAGAGATGATACCTTTGCCTCTTTTGGGACAAATCTTGGTAGTAAGAGATCAAATCAGGGATGTAGGACTCTCCATAAGAAGAAAGGACCAAATTTCATGCATTAGGATGGCCTAGAGTCAATTGGTTCTGGGAAGAAAACCCTAGCATTAGGCATGCTTCATATCAAAACTAGAAATCAGGGCTCAACTAGCCCACTAAGATGGATGAAGAATCACGAAGAATATTGGAGATCATTTTGAGGGAGAGGAAAATTAAACTCAGACAAGGGCCAAATATTCTAAGATAGGGAAATCAAGGAGAGGATAATTTTAAGGTAAAGGAAGCCTATGCTTTAGAATCTAGATTCAATGAACTAAATAGAGGAAATATATGTCAGTAGTATGAAGTCCTGAGCTTTGGCCAAAGGTCTCAACCTTTTTCTGGCTCCTAGCAAGAAAAAAAATTCTCACATGGGAAAAAATAGTAAGTTTTGGTTTTGAAGGCCTTTCTATTTTCCAAATGTGTTGGCACATAGAGAAACAATAGAATATCTCTTCGATGATTTTTTAAAGGCATACTTTCCATGGGATAAGGGAGTTGAGTTGTTCAAACAATAAAATGAACTAAGGAATGCCATTGTGCAAACATTGGAGGATTGGTATGCCTTGTTAACCCCCCCCTAGCCTAGGGGTAACTAAGGAGATGATGTGTTGAGGCCCGCATGTAGAATACATGGAGTGCTGAGAGTCAGTTTGACCAATAGAGTCCACATTGAGTAGACAAAGCCCCTTTTCTTTTCCACGCTTCACCATCATCATCGTCAACATAGCAGTTTCCACTACACCAATTTTTTCCCAAGAAGACAACAAGTCTTGCTTCACGAGGTAACAATTCCAGTCTCATGGTAGGTGTCACTTTATTATTTGAGGCATTTAAGCGGGTTGCAAAGATTATTTTCTTAATTATGGAATTTTCTTGAAAATTATATCTTTTTCTTAATTTCACCTTGGTGGTTGTCATGGTATCCTAGTAAGTTGGTCATCCTCGGGAAATTTTTTTCTACTGGGTGGTATCCTTAACGGGTCATCATACCATTCCCATTGATACTTACCACTTTCCACACTTCTTCCCCTCGGTTTCCTCATCTTTTGGGTTTTCGGTTTCAATGAATCCAAAAAGGGTTTGTACCTCATTTCATGGGAAGAAGTGGCTAAAGGTGCATATGTGTTGTAGCTGACATCATGCATAAAAAGGTAAGAGAAGCCACTATACAAAATTGTAGTGGCAAGAACACTAGGGATGCAAAAGCCAATAATATTCCATATCTTGAGCCCTACCCTTCTAGATGTTCACCCCAAAGTCTTGAGTGCATTGAAACACCTCACTGAATAAACGAATTTTAAAAAAGTTTCTCGCTTGAGGGGGGAATGCATTTGCGATGCTCTTTTCTTTCCATTGCACATAGTACTCAATGTGTTCCGACCTCAAGTTAAAACCATTTTCAAGGGATATAATTGCGGTGTTCTTTTCTTTCCATTGCACATAGCACTCAACGTTTGAACTTGAGAAAAAAATAAAATGAATAAAAAGGAAAATAAAAGGGGATTGGAAAAAGGTTGCATTGCAAACGAAAGGTAACTCAAAGATGTAGCTCACCCTCCACGAAGGCACCCATAAATGAGACAATATGAACCCTTGATATGTCAAGAACCCCATTCCCAAGAGTCTTTCCCCAATCCACCTCATACTCATTACATGATCTAGAGAGGGTCTCCTTGGGAAACATTCCTTGACTCAGGGATTGGCCTACCCAATAGGGAACCATGACACCCCTCCCATACCTAAATTTGGCAAAGTTTATAAGGTCTTTGAGCATTTGTTTAATTTGAAAAGGGGGGATTTAATGCACTTGTTTGGGTGGTTCTTTTATTAAATGTGGCTTAATTAGCATGATTCATATGACTTGTGGACCCTTGGAGGGCGTATTTGATTGTCTTTGCAGGACTATGCCCAATGGAAGTCATTCATGAAGGAACTAAACCACTTGGACCTTCATAGGGACATGAAATCCCATTGGATGGATGTTGTGCCCCACACATTGGAGGCCTATGATGATGAGAATTACACCTTGGATGACGTCTTAGGCCCATGAAAGAGGCTTGGAAACATGAAAAAGAGACAATGTCACCTTCCTATTCCCAAGTGTTCCTCATTTGCAACATGATGTCACATATTTAGAAGGTCATTTGGTGTATTTTGTGCGCTTGGTGGTGTTGTGGGCTTATGACCCCACACTCTTTCTTGATTTGGGGATTACATGGCACCTTTGTAGCATGACGTCCTAGCCTTTGGAGGCTTACGTTCACATGTGCCACCTTGAAGAAGAGCTTTATGGGCTTGCATGCCATTATTTTATTATTTTTCATCATTTTGTAGCCTATGTGGGAAAAAATAACAAATCAATTTGCTAATTAAACATTGTAATTCTTGTTTTGACCTAAAATTAAGGCTTTAATTGTAAATGTCGACGAATTAGAGTTGGGTTTCATCTATAAATAGAGGCAACTCATTTTTCATTTGGTAACTTTCTACTTGAGATAGTAATTTCAGCCCTTTTTTCTTGTGCATTATTGGCTAGTGAGTTGTCTATTGGGAAGAATTTTGTTTGGAGATGGATTCCTGCAACATTGGAGCATGGTTTGTGACTTAGGATATCTTCTTCAAATGTTTTCTTGCATGCTTGTTGGTGTTTGATGGTAAATTCCTAAAACTTGCTTGAAGAAACCCTAGGAGGGTTAGGATTGTCTATCCCCTCCTTCAAGATTTTCTCTTTTATGAAAGGATACCATTCAAGGATTGATTCAAGGGTTAGGAGGGTCTATCCTCTTGAATCTCTTCCTTGTTTATGGTTTTTAAGACTATGGGTTAGGATGATCTATCCCCCTAGGGCTTAAAAAACTAGTTTCCCATCAACTAGTAAGCTAAATGATTTGGTCTAGAGAGATGATTTGGATTATAAGGGTTGAAGCCCAAGGTTCAAGTCCTCTACTCTTAACCATTTAATTTCTTTTTGATGTTTTGACTCCATTTTCCCGAATAGACAAGGCACTAGTTACACTGGAGAAAGTAAACTTTTACATTGAGAAATGTGAAAATTGCTCTCTTGTGATCTCTAAATTTTTAGATAAATTGCTCATACTCTTTGCTATCTTTTCATGTTAAAACGTCTTGATTTATTGGATTATTTCTTGATTCTGTAATAACTAATTAGATACAACCATTAGGGATGCAACAAACCTTCTCTCTTTCTCTTGTTTACTTGGTATTTTCACCGCAGAAATTTTGTTTGAGCATTGCAAATTAATCTACTTTTTAAGAGCTACAATTTGGAATATTTACTTTTTGATTTTTGTGGTGGAAACTTGTTGCTGTAGAAAATGTTTTCTACAACCATCTAGAGCTGGTATAAACTTGTTGATAACACTTAATTTACAATCCTTTCAACTGTCAAAATTGTGATTTAATCATTGGAATATTATCTATTTCTTACAAGCTTTTGTTTTCCATCATTTAATGTTGATTTTGACTGTAATTTATTGAAGTTGTTAACATATACTTCTTGTTGGCATAATTTATAGTCTACTGCAAATTTTTCGACAACAAGATTTCTTGTTTTTTCCCTTGGTGTTTGGGGGTTTATTTCCATGATCTTTAGTCTTGGGATAGTGTTTCTAATGTTGGTTTTGTAGGTTGTTGATCACCATCTCTCTCTCCTTTACCAAATTCATCATTTTTCAAACCCTAATCCCTCTCATCTAGTGACCTCCATCACCCCAAGGTCACCCAGGAAGCCTCCCTTGTGGTGGAATCATCCATCACCAAAATGAGGGGAGTAATTGCTAAGGTGACAATGGTCTTTACTCCCAGTTTTCTCTCACATTTGTTGCTTTTGGATGAATTTTCCCTAACGACACTTTGTGCGATAACATGCCTCACCCTTTGAAAACCCAATTCTAAACAAACTTCAAAGTTTGACTCCTATTACTTAGATTTCTTCGATGGATAGTTTGTAAAAAATGTAATCAATGCATATTTAAACACCAACAAAGGGTTAAGACAACCTTATGGGATAAACTGCAACTCAATATCCGAGAAACAATTCAAGTAGGCAACTAGTTGGTTGCTATGAAAAATTAGAAGATTTTGAAGCTTCTTCATCTTCTTATTTGGGGATTCTTTCTTTGTTCACTATAGGATAAGATAGAGAAGAAGAGTAACCAATGGTGTTCAAGTTTCCATTCAAGAAATAGAAGAGGAAGTAAAAATGAAGAATATTAACCCAACTATACTTCCTCATTTCCATGGGATGGGTAGAGAGGACCCTAACACTTTCCTTTTTTAATTTGAATTCCTTTGTAGAACTTATGATTAACATCGATGCTCGAAA
>SNQJ01S0000973.1:290974-307859 GCA_010110895.2 Picea sitchensis
ACTAGTTTAAGCTTAAGAGTATTTATACAAGAGTCTTAAAACCAAAAATGCTAAAATGTCTCCTAAATATCATAATTAGATCCACAATATCCTAGGAGGGTCGAATGCCTCCTTTAGATCCACAATATATGGTCAAAATCCCATGAAATCCAAAACTGTCCAAGATTTAAGGCTGAAACAGGGCAATTTCTGCTGAAGTGGCCTTGTTTGACCAGCATTGACCGGGCATCTGGAAGGCTCAGATTTCGAATCTGATAGCTCATTCTCCATCTTTGTACATCAGGGAACACGACCCATGTGTTATATTTCGCCCAGGTGTCCTGTAAGTATACAAACCACGAAGCTTTTACGGGATTTGGTCAAATCCTGTAGTTTCTGATAAATTTTCAATTTTAATGCTAAAATTTAGAAAACTCAATTCTTAAGCTAGAGAATGACAAATTTACCTTGCATAGGTTGTTTCATGGAAAATGTGGTATGAAATGAAGGCAAAATGGATAGATAAAGAGACAAAAGTATGGTTTATAGAGCAAAATGGAAGCACAAAAATGGACTCAACAATATGGTTGTGTTGGTTGATTGGCAGAGTGAGCAACACTCTTATGATTCATTACTAATATGATTTCCATAGTATACTGACTTCTCATACATGATTAAGTAACATTGATATCGTATGGTTGAGGAGCATGAGTAAGTTGTTGGAGAACTTGGATGTGTTGTGATTTGGTTATGGTTTAGATTGGACAGTGAGAGATAGAAGTGAATATGATTGAAGGTTGCAAAGGATCTAAGTTCATCTTGAAGAGAAAACCCTAATAAACTCAGAAGTGATACGCAGGTTGTAGTACATACTGGTCACGTACATACGTGAGTTGTGCTACTGGTAGGGCGCATACATACGCATGTTACACTACTGACAGGTCACGTACCTGTTGACATATTGGTATCTGTTGAGGATTGATGTCTTTTCTCAGCTGATGTTGAGTTGTGTAAGCCGAATATTGCATTATAGAGTTGGTGCTCTTGTAGAGTTGTACTCTATTCAGTTGTTGTTGATAACCCAAGGATTGTAGTCCGTAATAAAAAGAAAATTGTACACACATCTTGTGTTCTTTGTGTTCCTTCTGGTAATGACTTATTGATGATATATGTTTCTGATAAATTTTGTTGATACATGTTCACATTTAACTCGTTATAAATGACCGAAATAAGTAATGAGTAAATGGTGATTGCTAACTAAGGAGTTTTGTGAAGGGGATTTTTTTAAAAAGATCCCTAGATTGTTCACCCCCCCCCCTCTCAGTGTAGTCGGTGTGTCCAACATAAGCTTCTTTATCACTTTCTTTATTGGGAAGAACATTCTTTTACATGTAAATTCCAATCCATGGATACTACAAGAGGTATATCTAGAACAAGTTGTTGTCATAGTCTTCTCCTTCCTTATGGAAGAACCTCCAAATCTTGCAATGCTTCCATTCATAAAAAAAAATCGCATTGTTCTTTATCATAACTTCCATTTCTTCTTCTCAATTGCTTCTTAGTGAGTTCAAACCAAGCTAGTAGTCTTTGTGATTCTCGGTATAATAATTGTTTGTTCTGTCTTTTTCTTTTTTTCTTGGAATCTTCATGTTCTTCCTCATGTTTCTCTTTAGCTCTTGGGTCCATGGAGTCTTCTATAGATTCCATGCCCTGAAGATTCCAACTTCTTCATTTCATCATAGGATCATGGATGTAGATGGACAACCAAGGATACTTTAAGGCTTCTTTTCGAAGAAGACTTCTTCTAAAGTCAAACTGAACATGTGTTGCTACTTTCAATGGGAACATGGATAGATACTTCATAATCCACAATGGATCATATTATTTAGGATTATCTCCCTTCTAATCCTTTCTTCATGCATGAATGGATTCTCTTCATTTGGAATTATGTAATCATCTCCCTCCATATAAGATAGTCCATGTTTTTGTCTGCATTCTATTGCCTTCTGCAAGGTGTCACAAGTATTTTTCTAATTTCCTTTTTTTTTACTTCTTCTGGGTCTCTTCAAGTTTAATTCTGATTTTGGCTTATCTGGAAGTTGTTACTTATATAATATCTTCCACATGAATTGTTACCAAAGATTGTTAACATACTTCATTTTTTCATGTGTATTGCTTGACTTGTAGTCATCGTAATAACATTCCTTATCATTTTATTCTTTCATAGGTATTGTTTCCCTTGAACATATTTTCTTCTAAGAAATAGATATACATGATATGTACAGGAACTATGTAAACATGATATATACAAGAGCTTTGAAGAATAGTGTTACCTTGACTTAGAAGAAGAAGTTTGTTTTATCCTGCTTGACTTTCTTTGAGAGTTCCCTTTCTTTGGCAACTCTTGATTCGTTTGTTTCCTTCCTTTTATTTAACTCATGACAGTGGTTCCTGTAGTGACCATATTTTCGACAGTTGAAGCATTGTATCTTTGACATATCCTTTTTTTGATTTGGTTTCTTCCTTGAGCCAAACTTATTCGTATTCCTGAAATTCTTGAACTTTGCTATAAAATATTGATCATCGTATTTATTTTGGGATTTATCTTTTGTGTTAATCCTTGATTCTTCTTGTGCACAACAAATCCAAAGTTCTTCAAATGCGGGATACTCCTTTATTATGTTCATGCTTGCGGAAAATTCATTCCATGTCTTGGGAAGACTATTGAGTACTATATTTACTACTTCCTTCTCTGAAATGATTTCTTCAATAACTTGTAGTTGATCTCTTAACTAAGTGATTCTCACAAGGTATGATTTTATGTTGTCATCATCATTCATTTTCATGCCATGGAGCTCATTCTTCAGACTCATTACTTGTCCAATGTTTCTGACTAAGAAGAGGTTAGTTAGGGCATTGTACATCTTCTTAGATGAGTCAAGATGAGAGATGTAGGGTATCAAGTGGTCTTTTACAGAGTCCACTATGATACTCATGGCATTGATGTCATTGTCTTTGAACTTCTCTGTAACTGCAATGTTCTGAGGTTCCTTCTCTTTTCCTTCTTCAAACTGTGGTTCCATGATCTTTCCTTTCACGATATCCAACACTTTATTCTTGGAAAGGATGAGATCAATCCTCATCTTCCATGATTTGAAGTTAGAATCCCCTTCTAACTTGTTTTCTGACTTCATAGAGTAAGTCATGACTTGTTTGAATTGGTCAACCTTTGACTTTGACTTGGTTAACCTTTGACTTTGACCAAAAACTCAAACTTGACGTCTTAGCTCACTGAGAATACCAGGAGGTGCATTGGTGAGGGCACACTAGGCTATCCAGAAATTAGGTCAATCTCTTCACTTAAGGTGCCTCAACATGAGGGTTAGGGTTTCGTTGTTGCAACAAAAAATTTGACTGCAACTGTAACTGAGCAAATCCTCCCAATCTATCTTCCAGCGGTTAGACTATCCGAAGATAGTGTGGACCCATAACCTATTAGAAATAATAGGTGTGCTTGTTTACCCATAGACAATATAGCAATATTGTCACCCAACCATAGGTCGAAGCCACCCCCGAGCACCTTAACCTTGACAGAGAATAATTCTAGAAGCAAACCCTAGGCCTAACAGTCAATCAAGGTAGTGTATCACTCTCCAGAGTTAGCATACCAAAATGAAATTCCAAACCATAACCAAGAGAGAGTCTAATACTGAAACCGAAAATACAAGTTGCATTAGCTACAACTGCAACTACTCTCTAGACTTGCGCACAACTAAATTTATGCAGTTGCAAATTGTGTGTGTCCAAATAAGCTCTGGCATCTTGTATTTATACTACTCCTCCTTAGCTGTCTAGGTCGACTTCTCATTCTGGAGGCTAAAAACTCAATATTAAATATTTCCTTTAGCCGACTTGTCTTCTAGGGTTATGTCTAATGCTTTAGGGTTTCTTCTTGCTTCCCGAAATATTCAATTCTTGTCAGGGTTACACGTGGAGGTTAATACTTCCTGCAACTACCATAATATCAACACCACCTAGTCTATATTTTTTCTACAGCACCATGAAGTCTATAGGTTACAATCAATTGAGACTACAACATCCTCCAACATTCCTTTTGGTTTAATAGTGGAATTGCTAGCCACTTGGAGAACACTAGGCTTTTTCATTGATAACCCTTGGATCTTTAGTTTTTCCATTGTTTCCTTATCCATGATGTTGATATATTCTCCTGTGTTAGTCAAAAAAAATTGTATGAGTTGATTGTTTATGTGCATTCTCACTAAATATTACCTAGATTAGAACACTATGATTGAGGACCTTCCCCAACACAAGATCAACAAGCTCACCTATGACATTGATGGATTCATGATAGTTCCTCTTCCTCCATGGTTTCTTTGAGCATAACTCTCTAACAACCTTGCTATATATATGGACATATTTGATTTCTTGGATCAATAGGAATTATGACACATAGATTATGAAGTTCTCCTAAAAATTCAAAATATGACTAAGGAGTTGCAATAATGTACTCTAATATTTTTGGAAAAGGTGGGTTGTCTCTCTATTTTTCTTGTTCTTTTTTAGGAACAGGTTGTGGCTAATCTTGAGGAATTGGAGGTGGATTCTATAGTTTCTCTTCTTCAACTACTCAGTGATGATAGGTTGCAAGGGACTTACCGCCACCTTTCCGTAATGAAGGTGAAAATCATTGCAGTCAACAAGGTCAACATGGAAGGCAAGATGTGCAATTATCTTGATATTGCATATCAGTTGAACTGATTTATTATTGTTTGGGTTTGGTGCAAGTTGGGTAAGTAGATGTGACAACCTTTGAGGTTGGAAATTATTATTTTACTAAGTAGGTGGCAGCACTACTTGTTACTGGTGTTTTTTCCATCCTTGTTGAGGTCCTATAAGGCTATTGAGGAGTAGGCCATCAGGGTTGTTGTAGTTATTGGTATGGAAATATTGTTGGTTGTTGTCCTTAAGGAATCAAATATTCCCACTGTTGTTGAGATGGGGCTTGGTTTGGCCATTGTTGAGTAGGATAATACCAATTTGTTGAACTATTCTTTTGATTAGCCCAAGTGGAATTAAAAAACTAAGGGTATTCATAAGGCATACCTCAAGAAATTTTTCAAGATGTTCCTTACCTTATTTGATTGATAAAGTATACTTACTTTGTGTTCTTCTTTTCTCCTTCATACAACACCTTAAACTAGGATTGAGGGAACTAACTTGTCTCATGATTCTCCTTGTAAATGCTCTAGACTTCTACACAATTTAGTGGGAATTCATAGCGAGCATGATTCTTGTTTAGGTAGAACATTTCCCAATCCTTTTTCTTCCTTCTCTTTCTTCTTCTTAATTTGGAGATTATCAAATTGCATTGCTAATAAATGCAAGATATTGTACCTTCATATCTTCAAATTAAGTTTCTAATCTCCATCTTGGTCATTCTAGTTGTTTCTTTTGAGTATTTTTTATCTATAACACTCCTTAAACCTTTATTACTTCTTGTAGAAACTTTTGAGTAATTCTTTAAAACATCCCTTATCTCATCATAAGTACACTTAAAAATATCTCCAACTGCAATGAGATTCAAGGTATCCATCCATTCATCTAAGACTCCTCTCAATAATACTAACTTGAGTGACTCATCATCCAATCTAAAATTAGTAGATCTATTGTAGTTGAAGTGAAGCTCTCATCATATTTCTCTAAGGACTTGTCTTCGCCATGACTCATCCGAAAGATTTCATCTCTAGTGTCTCTTACTTCAAAATATTCTTGGTACTTCTTTGTGAATAGGTTCTTCATTTGCTCCCATGTATGGATAATATAGCCAACAAATCCCATGAACCATCAGAGTGATGCTTTCTTCAAGTTAGAATGAAATAGTCTAAGATTTCGAGCATCGATGTTAATCATAAGTTCTACAAAGGAATTCAAATTAAAAAAGGAAAGTGTTAGGGTCCTCTCTACCCATCCCATGGAAATGAGGAAGTATAGTTGGGTTAATATTCTTCATTTTTACTTCCTCTTCTATTTCTTGAATGGAAACTTGAACACCATTGGTTACTCTTCTTCTCTATCTTATCCTATAGTGAACAAAGAAAGAATCCCCAAATAAGAAGATGAAGAAGCTTCAAAATCTTCTAATTTTTCATAGCAACCAACTAGTTGCCTACTTGAATTGTTTCTCGGATATTGAGTTGCAGTTTATCCCATAAGGTTGTCTTAACCCTTTGTTGGTGTTTAAATATGCATTGATTACATTTTTTACAAACTATCCATCGAAGAAATCTAAGTAATAGGAGTCAAACTTTGAAGTTTGTTTAGAATTGGGTTTTCAAAGGGTGAGGCATGTTATCGCACAAAGTGTCGTTAGGGAAAATTCATCCAAAAGCAACAAATGTGAGAGAAAACTGGGAGTAAAGACCATTGTCACCTTAGCAATTACTCCCCTCATTTTGGTGATGGATGATTCCACCACAAGGGAGGCTTCCTGGGTGACCTTGGGGTGATGGAGGTCACTAGATGAGAGGGATTAGGGTTTGAAAAATGATGAATTTGGTAAAGGAGAGAGAGATGGTGATCAACAACCTACAAAACCAACATTAGAAACACTATCCCAAGACTAAAGATCATGGAAATAAACCCCCAAACACCAAGGGAAAAAACAAGAAATCTTGTTGTCGAAAAATTTGCAGTAGACTATAAATTATGCCAACAAGAAGTATATGTTAACAACTTCAATAAATTACAGTCAAAATCAACATTAAATGATGGAAAACAAAAGCTTGTAAGAAATAGATAATATTCCAATGATTAAATCACAATTTTGACAGTTGAAAGGATTGTAAATTAAGTGTTATCAACAAGTTTATACCAGCTCTAGATGGTTGTAGAAAACATTTTCTACAGCAACAAGTTTCCACCACAAAAATCAAAAAGTAAATATTCCAAATTGTAGCTCTTAAAAAGTAGATTAATTTGCAATGCTCAAACAAAATTTCTGCGGTGAAAATACCAAGTAAACAAGAGAAAGAGAGAAGGTTTGTTGCATCCCTAATGGTTGTATCTAATTAGTTATTACAGAATCAAGAAATAATCCAATAAATCAAGACGTTTTAACATGAAAAGATAGCAAAGAGTATGAGCAATTTATCTAAAAATTTAGAGATCACAAGAGAGCAATTTTCACATTTCTCAATGTAAAAGTTTACTTTCTCCAGTGTAACTAGTGCCTTGTCTATTCGGGAAAATGGAGTCAAAACATCAAAAAGAAATTAAATGGTTAAGAGTAGAGGACTTGAACCTTGGGCTTCAACCCTTATAATCCAAATCATCTCTCTAGACCAAATCATTTAGCTTACTAGTTGATGGGAAACTAGTTTTTTAAGCCCTAGGGGGATAGATCATCCTAACCCATAGTCTTAAAAACCATAAACAAGGAAGAGATTCAAGAGGATAGACCCTCCTAACCCTTGAATCAATCCTTGAATGGTATCCTTTCATAAAAGAGAAAATCTTGAAGGAGGGGATAGACAATCCTAACCCTCCTAGGGTTTCTTCAAGCAAGTTTTAGGAATTTACCATCAAACACCAACAAGCATGCAAGAAAACATTTGAAGAAGATATCCTAAGTCACAAACCATGCTCCAATGTTGCAGGAATCCATCTCCAAACAAAATTCTTCCCAATAGACAACTCACTAGCCAATAATGCACAAGAAAAAAGGGCTGAAATTACTATCTCAAGTAGAAAGTTACCAAATGAAAAATGAGTTGCCTCTATTTATAGATGAAACCCAACTCTAATTCGTCGACATTTACAATTAAAGCCTTAATTTTAGGTCAAAACAAGAATTACAATGTTTAATTAGCAAATTGATTTGTTATTTTTTCCCACATAGGCTACAAAATGATGAAAAATAATAAAATAATGGCATGCAAGCCCATAAAGCTCTTCTTCAAGGTGGCACATGTGAACGTAAGCCTCCAAAGGCTAGGACGTCATGCTACAAAGGTGCCATGTAATCCCCAAATCAAGAAAGAGTGTGGGGTCATAAGCCCACAACACCACCAAGCGCACAAAATACACCAAATGACCTTCTAAATATGTGACATCATGTTGCAAATGAGGAACACTTGGGAATAGGAAGGTGACATTGTCTCTTTTTCATGTTTCCAAGCCTCTTTCATGGGCCTAAGACGTCATCCAAGGTGTAATTCTCATCATCATAGGCCTCCAATGTGTGGGGCACAACATCCATCCAATGGGATTTCATGTCCCTATGAAGGTCCAAGTGGTTTAGTTCCTTCATGAATGACTTCCATTGGGCATAGTCCTGCAAAGACAATCAAATACGCCCTCCAAGGGTCCACAAGTCATATGAATCATGCTAATTAAGCCACATTTAATAAAAGAACCACCCAAACAAGTGCATTAAATCCCCCCTTTTCAAATTAAACAAATGCTCAAAGACCTTATAAACTTTGCCAAATTTAGGTATGGGAGGGGTGTCATGGTTCCCTATTGGGTAGGCCAATCCCTGAGTCAAGGAATGTTTCCCAAGGAGACCCTCTCTAGATCATGTAATGAGTATGAGGTGGATTGGGGAAAGACTCTTGGGAATGGGGTTCTTGACATATCAAGGGTTCATATTGTCTCATTTATGGGTGCCTTCGTGGAGGGTGAGCTACATCTTTGAGTTACCTTTCGTTTGCAATGCAACCTTTTTCCAATCCCCTTTTATTTTCCTTTTTATTCATTTTATTTTTTTCTCAAGTTCAAACGTTGAGTGCTATGTGCAATGGAAAGAAAAGAACACCGCAATTATATCCCTTGAAAATGGTTTTAACTTGAGGTCGGAACACATTGAGTACTATGTGCAATGGAAAGAAAAGAGCATCGCAAATGCATTCCCCCCTCAAGCGAGAAACTTTTTTAAAATTCGTTTATTCAGTGAGGTGTTTCAATGCACTCAAGACTTTGGGGTGAACATCTAGAAGGGTAGGGCTCAAGATATGGAATATTATTGGCTTTTGCATCCCTAGTGTTCTTGCCACTACAATTTTGTATAGTGGCTTCTCTTACCTTTTTATGCATGATGTCAGCTACAACACATATGCACCTTTAGCCACTTCTTCCCATGAAATGAGGTACAAACCCTTTTTGGATTCATTGAAACCGAAAACCCAAAAGATGAGGAAACCGAGGGGAAGAAGTGTGGAAAGTGGTAAGTATCAATGGGAATGGTATGATGACCCGTTAAGGATACCACCCAGTAGAAAAAAATTTCCCGAGGATGACCAACTTACTAGGATACCATGACAACCACCAAGGTGAAATTAAGAAAAAGATATAATTTTCAAGAAAATTCCATAATTAAGAAAATAATCTTTGCAACCCGCTTAAATGCCTCAAATAATAAAGTGACACCTACCATGAGACTGGAATTGTTACCTCGTGAAGCAAGACTTGTTGTCTTCTTGGGAAAAAATTGGTGTAGTGGAAACTGCTATGTTGACGATGATGATGGTGAAGCGTGGAAAAGAAAAGGGGCTTTGTCTACTCAATGTGGACTCTATTGGTCAAACTGACTCTCAGCACTCCATGTATTCTACATGCGGGCCTCAACACATCATCTCCTTAGTTACCCCTAGGCTAGGGGGGGGTTAACAAGGCATACCAATCCTCCAATGTTTGCACAATGGCATTCCTTAGTTCATTTTATTGTTTGAACAACTCAACTCCCTTATCCCATGGAAAGTATGCCTTTAAAAAATCATCGAAGAGATATTCTATTGTTTCTCTATGTGCCAACACATTTGGAAAATAGAAAGGCCTTCAAAACCAAAACTTACTATTTTTTCCCATGTGAGAATTTTTTTTCTTGCTAGGAGCCAGAAAAAGGTTGAGACCTTTGGCCAAAGCTCAGGACTTCATACTACTGACATATATTTCCTCTATTTAGTTCATTGAATCTAGATTCTAAAGCATAGGCTTCCTTTACCTTAAAATTATCCTCTCCTTGATTTCCCTATCTTAGAATATTTGGCCCTTGTCTGAGTTTAATTTTCCTCTCCCTCAAAATGATCTCCAATATTCTTCGTGATTCTTCATCCATCTTAGTGGGCTAGTTGAGCCCTGATTTCTAGTTTTGATATGAAGCATGCCTAATGCTAGGGTTTTCTTCCCAGAACCAATTGACTCTAGGCCATCCTAATGCATGAAATTTGGTCCTTTCTTCTTATGGAGAGTCCTACATCCCTGATTTGATCTCTTACTACCAAGATTTGTCCCAAAAGAGGCAAAGGTATCATCTCTGACTTCCCAAAAAGTGGTCTTAAACAATTGTTTTGTGTTTCCATACAATATTCCATATCAATGATCCCTAGTGAGACCCCTCCATTCCAATGATTTCCTCCTCAATGATGTCTCGTGCATATTTGACTCTCCATATTTTCCCCCACAATTCTTCTTTTATTTTCAACCATATCCAACAGGTTTTTGCTACCAGATCCTTGCCCATGGTTTGTGGGCCTTTTATGTTTAGTCCTCTTGTCCATTTAGGCAAACAAACTTTGTCCCAAGCTACTAAGGAATGTTTTTTTCCTTTCTCAATCTCATCCAAAGAAAGGCCCACTAAATTATTTTAATGGCTTCGAGTCTTTTGACTAATGTTTCTAGAACAAAGAAGAGATATAAGAAATATGAAAATCCATCAACTAAGTTTATGTTCCAACATAGATATAATTTCTTCCCTAGAGATGTTTCTTAAGAAATTCTCTACTTGGGGTGCTCCAAGGTATTTAGAAGGAAAGAAACCTCTTTGGGAACCCAAAATTGTAGAAATTTTTCTTTTAATATTCGTAGGAGTATTGAAGTAAAAAATAAGGAATGTGTAACGACCCTAGCCACCAAGGTTGGGCCACGTTACCTGCATTCCCGACTTTTGGTGCTCTGATATCACATCATACATCATTATTTTGATTACGCTTGCAGGTATTTCTTTCCTATGCACTCAAACTACATTCCAACACACACAACGAAACCAGTCACTTGTGCACATAGACCACATTCTACGCGCACGATACTTCTAGCGTCACTCGGGAAGATCTTGACCATTTAGTGGGACTATCTTAACTGAATTTATTTATCAACTAGAATACTCATCATATACAAATACTATGCTAAATGCTCACATCATACTTACAGAAAAGACAGCATTAACAAAACAACAACCATTATTCATATACAACACTATACAAGTAATAGATCATAATAGATACAAATGAATAAGAACACAGTAGACAGAAAATCACATAAGAACACTTATATTTTATGAAAAGTTACCAACTATGCGCGTGACTCAGACATTCCTCCCATCCATAGAAATTTTTGCTCATAATCTTTCATCAATAGGTCACCCCCGAGCTGGGGCTTGAACTCCGTCAAAAACAATTCCTAGTGCCAATCTATGGTCTAACAAACAACAAAATTGCTCAGTCCAAGGTGTCGACTACTGCAACTAGTATATAGTCCCTCATTCACCACATGCTTGTCCCACCCTAAGAAGTGTGCCCCTTATATGCTCAATAGTCCTTTGATTGCCTCACTTCCCTTCTAGGGCTTCAATAACAAGTTAGACCAGGAAGTCTTAGAGCACTGCAACTTATGCCCAATGCACCAGGGAACAATTACCAACCAATATCTCACATGGAGAGACATCTCATGGTCCTGACAACCCACCTCTTTGACAAATACGAGCCTAACAACCCTCTTCTTCAACAACCTTCGGGCCTGAAAACACCCTTTCTCAATTGTACCAAGATTTTTCCAAGCACAGGTTTAAGCCATTATCATAATTACAACAAAATACAGACTTTTGTTCCTCTAAATGATGGAGGAAAATAATGGATTCCCCCGAAATCCACAAAGAATAATCGATTATCCCCCCAAAATACACTAATTCCAACAATATATATTGCATGCCTTCAACTTGACACTTGTCAACTTCAGAATTAACTTTAGCCACTTGGTGACTTGTTCCCTACCCTCGGGAACTTATGATAAATAATATATTTGTAAAATTCACTTTTTGGAAATAATATTGAAATATTCACCCCCCTTTTTCCTTTTTCGGTGGAGTTCATACCCCCGGCTCTTTTGTCCAAGTCATTCTACGCACACCAATGTAATATATTAATAACTTGAATGTGATGCACTTTACAAGAATAGGCACACTGGCCCATTTGCATCTTGGTTCACCAACCCAATAGTCACATAGGCTCACCGAACTCAAAACACACACACACACACACACACACACACACAAATATATCACACTCATTCTCACACACTTGTGTGCACACAACACTGTGGAATATGTGCACCCTCCCTTGATGTGAAATCCGCATGCACTAGCTCATGTACGTGCAACACTATGGAATATGCACACTTTTTCTTTGATAACAAGCCTTGCGCACTCTATGGGTGTGTGCAAAACCAAAACTTGGTACCATGACTCACTAGCCTATATGTACATTACATTTACACTTGTTTCCAATGGCTCACCAACCTATATGGACATTACATCACGCACTACTCAAGTGTGCACAAAACTAAAACGGTTCATCAACCTATATGCACAACTACAAATGGGGTTTGGATTAGGTACATTACATTCCCATCTGGCTTATTTATGCACTATCCTCAGTGCATTATATACACTTATACATGCAAAACTTTAAAATATTTCAAAAAGATGAGGATACTCTGCTCGTATAGCATCCTCACGCTCCCAAGTTGCATCCTCGGGACTGTACCATGTCCATTGGACCTTTACCAACTCCATGGCTTGATTCCAGAGCTGCTTGAATTTTCAGTCCAATATGCAAATTGGTTGCACTTGAAAGCCTCCTTCTGGATCCACCTGAATCACATTCCAATCAATGACATGATTAGCATCACATATATACTTCTTAAGAAATGACACATAGGAAACATTATGAATACACAAGGATGTAGGCAATGCAAGCATATAAGCGACAAGACCAATCCTCTCTAGGATTTCAAATGGCCCACAATAGCATGTTGCTAACTTATAACAATTCCCGAACTTCAGGGAATTGTGTCTTGCTTTTACTTTCAAAAATATGTGATCCCCCACTTTAAATCCTCTTTGGGTTATGCCTTTATTTGTGCATCTTTTCTATTTGTCCTAGGCAGCCCTTAAATTTTTCCTTATCTTCATCACCTGCTCTTCCATTTCCCGAAGCAGATTTGGCCCAACCACTGCGCGGTCAGCTGGGTTGTCCCAACTCACTGACGTGTTGTACTTTCTACCATAAAGTGCCTCAAATGGGTTCATCTTTAAAGATGCATGATACCCATTGTTATAAGAAAACTCTACTAAGTGAAGGTAGTCTTCCCATTTTGATGGCTTATCCATCACACACATTCTAAGCATATCTTCAATCACTCGATTTACCCTCTCAATTTTTCCATCTAACTCAGGATGATATGTTGTGCTAAAGTTCAGTCTTTTCCCAATTCCTTCGAATAATCCCTTCCAAAAATTTGAAGTGAACTTGGGATCTTTGTCAGACTCAATTTCCTTAGGCGTACCATGCAATTTAGCAATTTATCACATGTATATCTCAACAATGTATTTTTTCTTGTGCGCTGACTTCACTGGAATAAAATTGGCAGCTTTAGTAAGCTTTCCCACCATCACCATAATATAATAATGTTGCTTGGCTGATCTGGGCAGCTTAGTTATAAAATCCATCATTATAACTTCCCACTTCCACTCAGGAATGGGGAAATGTTGTAGTAATACAGCTAGATGTCTGTGCTCAGCCTTGACCTTCTGACATTCGAGACATAGCAATAAAATCATCAACTTCCTTTTCCATACTTGGCTAAGAGTATTTCTTCTTGACTGCGACAATTTTCTTCGAGTAACCTAGATGTCTCACATAAGGAACCTTATGCATCTCTGATGATATCAGGCTCTTCAACTCCCAATCATTTGGAACATAGAATTTGCGTCTATACATGAGGATCCCATCCTCTCTTAGCTCATAACCTTCAACTTTATGATGCGACATACCCTGTTGTAAAGTCATATTTATGTCCTCATAGCACATATATGATTTGGAAACATCCAAAATTTTGTCTCACAAATCTATATGGTACATGTTAATGGTTGTACCATGCATCTCATGCACCCTTCCTTTGAGTGCATCAAGCACCTTGTTCTCGTTTCCTCTTATATGATTTATGTCGAAGTCATACTCACTGAGAAACTCTAACCACCTGCTTGGTCTAGCATTTAAACTTGGTTGTCCAAACAAATACTTCATACCACAATGCTCTGTTTTCAGCTCAAATCTTTTACCCATGAGATAATTCCGCCACATATTCAAGGCTTGCACTATAGATTCCAGTTATAAATCATGTGTAACATAGAGCCTTTCATGTTCTTTTAGCTTCCTTGATTCATAACATATCACATTCCCATTCTGACTAACGACTCCTTCCCTTGCATGCATCTTTGTACACAACAAAGTTTGCATCAAGGTCAACAATTCTCAGAATAGATGTTATTGTCAACAAACTCTTCAAGTGCTGAAAACTCCTTGCAAAATCCAAAGTCCATTCAAATTGTACACCTTTCTTTTGCAAAGAGGTAATTGGATGCGTAATATGTGAGAATCCTTCAATAAACCTTCTGTAGTACCCTGCTAGTCCGATAAAGGATCTCACTTCTGCGACATTTCTTGGGGTTGGCCATTCCTCAATGGATTTTATCTTCATTGGGTCCATAGTTATTCCTTCCTCTAAAATGATACGACCCAAGTAATGAATCTATCTCTGGTAAAATGAATATTTTCTCAACTTTGCATAAAACTAATGCTCCCCCAATACATGTAACACCATCATCAAGTGTTTCCCGTGCTCTTCTTCAAACCTTGAGTAAATAAGTATGTCATCCAAAAATACAATGACAAACTTATCTAATTAACTTTTGAAAACTCCATTGATTAAACACATGAAAACAACTAGTGCATTCGACAACCCAAATGGCACCACTATAAACTCGTAATGACCATACCCTACTCTGAAGGAAGTCTTGTTGATGTCTTCCACTTTTATTCTCACTTGGTGATATCCAGATCTGAGATCAATCTTGGAAAATATCATTGGCCCCTCAGTTGATCAAAGAGGTCATTTATCCTTGGAAAGGAATATTTGTTTTTTACTATTACCTTATACAACTTCCTGAAGTTGATACAAAGTCTCAATGTACCATCCTTCTTCTTCACGAACAATATTGGGGCACCCTAAGGTGACACACTTGGGAGTATATACCCCTTCTTCAGAAGCTCTTCAAGTTGGATCTGCAATTCCTTCCGATCTGGCATACTCATCCTATAAGGAGTCTTGGATATAGGGGTTTCTCCTGGCATCAGATTTATAGAGAAGTCAATATCTCTTTTTGGTGGCAACCCTAGTATTTCTTTAAAGACATCCTCAAACTCTTTCAGTACTGCGCAGTCCTGAACACTTGACACTTTATCCTTAGGTGTCTCTTCCAAGTGCACTGCAAATATTTGACATCCTTTCCTATAGCTTTTCTTCAACTACAAAGATGGAAGTTCTCTGATAGTCACAACTCTTGGAATGCCTTGAACTATTTTCAAATGTCCTTACTCATCCAAGAAAGTAAATGCCTTATTATAACAATCTATAATAACATGATGTTGGTCCAACCAATCCATGCCAATGAGTAAATCACACAAACCCAAATGTATGGTATTCAAATCAGGCTTTGTGCGTAAAGCATTCATCTCCATCGGACATGCCTTAACCATCTCATTAATTTTCCTTTTTTCTCATGTAGCTAACTGCACCAACCAAGTTTTCCATGTTTGCTTCTTGGCAATTGGAATCTTTCCATCACTTTAGGATCTAGATAACTATGACTAGCTCTTGAGTCAATTAAAATAACAATGGGTTGGTCATTAATCTTACCTTCCACCTCAATCATGTGTGACTGAAACTCAACTTGCTTGTTGTCCAAGGTTGCGTAAACTCTAGGTACACTTCTACCCATGTCTTCAACTATCGCAGTTTGTTGTACATTGTACTCAGTCCTCGTTTTTTCACCTCTTTGTGGGAAATCTCTAAACGTATGAGTTCCGCCACAACCCCAACATTGAATAGGTTGTTTCCTTGGTCTATGTCCCACTAATTCAATCATTCTGGACTCCTTGGGATTCGGTTTTCCTTACACGGTATTTATAAAAAATGGTGGTTTAGTCCCCTTTTTCCTTTGTTCCATCTTGTTTTTCATCTTGTCTTCCCAAGCCTTTTGGAAAGCCAGTTTTCCCCTTTGTTGTTCATAAAGACAATTAGCGCACCTAATAGTTTCCTCCAATGTCTTGGGATCATCATATTGTATCTTGTCACTGATAAATGATGGAAACCCACTCAGATACCTCTAAATCTTCACTTGTTCATCCTTGATGAAAGGAACACATTTTAACAATTCTAATTTTTTTTCATACTCGTCAATGGTCATGCTTCTGAGCTTGAGTTTAAAGAACTCATTCATTTTCTTGTCATAGTACCTCTTGGTTAAATATTTTCTTTCAAAATACCTCTTAAACTCCCTCCAAGTAACCTTCTTCTCATCAATGTGTTGCACTTGTACATACCGATCCCACCACAATGATGCTTTCCCCTTGAGCTGATAAATAACAATTCTCCCTTCCGCATTCGCAGAATAATTATGCAATTGGAAGTACTTCATCATACCCAGTGACCATGTCTCTGCATCCTCATCCTTTTTATGCTCAACATCAAAAGTAGGATATCTTATTCATTT
>SNQJ01S0000974.1:3273-47825 GCA_010110895.2 Picea sitchensis
CCATGTTTTGTCGATAAAATTATTTAAATTTACTATAATTTCTTAAAATTAAAATTTTCACTTTTTTATTAAACTTAATCCATACAAATCAATTTCTTAATTAAGAAATTGCATTGTATATTTAACATCCCTTTGTCTTTTGAATAGCTAATTCATCGAACTTTTTATTAAGATTAATTAAACCCTCACCCAAACTTTTTATTAAGATTAATTAACCCTTCACCCAAACTTTTTATTAAAATTAATTAACCCTTAACCCATTACATTACCTTAGTGTTCCCTCCTTTAGTAGCCAATTTAAAGTCGCTCTAAAAGGATCACACGAAAATTTAACCATTTAAAGAGAAACAAAATAACCAAAGCATTTTTCAGGGAATTTTAGAATGTTTGGGCACTGAACAATTTCTTTGTTATTACAAATAAAGAGTACAAGGTAATCAAAGTGAGATCACATGGAAATATTCGGAGCTGCAATAATATTGAATAACTAACAAATATTTTTAAATAAATGTCAAAATATGCAACTTATTTTTCATTACTTTGGTTCCAGCAATGCATACCCCAGTATTCAGAGCATTTAGTATTCAGAGCATTTAAATGCTGTGCTTATTGCTCACCCTATTTTTAAAATCTGCAACATTGTGTGCATAAATAAATTCATCCCAGGCTCATTGTGTGCATAAATAAATTCATCCCAGGATGTTGAAAGAATTGCAAATAATATATATTAATACATTATAAAATTTTCTTATTCAAAACTAAATGATACTAACCATAGTTTTATATGTTACACTCTTCACTTCTAAAATTGTATTTGATCATGAAGTTACAAACTAACAAATATTTTTAAATCAATGTCAAAATATGCAACTTATTTTTCATTACTTTGGATACAGCAATGCACACCCCAGTATTCAGAGCAATTAAATGCTATGTAGCCGGGTGTTTATTGCTCACCCTATTTTTAAAATTTGCAACATTGTGTGCATAAATAAATTCATACCAGGCTGTTGAAAGAATTGCAAATAATATATATTAATACATTATAGAATTTTCTTATTCAAAACTAAATGATACTAACCATATTTTTATATATTACACTCTTCACTTCTAAAATTTTATTTGATCATGAAGTTACATCTCTGGCATCCTTCATATCAATGTGATTTGGGTTGAATAAAATAGATATAGCATCCCAACAACACTTCACTATATACTCAAGTTATTTGAATAAGAAAACTCAAAATTGATAAATTATATAAATTAAAATTGTGATTACACCAACATATGATGAACAATAAGCCACTAGTTTAGAATTGCTTTCTATTAAATTTGCTAACTTATCTGATTGAACAGATGTGCTTATGTACCAAAAATTCATTAGAATTTTGGCAGAAAATGGGCCGAATTGGATTCCAGATATGCCCATCTTTTTAAAGAAAAAACTTCATTTCATTATTCTTAAGGGGAGGATAACCCTTCATAATGGACGCGCACATTATATAATGCTTGCAGAGCAATAAATCGTATCTTCTTACACAACCGATTACGGTGCTCTCTATATATGGTTTTGGTTGCTATATATGCTTCTAGCCGTGACAAGTCACCTTCGCAGGAAATTGAATTGTAAACAAATCACAACATGAACTCCTAGCTAGAAAATTGGCACTCTTTGACCTTTATTTCCTTATGGTCAACATTCAATAGAAATTAATGACTTTTCCTTGGGATTTACAGAGACTTTTATATGCCTATTAGGGATGGAAACATGTGAAACCTGGGAATCTGCAAAAACACATACAGCACCATAGAGCTGAAACCCATAGACGGGTCCTGCTCCAAAGAATCGACCTAACTAAGACCTTATGATACATGAGGACCTGCCGTGAAAGCCACTCTGTTGAGAGCACCAAAATGGTTAGGATAAAGAATGAAGCTCGCTAAATGCTCAAGAGTCGAAATGCAATTTTCCACAACAATATATCATAAAAGTTTGCTGGTACGACGCTTTGAAGAGCCTCCTGGAAAAAGCTTCATTATCCACCCCAATACTCTCTCAACTACCTGTGAACACAATATCTTAGAATTAGAATATAAGTGGATATCTATCAAAATTGGTATTAGCATAGGTATGTATATGAGACTCGGTAACCATTGTATGTACAAAGAAAACGAACATTTTCAAACATAATGATTGCAGGTGCTTGTGACTTTTATAAGCATATGAACGTCAGCTAACACTCACTTCAACAGAAGCTCGCTATAGCTGTGCATGAAGTTAATATGGTAAGTCGGCAGTAATTAAAACATTTCAAGTTTCCTAAACCCAATTACATCTCTTAAATCAAGAACGTCGTGAAGAAAGCAGTAAATAAAAGACTAAACAATGGCAAATGAGGTAGCCAGACTGCAATTCAACGAATGGAGGAGGATGGGTGTCTGATCATAGGAATTAATGACTTGGCACGTGCCTGGTACCTATGATTCTGACACAAGCTAGTACAAATGTTGATTGGACACTGAAGTGGCTTCTTTTGTAAAAAAGAATGCTTCAAGTAATAAGTCTACATTAATGACTTGGCACATGCCTGGTACCTATGATTCTGACACAAGCTAGTACAAATGTTGATTGCACACTGAAGTGGCTTCTTTTGTAAAAAAGAATGCTTCAAGTAATAAGTCTACATTAATTCTAACACCCTCCACAACATATCATGGCTCATATTGCAATTAACAATCATCAAGAGACTCGCATAAGGCTCTTGATATATGTGTGCATGTGTCTGTGTCAATGTTACCAGACTCTTCAAGTCCAAGTCAAACTCTTTGAAGAAACTAAGTCAAATCAATTCCATTCCGAATTTGACTTGGCCAAGTAAATACTCAATATTTTGACTGAGTATGGTTTGGACTCTCAAGTCAAACATGAATCAGATTGACTTGGCAAGTTTGACTCGCAAGTCTAGCAAGTCAGACTCTGTTATCTGTCTATAAAAGACAGGAAAATAGCACTCATTTTGCTTTTTTTCTACATCGATTTCACAGCAGGCAAACAGTGGACCTGTCAAATACCCAGAATCAATGGTGTTTTGCTAAGTCACATGGTTCAGGTTCAGGTTCGAGTTCAGCAAAGATGAAATTCAGTTCGAATTTGAATTTCCTGATGAGATTCGGATAAGATTCACCTTTAAGTTCATCCATATACATATTTTTAAATTTTCCAAATATATATATAAATTATTCGTTAAGGTGAAAATACCATGCCTTGGGCCTCATTAAACATTACAATGCCATTCCATAATTACCATTAAACATATATACCATGCCATTCCCATTATCGCTAAAGGAAGTGTCACATATTTTATCATTAAATATGATTTATATAAGAACACATTAAATATGATTTCAACAAAAACATATAAACTACAGTTTGCAAGTACAGTGGTCATTGGTGTTTGTTTGCGAGTGAATAAAGTTGCCGTGTATGTCCAAGGGCATAACTCCAGGGGTAACATATACTCCGCAAATAACTCTACAAATATTAAATGCTTAAATGATGTATCGTCAAAGGTGTTGCCTTAATATTCCTTACCCTGTTGATTAATTCTAACAAAGCAATCAAAAACATGTGGACTAAAGTGTTCACTGTTGAGTATGCAGAAACGCCAGGATTAATAAATATTTTTCAATATGGGTTTGATACTGCCAGAATTGAACAGGAATCATGCTGCCAAAATTGAGAAAGAAATATTTCAGTATAGTTTTTAAAAGTTTCAAGCCCATCTGCATTGGTAAATTGTATGTTGCAGTCTAGCACCATTGTCGCCATCGCATCAGAAGCCCGGACAGAAGATGTATCACACATCACACATCAGGAGGGGGAAAGACAAGGTCAGGAGGGAAAGAATGCCAAAGCTGACATTACCAGGGAAAACTCCACATGTCAGGAGGGAATTTCATCTGAAAACGGCAAGGATGAACAAGAGCATGTGGAGACAGGATGAACTTCATCTGAAAAATGGCGAACCCAGTGGAATTTCATCCAAGGTCTACAAAAAAGCCGAATTTCAAATCTCAAGCATTAGAAATGGCGAACCCTGTGACTTTGGTGCTTTGTCGTATGCACTATCATTTATGTACTTTGAAATGTGGTATTACTGGAAATTTACATTATATTGACATTGTAAACTTTAATAATGATGAGAAATATCTTTTTCTTTCAACTTGGTGTTCTTTTTCATTTCTCAGGTTAACTCTGGAGTTTCTCTATAGTCCAAGTCAACTCTTACTTTTCAGCATCATTGAGTCGAATCAGGTATAACATGCACACAAATAAATTGATAGACAATAAAGCAAACAAGGGAAATCAGCGTGGTTAAAGTCTTATATCCACACTAACATGTATGTATGTGTGTACACAAACATGAAACACACACATAATATATGCACTTCTATCAACCTCTAAGACCCATGAAATGCAAGCACGTAGGTCTCATGCCTTATCGGCCCTTTAGGCATTGTGTGTCCACATAACAGAAGTCCTGTAAACTCGGAGCTTATGCCATTCAAGTTTGCATGGATTGTTCCTTTCAGGCTGAAAAGGTGAACCCGCAAGACTCAAAGGTCGGACTAAACAGATGAGTTGATGGACAAACAAATTCATCCTTACATGTATGTGTGTGCACAATGTGTACTTACATTATACATTATACATACACATTGTGTGCACGTATTAGTATGGACTTCTATTAAAAAATTTACAAGATATAATACTTAACATATCTAATAGTTATTTTTAAGGTTGTACTGAGGGAGCCAAAAGTATTCTAGGCAAAGCAGGGGCAGGGTGGTGCATCAACAACCTGAGGAGGAAACAGGTAGTAGAGTTTCATTGGGGATTGGGGTAAGCCGTGAATAACTTAGCAGAGGAATCATGCCTGCTCAAAGGGATGACTCTAGCAACTGATTTGAAAATCAAAAGATCAAAATGCATTGGCAACTCGCAAATAGCAATAAATATCTTGAACAATGAAGATATGCCTAAAAATATTATTGTCTCCCAAATTGTTAAGAGATGTAAGGCCGTGACATTACATTTTGATTACTTCATTCTCTCAAGTGGCCCACACTTATGATGCTAAGGAAGACAATTTAGCCAATAAAGGTGTGTGTTAGATGAAGGACAAGTGGCAACATTCCATGTTGACGAAAATTCACTATGATCTTATCGAAGTTAATTGCAAAGGGCATTTGAGCACTCTCATCAAGACAATGGCAATCAATTTCCTTTACCAAGACCACTACATTGGATTATGGCCTCCATTCAAGGCAGGGTTGCAAGGAGCGCCCCCTCAAGCTCCCAGGCTCCTGAGCATGCCCCAAGCGGGAGCATCCAGGGAGCACGCTTCGGGGTGTTCTCAGACGCTCCCTACCAATTCGAGAGCGCCACACTTCGGAGCACACTCTCGGAGCTTGGGAGCACGCTCCTAGGGTGCTCCCCCCAAGCTCCCATGGAAAAGATAAAAATTTAAAATATCATTTTTCTTTCTAATTTTTTAGTGTAGGTGGGACCTAGGGTAGGCTTAGGGCTTAGGGGAAAGTGAGGAGGAGAACAAAAGAGCTCTTCCCCTCTATTTTTCTCATTCTTTCATCTATGTTTGCTTGAGCTTGGAGGAGAGAGCAAAAGAGAGCTTGAAGGAGAGTGCATATTTGTGAGAGCTTGGAGGAGAGAACAAAGGAGAGCTTGGAAGACTCAGCAAAGAGGAGCTTGGAGGAGAGAACAAAGGCAACCATCTATCTCAAGTTTCAACTTTCAAGTTTCAAGAGCTAAAGAGGTAAGCCCAAACCCCAACTCCCTCATTTCCTTGGGTTAACTTTGTTTATAGTTTTTTCCTTCTCTCCTACTCTTTCCCATTCCTTCTCCCTCATTTGCAGGTTGTTCATCTAAAACTTGAGGAAAATGGTATTTTTTTGGTTTATCATTCATTTTTTGGTTCACATGGTCTTGGTGAGGACTAGGCATAAAAGGGAAGAAGAGGATAGTGGCCATTCTCATGATGACCCACAATATGAAGATGGTAAAGGGTTTGAAGAGAATGAAGAGGGAAATGAAGGTGGCAAAGCTTCATTGACACCGTTGTGGAAATTTGTGACAAAACTTGAGGGGGGTTGAGGTGGTGGAACCACTAAATTTGTATGTCATCGTGATTTTCATCAAGGAAAACCTTATACCAGTTCATATACACGTGTGAGGAGGCATCTTTGTGGTGTAATGGAGAGTGATGACAATAAGGGGACCATTGGGATTTCAGTTTGCCCTAAGATATCCAAGGAAGACAGACAAAAATACATAAAGATAAAGGAAGTTGCACAAAGAAAGCATGGTAAAAAACAAAAGCTTCAATCTGATGCCTCATCTAAATTTGGTGGCAACATATATCCATCTCCTCATGATTCTGGAAACTCTGGATCTAGAAGAATAGCAGATTTCCTTGATATTGGAGGTACGGATGAGGTGGATGCAAAAGTGGTCCAGTTTCTCTATGCTTGTGGTATCCCATTCAATGTGCTTCGCTCCCCCTATTGGCTTGATCTTGTCAAGGGAATCAACGAAGCCCCCAAAGGATACAAGAGCCTCAACTATGAGAAAGCTAGAACGGTGTTACTAGACAGGAAAAGAGAAAAAATTCAAACATCTCTAACACGGTTTACAGATGATTGGGGGGGCTTTGGGGTATCCATTGTATCAAACGGTTGGACAAATGTTAGAAACCAACATTTGATCAATGTTCTTGGTGTTTCTGCTACCGGTGCAATGTTTCTTGCAGCGCGTGACTCCTCTTCAATCATTGCATCTTCTCAAAACATTTAAGAGCTCTTGCTGAAAACAATTAATGATGTTGGTCCTTCTAATGTGATTCAATTAATCAATGATAATGCAACAAACTGTAAGGGAGCAGGTAAAATCATTGAGCAAGTTCATCCACAAATCTTTTGGTATGGGTGTTTGGTGCACATCTTGAACCTTTTGATGCATGATATTGTGAATGTGGATGGATTAATCAGTTGTACAAGAGAGGGAATCAAATCATCAAATTTATCATTGGGCATACAAGGGTCAATTACTTCTACAACACTCACTCTAGGTTGCAGCTACATAAGATTGCAAACACTAGATTTTCTAGCTATTACCTCGCCTTTAGGCACCTATTGAAGGTGAAACAAGCTTTGGGTGTTGTTGACCACCTATTTCAACTAGGGGTCAACTCCATGTACCATGAAGTTGAGTACCTTGGGGTACAACTTTTTTTGAAGACTTTTGGTTCTACAAGGCAATTTTGCCCCCGGCACGTATTTTTGTAATTGGAATGTCCACTCCCCTACGTGGGATAATAATGTAATGAGCCAGCATGAGTCATATTTTAGTTAGTTACCTAGGACTTTATCATTAGGGAAGTCCTTTCATCGAGTGTTTTTTATCSTCAGGTAATTTTTAATTACCCTTGAGTTTTTCACTCGCAATAATCCTCCAAAGTGGTGAAAGGCGTTCTAATG
This sequence comes from Picea sitchensis, assembly GCA_010110895.2. NCBI lineage: Eukaryota > Viridiplantae > Streptophyta > Pinopsida > Pinales > Pinaceae > Picea > Picea sitchensis. The sequence continues at coordinate 10,828 of SNQJ01S0000974.1, forward strand.
ATCGAGCCCAATGGGTGACTAGGGTCTAGKAATATTGTAAACGACCATGCTAGACATCTTCCAGAGTCTTGTGAAATTCTGTCAAGTTTTAATAGTTTTTTAATTTATTAAAATTACCCATTTGATGGTAATTTTAATTAAATTTGATGTAAAAATGTAAAAATTTTGTCCTAGGGGATTTTGATAGGGGTATGGGTACTCAAAAGAAAGGGCAAGAGACCCCCTACACCCTTGGACCAAGTTTCAGCTCAATTGGACAAGTTTTGTTAGGTCATTGTCCATGAGGAGTCCAAGTCAGTCTAGAGTCAACAATTAATTACTTTAATTTGGCTAAGTAAAAATGTCAAAATTTGTAAAAAGAGAAAAAGTCGTGAGAGTGAGTGGGAAAGGTTTCATAAACCTTTTCCTAAGTTAGAAAAATGATTTTTTAACCTAACCAACCCCCCATTGCTTAGCCACACCCTCAAGTTGACATCTCCCTAAGAAAAGTGTGCCCCTCTTGGTGGTTGATTTAGCCAAACTCAAAAATTAAGCCAAAAAACTAAGCTAATCCCTAAGTGCGCCCTCCTAAGGCTCTAACTAAGTGGTTGGGTAAGCAAAAGGGTGATTCCCCCTTTCCCTCACTCAACCCTCAAACCCTAACACTACCAAAACCCTAAAAAGTGTGCCCCCCACCTTGAGATGATCACTTCTTTTGGGGTGAGTGACACTTGGAGTTCATCCAAGAGGGGTCTCTCTCCTCTCCCAAGCATAAAACAAAGCCTACCCCTTCCTCATTTGACATCGATTCTCAGAGCAATTTTATGCTTCCCAAATCTCTCCCATTCCTCTCTCTCATTTTGCTCTTTCTCTCTTGTAAATCTTGCTACAAGTATTTGCAGCAACATTTTTCTCAATAATAGAAAAGCTTTGGAGGATCCATGGTGTGCATTGAGAGTCTTCTTGGTACCATGTTTATGCTTCAGTGACGTGATATCTTTGTTTTGTTTCTTTGTGTATTTCTTGCTTAAGGATTTAGTTTAGAAGATCCAAGCAAAGTATTTTGGATTTAGTTTAGGAGATCCAAGCAAAGTATTTTGCTTGGATAAATTTATGGTAGTATTGTTGTAGATTTAATGAGTTGTTTTTTTATGATATTGCAAAGTATTTTGTTATCTCATTTGAATCTAATCACCTCCTTTCATTTTATGTAGCAAGATCTCGCATTTTGGCAAGTCACCAAGGGTTTGGAAAGACAAATTTCAGATCTGAAAATTTGTCTCTTCAACCAACATAAACCTCTAATATTTTATATTTCATTTTCTGTCATTTCCCTTTCTCTTTTGGGCAAATTTCTGTTCTATAACAGGCTTAAATTTACATATTTTCTTGCTGATTTTTACATATAAAATTTTTGTTTTACACTAACAAAAATTTCTGAGTTGTTTTGAGCATTATTACAGCATTTCCAGCAAGCATTAGCTTGCAGTTTTTTGCAGGTTCTCGCCAGAACAAGGGGAGGTGCTGCCCATTTTGGGCCTCAAAACACTCCAAAAGAGCCTCCCAAGTAGGGGTTTCAAAACCCTCTTCTTCTCTCGTCTATCAAGCATTGTAAGCAGCCCAAGAGAGTCTCTTGGGCTTGCATTCTTCTCTAAGTTTCAAAATTTTTGTTTTGTATTTAATTTTTAAATGTGCCTACAACTTGCATAGTGATTTGGCCTTGCCAATCCATGCAAAATCGTAAGGCTAGGATTAGTGTTATGTTTTATGCATCTATTATTTGTCCCACTTGTAGGTTTACTTGCTTATTGTCTCAAGTTAAGCTTTCATTTTTCACACCCACTTTGGCACAAAATCAGTAGGTTTGTCCTCCACCTTGTGTCTTTGTTGAGGTTGCTTAATATCTACTTTCATTCTTGTTTGCCCCACTTGTCCTTAAGGCAAGGTTGTGAGGCTAGGTGTCATTATTTTGCTTTTCCAAGGAAATTTACTTGTTTTATTTCACTTTTGCCTACACCTTGCAAAGTGATTTGGCCTAACCAATCCATGCAATATCGTAAGGCTTGTATAACTTGTATAATGTGTTAATATCTTTGTTATTTAGCAAAGTAGCCACACCTAGACTAAGTAGGGGAGTAACTCATTTGTTGTTGGGAAAGTAATCATATCTAGTAACTATAGAAATATTTGAGGTCCTATGAGGCTTCCATCTAAGGTTTGTCCTTGACCTTAGTATGGCTCTAAGTTTCAACTGTATGGTTGTCTTCTTCTGTTGTTTTAGGACAGCAAACAGTCATCTCACTTTCTGCTCAATGTTTTACAGGTTAGGTGCTCTTTTAAGGTGCCCTTGCAAGTGTTTTTTTATCTCAATGTTAGCACATGCAATATAACTTAAAACACATAACACTACCTCTAGATCTTGAACTTTAAAATGCTGATCTACACTTCTAAGCATGCATAAAATTGACACATGTATTTTTGGTCAACATGACCCTGGATAAAACCCCCCACTGCCATGGTCCCCATGTCCAAGACTCCAACTACAGCACTAGGGGCTTCATCTTCAGTTCCGTCACGGTCGTCTACATCTACTTCTGCACAGTTTCGTCCTTCTCAGGATCCTCCACTACCACCACATGGAGGCCCACGCAGTAATCATCGTGTTGGAAGGAGGATGGGATAGTTGTTTAATGTTTCTCCTTTTTCATTACTTTATATGTCATAGTCTAAAGATGATAGATTCATAGTATTTTGCAACTAGCTCAATTTAAACTTTATTGTTTTGGACCTTTGGGTCTTCATACTTCAGTGCAGATGGCCCATTTTGTAAACATAACTATTTGGTCGTGACTAGTGATATTGTTGACAGTTGTTGGATAATTGATTTCATTCCATATGTTAATGGTCTACTTTCTAGTATATGACTTAAAAAAAATTACGTTGGTTTGTAAGTTTGTAATTGTTAGAATCTAGATTGTTGATGCTCGAATGATTAATCATTGATGTACTATGGATGCCATTTCTATCTATATTAATGTACAAATATTCATGTTTTCATATATTCTACAGCTAATTTGTCTTTCTGCACGTTTTTTTTTAATATAAACGCACAATGTCTATATATATAACATACGCTTGCAGGATGCTCCGCTCTCAATGATTTTTGGAAAATGACGCTCTCGCTCCCTAAAGCACTCCTACTATGCTCTCGCTCTATGCAACAATGATTCAAGGTGCTTGGCCATCGTCCTAGCAAGCCATTTTTCATTCAGAAACCTCAACTCTCATAAGAGGACTCTCAACAAAATTCACTTATGAAGCTCCTTTGCACCCACCTCCCACGCTAGCTCCCCTTTGTTTGCAAGTGACAAGCCCTCCTCACCTGCTCTGTCAAAAGAGGAAATTGGTGTATCCATGCCACAGTTGTAATAAGTACAATGGTGTTATTACAAAATTAAGATAGACGGGTCTATGATTTATAAATATATATTAAATAATGATTGAATGATGATTTACAATAACCTTTGTAATAGTATATATACTCATTGACAAACTATATTGCCAAGGGTGTTGAACTCCTATAACTCAGCACATGAAGTAACTGCCAATAATTTGCTTAAACACAAATTATATTTGTTGATATAGATCTCTAAAGTATGCATAACCACCTACAGTTGAGTTATAAACCAAAATAGCACAGCAGAAACGTACAGTAAACCAAGCACAAAAATACAAAGACACCAGAAAAACCCTGGAAACCCCAGTGTGGGGAAAACTAGCAAAGGAGGGTTTCTATTATAGACTTCAGAGGAATATTACAGCAACAAAATTTACACAGAAATTTCTTATAGAAGATATGTCGTCTTTTATCAATTGTACGGCCCAGCTACACCTAGTTGTACGCCCTAGCAAAAGGTTGCCTCTAATGTTGTTGAACGGCCTGGCAATCTCTATTGTATGTCCTGCTAGAAATCACCCTCTGTTGTTGTTGAATGACCTGAGAATTTCAGCCTTCCTAGACTGTTGTAGGGCCTGCTCAAAACGGCCCTCTAGCTTGCTGAAAAATACGGCCTGTTATGGCCCAGTATGCTCCAGCAGGTGTGGCCTCTTCAACTGCAAAAAAATCAGCCTCTGCAAGCTGCCCAAAATGCCGTGAAATTACCCCTCAACAGGCTGCTCAAACCACCCAGCCAGTTGCCCTCTTTCCTCATCCCTATGCGCCCTCCTTCATCTCACTTACATCTCACAAATGAGGTGTGTCCATCTCCACCCTCAGCCCCTACCTTTATCTCATCTTCAGCCACCTTTTTTGACTTGGTTTGTGTGCTAGTTCAGCCTCCAAGGCTCCAAGGAGGCGCGGCCCCTTGGTTGGACCCCACAACCCACTCAAAAACTCATGAGGTGCGCCCAACTAGCTAGGGACCCACAAAACACTCAAACAATGCGCCCCTCTTTTCCTAGGCCCCACAATCCACTCAAGACTAAATTTAGTTGATTTGCCTAAGTTGGACTTAGGCTAAGATAATAAGGCTAATTCAGGTCATTCAGCTAGCATAGGACACATAGGCACAGCTGAGACACCTATTGAGCTAAAAATCTAACACTCCCTCTTAGCGAGGGAGGTGTGTCCACCTGGATCAATCTCTGATCCCATCAAATCTGTTGTTGTTGTAGTTGCTCCCTCTAAACTGGAAGACATCCCTGCTACCTCCGTTGCACTCTGATCTGATGTCCTGCTCTGCTCCTCCATCAATGTCAAGTTATACCAGCTGACTGTCTTGGATGAAGCCTCTCGTCCACTAGACTTAGCTACTAACACTGATTGTTGATCCAAGATACCCTTGGACCCAACTACAGGATGTCCCAGCACCTTGTACATCATGCCTTTCCAGATGCCAAGCCTCACTGTTGCATCCAAGGACGCTCCCTCTGCCCGTATGAGTACCTGTCAATCCTCGAACATCACTGCATACCCTTTATCCTCCAGAGCTGACACAGAGAGCAAATTGACCCTCAACTCTGGTACATACATCACCTCATCCACCTCCAGAGAACCACCTAACTCTAGCTGGAATCTGATGCATCCAACCCCCTTTACTGCATGCATGGTGTCGGCCCCACTACCAACATGTGAGTCTGAGCTCGTCTCTGAAACACTAAGGAACACCGACCTCATTCCCGTCATATGGCGAGATGATCCACTGTCCACAAACCAAGCCCCACTGTCCTCCAACTGAGCCAATCTATTGCTACTAGAAAGAGAGGCAACCGAAGAAAATTCGTCTTTGAATTTCTCTACAAGCACATCCATCTCAGTAATGTTGTGGCTACTACCTCTGCCTCCTTCTTCTTCTTCTTGGGACACTGGCTAGCATAGTGGCAAGTCTTGTGATATGCAAAGCATCTCACTTTGCTCATGTCCCTGGAGCCTCCCGCTCCACTGCCCTTCTTCGCATGAAAAGCCACATTCTCCTCCTCTTCACTCTTTGGCTAGCTAGCCTGAGTGGCATCAAGTCTCAACTCCTCCTGGGTGAAGTCATCCCATAATCTCTCCCAATGAGAGAGTTTCTCCTGAGCCACCACTTTACGGACAAATACTTCCCACTGCTTGGTGAAGCCATTCAAGGTTGTCCTCACCAACTCAGTCTCCTCCACTGCCTCTCCCACAACTGCCAGTTCATCTCTGATCTGAGTCAACTTTGTGAGGTAAGTGATCGCTAACTCTCCCTTGGCTATCTTCGTGCTTCTCAACTTCTCTCTGAGCAACATCTTCCTACTCTGGTTATCAGACTGGTACAACTTTACCAAGGCATCCCACATTTCCTTGGATGTCTTCTTGCAAGATAGATGTGGGATAATGTGGTCTTTAACTCCGTCCACAATAATCTTCCTTGTCTTTACATCCTTACCGAGCTAAAAATCTAACAAAGGGCACTAGTATTTCTTCCCGTCCTCATTGGATTCAGAAGGGGAATGAAGTGTCCAAATTCTATTTTGACTTCCTCAAAAGGAAGTTGGTTGTTGACTGGGTGCTTAGCATTCGTCGGGCAAATGATTCTCTTGCAAAGGACCCTTTTGAGATCAAAGGTATGTTTAATTCTCATTTTCAAACTATTTTGCTCCTTATTCTCTGACAAATGGGGTGGTTTCTTCTGGGGATGGTTGTTGTAGGGTTGTCCATCGAAAAGTCTCTAGTGGTGATCGGGAAAGGTTGGATAAATATTTTTTGAGGGAGGAACTTTATGTTGCTTTAACTTCCACGCATAATGGCAAGTCGGGTATGGATGGCCTTTCTTGTGAGCTCTACAAGCCATGTGCTACACCATTGGTGATAACTTTTATTGCTTGGCTTCTGAAGTCTTCGCTTCAGGTAAACTCTCAAAGTTTCTTAATCAAGGTCTGATCAAGTTGATTCTGAAGAATACTTCCATGGACCCTATTGGGGGTTGGTGACCTATTACCTTGTTCACAATTGGTTATAAAACGACTCAACTCATTAAGTATTGTATAAAGCAAGACAGGGACAGGAGAGGAGAGAGAGAGCCTCATTCGTCAAACCATACAAGGAATGATGTTCCAAACCTTACAATGATTTACCAAAAGATTACTCGAAGGTAGATCGTTTTATAGACTACGACAAAACTTCACTCATCTACAATAATTAATGCACACACTTAAGAAAATAATAATCTCTCGAGAGGTGATTTTCAACCTTCTTTTTTAGGAAAGAGATCATTCCTTCACAATATATGTTTTTTAGTAATAGCATATAAGAAAGTAACTAGATTCAAGGCTAGTCTCCCTAATTCTATGACTGATGAGCCCCCCAAGAAAAAAATAATAAATACAAGACCACAGCAAGCCCTCAAATGAGGTCCTTCCCCTCGATAGACATAGCTCACTCTCAATACACCTTACTCCATTGAACTAACCTTACACACACACTAGGGAAATCATGCTTAAGGCATTATCCTTGAGGATTCGATTGGTTGCATGGTATGTGGTGCACCAAGAGGAAACAGGTTTTGTTCAAGGGAGATTTATCCTTGACACCATGGTTTCAACATGGGAGGCCATGGAGTGGGCTAGAGAAACTGGCCAGTAGTCCCTTGTTCTAAAAAWTGGCTTTGACAAAGCTTATGATCATGTGAACTAGTCTTTCATTACAAATATGTTGACTTGTCTAGGCTTTGGCCAAAGTTGTGTGATGGTGGCTACCCTCTTCACCAATGCTCCAGCCTTTGTCTCAGACTTCAGTCAATAAAGYTGTCCCCGTGGATTTTTCCACATCAATGCATCCGTCAGCGGTGCCCTCTAGCTCCTTATTTGTATGTATTGATAGTTGATGCTCTAGGATACTTGTTGGAGTTTGCTTATATTGCAAGGAAAACTCGAGGTATTCTCCTTCTGAATGGTTTAGAGATGGTTAATATACATTTTGTTAATGATTATCTCCCCTTTGTTAGTGTTGATCTTGCTTGGACACTTTCTACTTTGCTTCAGGTTCTAAGGTCAGTGTTCACAAGATAAACTTTTGGTTGGTTGGGCTAGATGAATCGTCGAATTGGATTCCTACAACTTGGACTCACATTCATCCTAGGGTCATTCTGTGGTAATTGGGCATTCCTTTTGGGGTTGGTTTTTCCCTAGTAGCCATGTGGGATTGGTGTCTTCAAAGGCTCCAAAGAAAGTTGCATGTTTGGCATCATAAAGACCTTCCCTTTGTTGGGAAGCTAACTATAAAAGGACACATTCTCCAGGCTTCACATGTTTCCACTTGTTGATTGATGCGACAACTTAGGGTGGTATTCTTGCAACCAAGTGGGTGGATAGATGTCAAGAAGGCTCATCTACGTGGCAATTTTTGTTTAGGCACATGGTGATTACTAATTTACTGCTCAACATTTAGGTCGAGTCTGAAGAGCTTTTGATTTATGTGATATTATATCTTCTCCTCACTTGTTTCAAGTCTAATTCCTTCATTTCTAAAGCATTTGGTTTGCTTGGAGAGCTACTTCAGGTTTGGCCCATTGGCATTGGAAGGGAAGTAGGATATGATAGGATCTAGCTTGTCGACACATTTGGAGTTGGCGAGTTCAAGGGTCCTATGTGGCAGAGATGCCTCATTTTCAACCTCACATATTGAGTGAAAAGGACATTTTCTCTAGGGCAACATGTCGGATTCTTCCTCTCACAACTAGAAGGATTGGTGCTCTCTTGCTCAAGAATATGGGTTGATTGCATATGACCGACCCTCAATTATTGAGTTGAGGAGCCTTCCTCTGCAGTCTCATCTAAGTCACCTGACACGATGACACGTGACACGGAGGACACTGAAATACGAGTGTCCGACACGTGAAATTGACCCTAAAAACAGGACACATAGGACATGTTTATATATATATATATCTATATATATATATATATATAGATATATATTTAATATATTTTTTTTAAATACATATATATATATAGATAGATAGATATTTAATATATTTTTTTTAAATATATATATATCTAAAAAAATTATATATATGAAAAAAATTTGAAAATTACACATACAAAAATGAAATTTAGACATAAAGATTCATATTTTGTTAGAAACTAGAAGATTTACATGATACAAAACTTTAAACATGTAACATAAATGACAAATCATGATTCATTATACATTGTAACGTCAATGATGATCAAATGACAAACATTGTACACACAAGAAATTAGAACCATAAGCTACAACATTCTCATTAACTCATCAAAATCAAAATGTATTACAATGTTGAATGTATAGATATTAGATAGCAATACCAAGTCAGAGTCACTAATACTATAGGTGGGAATGCCAATGGCAAATACAAAATAGCCATAGGGTAGATACTAGAACCATAGATGGAAGAACTGTCTAGACTCAGTAGTACTAGTCCTCCATGACATAATCATCAAAATCGGCATCACCACCACTGCTCTCTCCTCCATCCTCCTCCTCCTCTATATCCAATGCAGTTTGTGCATCTGTTGGTGTGAAGGATGACCCCTCAAGAGGATCACCATCATCAAAAGTGACTGGCTCTAGCACTAGTTCATTAAGATCCAAGTTGGCTAATGCCAACTCAACGGAATCTCTAAATCTCTATTATCCTATAAAGACGATTCAACTTCTTTGAAACGTAGTTTGCATCCTCTAACTCTATAAAAGTGTAACGTGAAGAACCTCAAGGCATGCTAAGAGGCAACATAGGAAGGGGAGAGCACTGCATACTGAGAAAAAGCTCAATAGACAGGGACACATGAGAGATTTGTGTCAAACACGAATCCTCACGTTTTTGTGTCCCCACGCAGGATTCACGACACAGAGCCCAAAATGAACGTGTCATGTTTCATAGAGTCTCATTTAATTAAAATGAACAGCGCAATGCTTGGGCCTTTTTGGAGGGATTGGGGTGGAGTTTGTTAAGTTTTGAGCTATTATTAGGTTTCTTTTAAATTTACTAGATAACCATAGCATAGGTAGGATCCCTGAGAGAAACACAATCACAAGATACACAACATTTATCCTGGGAAACCCTCATCCTGAGAGAAACACAATCACAAGATACACAACATTTATCCTTGGAAACCCTCAGGGAGAAACCAAATAAAAACTTCCTTAATATAGATAGCCAGACAATGCCAAGACAATAAACTAAAACACTAGAGAATATCCAACGTTGAGCAATGCGCCCTCTCTTCCTTCCCAACTGTGCCTCCAAACTTGCACACTGATGAGTGCGAATGAGTGGAGGGAACAAAATGAGTAAGTGCTGGCCTCCCTGTTTACAAGTACTAGCCAACAGGTTGGAAAGGTGTCTCTTCACTGGGAAGGGCAGACTTCCTTCTTAGTGGTTAAACCACTTTAATTAGGCACGAGGGCCAACTTCTTAATTAGCATAATATAGTTAGGTTTTGACCAATCCACAAGGGGATTTGGTCATTTCATAATGCTCGACATGATCAATCCACAAAAGGGGATTGGATCTTAATTAATAATAACCTTCAATAATAAATAGAATAATTTTGCAGATACAATATTTCAACACTCTTAACAAGAAGGGTATTCTAAAACATCATCAAGAGAGAGAGGGCATCAACATCAACACTATCTGGAACACTGGTTGGCATATCTATAAATCGAATTGGAAAGTTTTTCCTCATCATCAATATCCAGAGCAGGAGTTGGAATTGGCATCATCGCCATCTGTATCAACATGGATTAGTATAACACTAATACATCATCATCATCACAGCTACATCGAGGGTTGATACAACATCAACAACAAATGTAAATATCACAACACGAAGGTTGGAGCATCATCAACATCAGCATCTGTGCTGGAAATCTTCAGCACGAAGCTGTGATCACATCAACATCAGCACGAAGTTGGAAATCTTCAGCACGAGGCTAGCATCTCATCAACATCAGCACGAAGCTGGAAAATCTTCAGCACAAAGCTGGCATCACATCAACATCAGCACGAAGTTGGCATCACATCAACATCACCACGAAACTGGAAATCTTCAGCACAAGGCTGGCATCTCATCAACATCAGCGCGAAGCTGGAAATCTTCAGCATGAGGCTGGCATCTCATCAACATCAGCACGAAGCTGGAAATCTTCAGCACAAGTCTAGCATCACATCAACATCAACACGAAGTTGGCATCACATCAACATCATGTGCAACAGAATGAGGCAGGTGCAACAACATTTTGTGGTACTCTGACAGATCCAAAGGATCTGTCCAGGGATGATCAATCCCATAGGATATAAGATCCTAACTGAGCTACCCGTTATTGGTCAGGATACCATAGTATCATCAACATTATTCCCCCTTTCGAGGGAGGTCCTTTCGGACTATACCAAACTTGTCTCGAAAGTATTTAAACTTTACACGAGACAGAGGCTTGGTCTACAACCTGCTCATCTCTGCCAACATATTGGAGCTTTAAAGCTCCCCTTTACATCATATCATGAAAGAAATGATACTGGATCTCTATGTGCTTCGACTCATCATGGAACACATCATCTTTATACATCTTTGGTTATCACATAGGATCACGATGGCTTCCATCTCCAGATCAAATAGATCTGTCAACAACATCCGAAGCCATATGGCTTCACAACTGGCAGAACATGCAGCAATGTATTCCGGTGCTGTCGTGCTGGGAGCAATGTTGGATTGCTCCCTACTCTGCCATGAAGTCATGGCTGACCCCGGACTGAAACAACATCCCGAAGTGCTCTTTCTATCAAAAACACTTCCAGCTCAATCTGAATCTTTATACATCTTTGGTTATCACATAGGATCACGATGGCTTCCATCTCCAGATCATATAGATCTGTCAACAACATTCGAAGCCATATGGCTTCACAACTGGCGGAACATGCAGCAATGTATTACGCTTCCTTCGTGTTGGGAGCAATGTTGGATTGCTCCCTACTCTGCCATGAAATCATGGTTGACCCCAGACTGAAACAACATCCTAAAGTACTCTTTCTATCATAAACACTTCCACCTCACTTTGAATCAATATATCCATACAATCTGAAGTCATGATCTCTAGTATAATAGAGACCGAAATCCAACGTACTCTTAAGGTATCTCATTACATGTTTTGCAGCTACAAGGTGAACACGTTTGGGCTCTACCAGATACTGACTCAAAGGTGTTCACAACAAAACATATAGTCGGTCTGGTATTCGTCAGATACATCAACAAACCAATAATTTGTCTGTATAGAGTAGCATCAACCAATTCTGAAGAGGTATCTACCAGGAGCTTCAACTTCGTTTCCTGGGTGTGTACATGGATTTACATTTCAAGATGTCAAACCTCTTCATTATTTCAACTGCATACTTCCCTTGGTTAAGGAAGATCTTTTCTTGGCTCTATCAAACTTCAAGACCTTAGGGATAATGCATTAGGTCTTTCATCAAACTCTATAGCGAGCTTCTTCTGAGTCAAACTTCAAACGAGTTCAAACTTCAAATGAGTCTAAATATGAAGGGCTAAGTCAGACTTCAAACAAGTTCTGCTTCCCGTCAAGGTGGCTTCATTATCCTTTGACCAAGTCTTCTGTGAGTTCTTGTTCTAATGTTTGGTCATCTTTGGAGCCTTCTGCTCCTTACAATTAATCTCCATATGAGATACTCTTGATCTCAAAAATAGCTTCTTCTTCATCTTCTTTGGTACATGGATGTATACCGTCATGTACACGACTTGGGTAGTCTGCTTCATGTCTCATCTAATCTGTTGCCTTCTTTAACCTTCACTATAGCTTCCTCAGGGTTGTCACCTATGATCAACAGGCAAGAATAATACTCTTTTGATAATAGTAATAAAACAATAGCACAAATAATAGTCACAGTAGCTCCTTTAGAGCTATCACTTGTGACCTGCCTGAAACAAAGATCAAAAGTAAGAAATACAACACGAAATGAGATCAACACTCTTCTAGTGTTGTGATCAAACATTCCTCCATGGTAACCTGGAACCAACACAAGAAGTCTCTCCTGGAGGAGATGTTAGTTGTATCTGGTAAATGATTACATTAAGCATTTATCTCAATATGCTCGCATGCTACCAAGTATAATACTTTTCAAAGGTTGCTTCCTCAATTATAGTGTTTACTTGTAATGGGGTAGTTATCAACTTGTCATGTGCAACTTTGAATCTTATCAACTTAATTAATCAAACCTAGAACCTGGAGTCTTGTCCTCAAGAATGAGTGTGTTGCTTTTCTTTCAAGTCTCCTTCACTCAAGATGACAAGTGCTTTCTTCAACCTGTCTTTTGTACTAAGACAATATGTTACCTTGACAGAAATCTAAGTTAGAGAATAAATTCTATAAACTCAACTTTAATCAGCCTTGATAATTTTGACCAATGGTTAGTAATGATTTCAACATACCACCTAGATGTTCATAAGGTCACAATAATGTCACAACAAATAGATGCATATCAAGATAATCAAACCTGGGGTGCATTAGTCTTCTAAGTATGTTGGATCTGAGATCCTTCTGGATCTATGATAGGAGATCCTTTCTCCTGCAAGTACCCCTTGGAATAATATAGTTGAAACATATGTAAGTACATACCTCTGATAGTATCGACGGGTGGTGGTACCATCCGGTAGCAGCGGTGATAGGTAACAAACCTTCAAAACTTCAGAGGTGTTTCAACTTTAAGGTTGGCCAACACTTTACAAAATCTTTCACTGCAACTGGAACTATAGTTGTAACTGCAACTGATACTTTAACTGTAACTTAGGATTTTATGAGAAAACCCTAATTTTTCAAACTTCAAATTTTGAAATTCTGATCTAGGGGCTAGATGCGTTGAGCTGAGGTGAGTAAGCTGGTGCAGTCAGATTTCTGAAAATCCAAATTTTACCCCTTGAAACTGAGCTTGTGGAAATCTAGACTGGTACTTCTGGTACTAGTTCTGGTTTCCTGGTTTTTCTGGTACTTTTGGTTTTCTGGTTTTCTTGTACTAATCAAAAACTAGGGTTTGACTTTCTGGAGGCTCTGTCCACTAAAAAGGTGCGCTCAAGTTGCCAAAAGATTCACTGGTGTAGGGCGCACTTTTCTAGATGGTTTTTAGGCAAAAATTTCTCTCCAACAAAAAAGCCCTAATTTTCTTGTATGACAGCAATGACGTTTTTGCTTATCCAATGAAAGGTGCTCTCTTCAGCTTAGCTCTGATACCATATTAAGTTTTGAGCTATTATTAGGTTTCTTTTCAATTTACTAGATAACCATAGCATAGGTAGGATCACTGAGAGAAACACAATCACAAGATACACATCATTTATCCTCAGAAACCCTCATGGGGGAGAAAATCTCTCATTTCCTCCATTTCTAGGTCTTTGCCACCGTATTTCGGTAACTCCTTTTTAAACTTCCGGTAATCTCTATCTTGAGATTTGTGCGTATTTCTTGAAAAAACTATCTCTGATATTTCCTGGTGTCCTTGATCCTCTAAATTTTGTGATCCCAGACTTTGTAGTGGTCTTTGATAGGCTAAGGGCTCTGCGCATAATGCGTCCATTCGTTCGGTTAATTGATCAATTCTCGATCTGTTCATTAAGCATCCTTGTACTCTCGTCCTTGTCGTTAGCCCTCATTCGTAAATAACTATTCCAGCATTCCTCCGACGTGTTTATTAATGTGTCAATTTTGTCTTCTTTTTGTAATAATTTACCGATTTTTCCCAATAGTAATTTTTGTACTTCGTCGAATTCCTCCTGACTCTTCTCGACTTCACCGAGACAATATTTAATGTTGTTGATTTCGCTTTTACGATTAATTTTTTTTTGTGTCTCCTCCTTTTTTCTACTTCCTTCCATCTTTATTTTAATTTACTATATATATATATATATATATATATATATATAACTTTTACTTTATAAGTTAAAGTTATGTTATTTAATTAATTTGGTCAAAAAAAGGGGTGTGACTTTATAAAAGGGTTATTTTATAAAATTTATGAAGTGACTTAATTAATTAACTTTAATAAAATCGATAAGTGATTTTAATGAGATATGAGGGGACACGATTTTTGGTATGGTCACGAGTGGATTTTAATGTCAACTCGGATCGTACAGACCGGTCAACAACAGCCGACAAAACGTGGTTCGTACGAGGCAGGGGCAGCAGTGGAATGTATGGACAGAACATGGGGAATAGTACGGCGGTGGAGACAGCGAAATGTACGACAGCGGACAACAAAATGTACAGCAGCTGGGACAGGTGTAGTGTATGATTTGGGACAGCGGAGTTCTGCAGCAAGTATGGAAAACTGTACAGAACATCAAGAACAGTTGTACGAACAGCAGCAATATTTAGCGGCTCGTGTACATATTGCTGAGTTTTAACCCAGAATTGGTGAGAATTGTGCTCTTATACCACTGTAACAATATAAATGTTATTTAATGAAAGACAGAATATTTCTGAATATGATATTTGATTGATAATTGATAAAAGATGATATTACATTCACCCTCGTGGCGGTTTACTTATAGCATTGACTAGTCACGAGTGAAGAGGTACGTGCCTCTTGATGAAGAGGTACGTCCCTCTTGGTTATTTATCTAATTAAATTTTTATTATTATTATGTTCGTTACAGTCACCATTATGAGACTATGGAGCATATTGAAGAAAACTTAAGTACTATGATGCTGCCAAATCTGGTCTGTCTTTGACCAGAATTTAGCTCTAAGTTTCAATCTCCAAATTGTCCTTTGTTGCTGTTTTGGACAGCAAACAGTTATGCAACTTTTCTGCTCATAATTTTATTGGTCAAGTGTTCTTTGAGGTGCCCTTGCAAGTGTTTTCGAACCAATGGTTAGCACATGCAATATAGCTCAAAACAATTAACACTCCTCTAGATCTTTCCAACCCTATCAAGCTGATCTACACTCTAAGCATGCATGAAATGAACACAAGTGCTTTTGGTCAACATGACCCTGGATAAAACCCCCCCGGGGAAAACCAGTTTGAAATGGAAGTATATATAAGTGGTTTCTAAAGCATAGAGTACAACAAGTAACTAAAATAATGGAACATGTATACAATGCAAGCTCCTCTCGAGTCTTGCCAACGGAACCAACAAGAAATGCGCCCAAGCTTAGTGCGCCTCTTCCCTTGTTGCCAAACTCGCTCAAGTGATGCGCCCTTGCTCCTTGTTGCTCCGAAGAAGAAACCCTTGCACCACAATGTGTTCTTGTGTGCTACCTCTCCAATGAGATCAAAAGATCAGCAATCTCTCAAGTCTAGCTAGTGCTTGCTAGGTGTGCGCCCTGTGCGCCCTCCTCCTATAGTGCACCCTCCTCCAAGTAAATGTGATCACCACAAATAAATAGGGATCCAAGCTTCCATAGCTCCTCCATGAATACAAGCGCCCAAGCTTCCCTCAACCATAGCTTCCAACCTCATCCTCATGCTCCCTCTCAAACTCTCCAAGTGAACATAAGAGTAAATGAGCCTCCAAAGGCCCTATGCGCCCCTCTTGAACCTCCATAAGGAAACCTAGGATTTGGATGGCCAGGATCTTCCCTTGCCATCTCTAATCAAAGGTTGAGATCATCCCACAATAATCTCACTCACAAACCCACTTTGGGTTAAGTTCCCTAAGTTCACTTTATGTCCCCTCATTCACCCACTTAGTGAATAATTAGTCACTTTTGCCTTAAGTGACAAAAATTCAACTTTTTGACTTAAGTGAAGTCAAAGTTGAATTAGACATAAAGTACAAGGTACATAGTCCCAATGTATTTCCCACTTGTGGTTAGAGACCCAAAACAACAAGGGGACCACTTCCCAAGGTACACTGAAACTGAACACTCCCTCTTACCGAGGAAAGTGTTTCTCACCAAGCCCATCTTGTCTCTGACATAGACATGTTTTCCCCTTGGCAGGGCCTTGGTGAGAATATATGCAACTTGCTCATCAGTGGGAATATACTGCAACTGTACTACACCTCGCTAAATCCAATCTCTGATGAAGTGGTATATGATCTCTATATGCTTCGACCTGTCATGAAATGTTGAATTCTCAGAGAGTTTGATACAACTTTGATTATCGCAATGAATGACAATCGAAGGCAACTCCTGACCAGATAATCCTACCAGCAACTTACGAAGCCAAATGGCCTCGCAACTGGCCTGATTGGCTGCCATATACTCTGCCTCGACTAAACTCAAAGCAACTGACTTCTATTTCGGGTTGTACCAGGAAACAAGTTCTGACCCCATCCCAAAACAGCACCCTAAGGTGCTCTTCCTGTCAATAGCACATCCTGCCCAGTCTAAGTCTATGTAGCCAACCAAACTCACTCCATCCCCTCTAACATAGTCCAGACCATAATCCACTGACCCTGCAATGTACCTCAAAACATGTTTTGCCCCAATCCAATGAACATTGCTTGGCTCTACCATGTACTAGCTGAGAGTGTTCACAGCAAAACAAATATTTGGTCGAGTGTTGACCAGATACATCAACAATTCAATCAACTGTCTATATCCTGTAGCATCCACCAACTAGGAATCTGAAGCACTAAGCTTCTTCCAGTTGGTGACCATGGGTGTGGACATAGGCCTGCATTCCTCCATCTGAAACCTGCTCAAAATGTCTGCAACATACTTCCCTTGTCCCAGGAAGATGTGACCCTCCTCCTGCCATACCTCCATGCCCAGAAAATAGTGCATCAAACCAATGTCACTCATCTCAAACTTTGATGCAAGTCCCCGCTTGCACTCAGCTATGAGATGCTCCCCTCCCGTGATGAACAAGTCATCCACATATAAAATGAGAATGAGTGTGTCCTCACCTCTAATGATGTAATAGAGGTTAGGATCAACATCGCTCTTCTCAAATCCCATCTGAAGAAAATATGAGTCAATGCTCGAATACCAAGCTCTGGGAGCTTGCTTTAAAGTTTAGACCATACAGTACCTTTCTCAGAAGGCACACGTGAGACTCTCTCTCACTCACCTCGAACCCCTGTGGTTGCTCAATGTACACCTCCTCCTCAATAAAGCCATTGAGAAATGTGGCCTTTGCATCCATCTAATGTATCCTCCAACCCATATTTGCCGCTATGGCAATAATACTCCTAATGGAAGTGTATCTCGCAACCGGTGTGAATGTCTCATCACAATCAACTCCCTCTACCTGAGAGAATCCACGCGACACAAACCAAGCCTTGTGTTTCTCTATGCTTCCATTTGCAGCATACTTGGTCTTGTACAACCATCTCAAAGTCACAACTGACTTCCCCTCTGGCCTCAAAACCACCTCCCAAACATCATTGTGCATAATGGAGTCATACTCCTCCAGCATGGCCTCTCACCAAACCTGCTGGTCAACTACCTGTGCAAATGTCTATGGCACTGCATCTGTGATGCTCGTCACCATCACCAAGTAAGACCCAAGCCTCTCTGGTGCCCTACTACCACTCATCAATCTCTGATGCTTTGAAGCCTCTACACCAACTAACCGTCTGTTCGACAACTCTGAAACTGAAGTTGTCCCAGGTGGACCAATCACCCCTGAAGATGGTGTCCTTGAAAACTGAGTCTGTGTCCCATAAGATACAACACTCTCAATATGTGGGATCTCCTCAACTCTGTATGCGCACCAACCGTTGGATGGTGAATCAACTGACAAAAGCACACTCCCTCGCAAACTGAGTAGCGAACTCCTCCTCCTCCTTTGTTGTCGCTACCATACCATCATGTTGCTTCTTCTTCTTCTTGGGATACTGTCCAGCATAGTGCCCCATCTCACCACAAGCAAAGCATCTCATTGTGCTCATGTCTCTCTTCTGCCCACTGCCACTCTCTCCCTATGGCTTGGCCCCCATCTTGGGACCTTGTCGTGCACCCTTGCTGACCTTCTTCTTGCCCTTTGTCCAAAGAGCAAGATCCACATCACCCTCAAATATTCTCTGTTGTCCTGAAGACCCCGAGTTGCATCTCAACTCCTCCTGTAAGAAATCATCCCAAAGTCTCTCCCAAGTAGGCATGATCTCCCGGGCAACAATGCCTCGTACAAATGAACCCCAAGGTTTGGAAAAGTTGTTTAAAGTTGACCTCACCATAAAGTTTGGATCCACAATCTCTCCGACTGCTACTAACTCATCTCTGATCTGAGTGAATCTGCCAAGGTATGAAGTGACTGACTCAGTCTTGAGCATCTGAATGCTCCTGAGTTTGTCCTGCATAACCATCTTTCGGTTCTAGTTGGAACTCTGGTAAAGCTTGCACAATGATGCCCATATCTCAAATGCATAGTCTTTATCAGTCAAGTGGGGTATGATGTGATTCCTCACTGTATCACAAATAGTCCTTTTTGCCTTGATGTTTTTCTTCTTGAAATCTACATCCAACAATGGTGATGGAGCAGGTGCAGGAGGAATCACCATGGGAGCTTGAACTATATCCCATAGTTCAAGATCCTCCAAGACGAAAATGATCCTGGTCTTCCAAGGGGACCAGTTGCTAGCTCTGACAAGCCTATCCTTTGCCTGCATCTGGGATACTGACATATCTGACCATTGAATTCACACTAATGCTACAACTGCAAAAGAGCACTGCCTCATTCCTATCAACACATGTGTGAAAAGAGGCAGTCAAACTACAACCTCACTCCTGACAAAACAGGTGTAAAAAGAGGTTGTCCAAATAAGCCTCACTCCTGTCAACACAGATGTGAAAAGAGGTTGTCTACTATGTCCACAACAGTACTACAAGCTGTCCAACAAATCAGCCAACAAGTGGTCCAACAAAACTGTCAACTAGTTGTCCCAAAAGTCTGCCAACAAGCTGTCAAGAAACTGCCCACAAGATGCTCTAGAAATCAGCAAGTGTTCGCCAACAAGGCTCTGATACCATGAAGAAAACTCACATACTATGATGCTGCCAAATCTGGTCTGTCTTTGACCAGAATTTAGCTCTAAGTTTCAATCTCCAAACTATCCTTTGCTGCTATTTTGGACAGAAAGCAGTTATGCAACTTTTCTGCTCATAATTTTATTGGTCAAGTGTTCTTTGAGGTGCCCTTGCAAGTGTTTTCGAACCAATGGTTAGCACATACAATATAGCTCAAAACAATTAACACTCCTCTATATCTTTCTAATGCTATCAAGCTGATCTACACTCTAAGCATGCATGAAATGAACACAAGTGTTTTTGGTCAACATGACTCTGGATAAAAACCCCCCGGGGAAAACCAGTTTGGAATGGAAGTATATATAAGTGGTGTCTAAAGCATAGAGTACAACAAGTAAACTAGAATAATGGAACTTGTATAAAATGCAAGCTCCTCTCGAGTCTTGCCAAAAGAAAGAAGAAAAAATGTGCCCAATCTTAGTGCGCCTCTTCCCTTGTTGCCAAACTCGCTCAAGTGATGTACCCTTGATCCTTGTTACTCCGAAGAAGAAACCCTTGCACCACAATGTGCTCTTGTGTGCTACCTCTCCAATGAGACCAACATATCAGCAATCTCTCAAGTCTAGCTAGTGCCTGCTAGGTGTGCGCCCTTCTCCTATAGTGCACCCTCCTCCAAGCAAATATGATCACACAAATAAATAGGGGTCCAAGCTTCCATAGCTCCTCCATGAATAGAAGCGCCCAAGCTGCCCTCAACCATAGCTTCCAACCTCATCCTTATGCTCCCTCTCAAACTCTCCAAGTGAACATAAGAGTGAATGAGCCTCCAAAGGCCCTATGCGCCCCTCTTGAACCTCCATAAGGAAACCTAGGATTTGGATGGCTGGGATCTTCCCTTGCCATCTCTAATCAAAGGTTGAGATCATCCCACAATAATCTCACTCACAAACCCACTTTGGGTTAAGTTCCCTAAGTTCACTTTATGTCCCCTCATTCACCCACTTAGTGAATAATTAGTCACTTTGCTTAAGTGAAGTCAAAGTTGAATTAGACATAAATTACAAGGTACATATTCCCAATGTATTTCCCACTTGTGGTTAGAGACCAAAACCACAAGGCAACCACTTCCCAAGGTACACTGAAACTCAACACATATTTGCTGGCAGTATCTGTTTGTCGATAGTTGTTGGAGACATTTTGAGGATCAGTGTTCAGCTCTACTTCAGAGCAAGTTGCATTGGTGTTGTAGTGTTTGGAGATAGCAATTTTTTGGTCCATACTACTTTCTCTGGGATATGACAGTGCCTGCAGATTTCAATATTATTTTGTCTTTGGAAAATCAGGTGTAAATTTGTCTTTGAGAAAGAGCATAACTCATTGGTGATGCCCTCTTCTTAATGCATCCTCCCTAGTACTTTCATCTTTCGTTGTAGAGTATCATCTTAGAATTGGATTTGAGTTTGAATGTTTGCAAAGTTTGTTTGTAATGTAATTATAATGCTTCTGAGTTCTTCTATTTAGTCTCTTAATACAGTGTACTGGTCATCATTAGTATGATGTTTGCTTAGAGATGACTTTGATATGTAAACAAGGTTTCTTTGAAACTTTCTTTTTTTACTAGTTGCAATGAATCTAACTTGTGCTTTAAGGTTCTTGACTCATATAATTTATAATTCTTCTCTTGCCACTTGAATTCCATGAATTATACTTGGATATTCATGAGACAAGTACCCAACCATATCAACCATTATATGCCTAACACCATATCCATCCCACCAAGTGGTAGAGCATAAAATCATGTCTGCAATTCCAAGTTTTGTACTCATACAAATGCTTTATAGCATCTTCCTACTCCTTTGACTTCTTATACTGTGTACTTTCAAAGGGAGTCTACAAAACTGGCAATATTGACATCTACAAAACTGTGTACTTTCAAAGGGAGTCTAAGTAATATGACACTTCTATTTTTTATGATTTCTTTGAGTTTCAAGGTCATGGGTTCCAATCCTCCTATTATCGCAGCGAGCGAAACCTTGGGGTTTTCATTCTTGGGATCCTAGATCTTATAAACGTTCCTTAGATGAGGTGGAGCATATTTAGTTATAGGTGCATGCATGTTTTCTTTTCGACCTATAGCTTCCTTTTGGAGAAACAACTCTTCTTTCTTTTGAGGTTGCCTGGTGCATGTGATTGTGCTAATGATATTTTGGGTGTGGTTTCAACGACATCATATTCAAACATCTCTGCTCCATCAAAAACCTCTACTTCTTTTCCACTTGCAATTCTTTATGATTTCGTTGAGTTTCAAGGTCATGGGTTCCATTCCTCCTATTATCACAGCGAGCGAAACCTTGGGGTTTTCATTCTTGGGATCCTAGACCTTATAAACGTTACTTAGATGAGGTGAATCATATTTAGTTATAGGTGCATGCATGTTTTCTTTTCGACCTATAGCTTCCTTTTGGAGCAACAACTCTTCTTTCTTTCGAGGTTACCTGGTGCATGTGATTGTGCTAATGATATTTTGGGTGTGGTTTCATCGACATCAAATTCTAACATCTCTCCTCCATCAAAAACCTCTACTTCTTTTCCACTTGCGATCTTGTAATGATATAATCGTTTTGATTCACATCTATTATTTGGCGACTATTTCTTGCTACACTTGCAACATTTATTATCCTTCTTATCTTCAAATCTTGAATTCCATTGTTTATCGTTGTTGAATTTAATGCAGCTGCAAGAGCCATTCTCCTTGGAGGATGGCATATCTTGAATTCCATTGTTTATCGTTGTTGAATTTAATGCAGCTGCAAAAGCCATTTCATTCTTTGAGGGTGATGGTGCATAAGACCCTAGTTGTGAACTAGGCCCCCCAACACACTCCCGGGGTTCCTCTGCCCGTAATCTGCAAAAGTGATAAGTCCCCTCGATATGCCCCAGGGGCCCCGAAGGTTTAGGTACCCGCGTCAGACCTTTGTCTTGGTACCTGGTGGATGCGACCCGAGCGTGTTCGGGCAACTGGTTTTTATCGTTGGCGATCTTGTAATTTCTCGGCGATATGTTGGTGTATGCTCTCCTGGGATGGTCCACATGACCTAGGAGAGATTAAGCATTGCGCACCGCCAGCCGAGAGGAAGGGTCCCAGCTATGCGCGATGATAAAGGAATTCTGGTCACCTTTCGGAGAAATATATGGCTTACGTAAAGTTTGCCACCAAGAGAACCCTCCTCTTAAAACCCCACTTGTTCTTCTACCCTTGATTTTGAGTTTCGGAAAGCTCTGATCGGAGTTTTGAAGCCTTTGTTTTAGGTATTTACCAAGAAAAATATTTCAATTAATGCAACATAGCTGTTCTCAATATTTATTTAATTTAGACATGTTATTTTAATTATATTTTCTTTTAATAGTTCTAGCTCCTAGCCTGTGGCAAAATATGCAAAACCTTTCCTCACTTTTATTTCAAGCACTCTTTCTCTCCTCTCCAAGTCCGGGCGACGTTCTGTCCCTCTATGTGCCGCGCCCTTTGACATTTCAGATCAGCCTTCATTTGATTTCTGTTGACAGGTCCAATATTTTTGCTAAGTTGAAGGTTTTTCCTTTGTTGCTGCCAGGTATCCTCTACAGTGCTAAGGGTTGTTGTGTTTCTGTGTTGAGGGTTTCTTTGTTCACAGATGCCATCTCAACGTCGCCAGCGGAACTCTGCTTGAGGCTGTCGTCCCCCCTTTCCTGAGAAGAACAGGAACCTTGAAGGCCACATCACCCTTACTGGGTTGCTAAACCTTCTTACAGGCAGCCGTCCACCCTTGGTCCTGATCCGGATCTTGCAGATCTCTTACTGTGTATGGCTTGGACAAGGGTTTTGTTTCCAAATTTTAATGTGGGGTTTTTTGATTGCTTTGTGTGAGTTTTTCTCCTTGGTGGCTTCATTGTCCTCTATTCTCTTGTTAGAGATCTAACCTTGAGGTAGATCCATGACACCCAAACTTATCTGAGCATAACAATTCCCTTTACCTACCAACTGCTACAAAAAGTAATGATCTTCTTTATTTTCACATGCAAGACTTCACTGTAAGAGGTAAATTGTTGTTTATAGTTCTTGCATTGCTTAGATCTATTGATTAGCATATTTTGATTTTATTGTCTAGTTCAGATTTATCTAATGTACATGCTAAGAAATGTTTACCTAATCTAGATCTGTCCACCAAAAATCAGATATATATCTACAGTCTGTGTCGGACTTAGTGGTAAAATGAAGCAATCTCGGTTCTGACTTAGAAATACATCTACAGTTCAGATATAAGTGTGTTGTTCACTCAGAAATATTTTACAGTTTAGATCTACTACTGTACATGTTCAGAATTACTTTCTAGTTCACATCTAAATGTTTTTACTCGCTCAGAAATGTTTTATGGTTTAGATCTATCTACTGTACATGTTCAGAATTACTTTCTAGTTCAGATCTAAATGTTTTTACTCACTCGGAAATGTTTTATAGTTTAGATCTATCTACTGTACATGTTCAGAATTACTTTCTAGTTCAGATCTAACTACCTAAACATACTGAGAATATTTTTGGATTTCAGATCTGTATATATTTAATGTGTTCTTGCCAATCTTGTCTACAGAAAATTTTGAAAAGGAAATTCTTGTTTTCTTTCCCTAATTCTAACAATCGTCCTCACTATGATTTAATGTAATGTATCTAGACTTTTCTTTGTTTGGAAAAAGGCATTGATTAGCACGACTTTGTTCATTTGGTGTATAGTAGGATTGATGATGATTCATAATCTTTGTTTAGAAAAAGGCATTGATTAGCATAACTTTGTTCATTTGGTGTATAGTAGGATTGATGATGATTCATAATCCTTTTTTTCTGGCATTTTTGGTTTAAGTCTTTCTTTGTCAACAATTTTTATGTTATGCATCATGATTTCATTCTTTATGTAATCTTTCAATCCATTGACATGAGTTTGAATTAGTTTTTCCCAAGTTAATCCCAGCACTCATGTTGCTAGTATTTACCATTCATAGGGATATTCTTCCACATCACCTTTTTGTTGTAGTCGGGTAAGTTTCCCAAATATGTCAGTTTCTTCCATTAACTAGAATATCCAGAAAAAGTATGACTTGAATGTGTCCCAACTTATGGTTACATTGATCAACTAAGTTTTCCACTGCATGTAACAACCATAAGCAGGCTTTTCAAAGTTTGTCATTGTAATCTTATTTTTTCCTATCGTTTCAAGTTTGGTGCAACTAAAAATACGCTTCTACCTTGTTTGCCCATCTTGTGCTTTTAGTCGTGTCTCGCCCATCAAATGTTGACATTCAAATTTTTACTTTTTGATTGTGTTGGTTAACTGTTGGCAATCCCAATAGAGTGTGATTAGGTTAAGAGATAATATTATGTTGTGGGGCAATGGTTCATGGTGGTATAATATTAATAGATGGAACAAAAGTAGGATGTGATGGTGTATAAGTAGGTTGCAGATTAAATGGGGAGGCAAATGCATAACTGGGAATTGGGGTAGAATTATGTGTTGGAGTAGCGGGTATGCAGAAATTTGGTAGGAAATTTGGAGGGGTTTGAGACAAGATTGGTTGTGAATGTTGAGTTTTGGTGTACCTTGGGAAGTGGTCCCCTTGTGGTTTTGGGTCTCTAACCACAAGAGGGAAATACTTGTGACTATGTACTTTATGTTTAATTCCACATTGACTTCACTTAAGTCAAAAAGGTGAAATTTTGTCACTTGAGGCAAAAGTGACATTTTATTCACTAGGTGGGTGAATGAAGGGACATAAAGTGAACTTAGGAAACTTAACCCAAAGTGGGTTTCTATGTGAGATTCTTTTGGGATGATCTCACCCATTGATTAGATGTGGCTTGGAGTGATCTAGGCCATCCATCTTTAGGTTTCCTTATGGATTGTTCAAGAGGGGTGCATAGGCTCGTGAGAGGCTCATTGACTCATTTGTTCACTCGGAGAGTTTGAGAGACAGCATTGAGAAGAGGATGGAGGCATTGGTTGAGGGAAGCTTGGGCACCTACTTTCATGGAGGGCTCATGGAAACTTTGACCCTCATTTATTTGTGGTGAGTGCTTTTGCTTTGAGGAGGGCGCATGCTTAGCACTAGCATTACTTGGACGATTGCAGATCTGACAGATTCAGTGTGGAGGTAGCACACAACAGCTTGATTGGGTGCAAGGGCTTCTTCATCGATCGGAGGAGGATCAAGGGCGCTTCAGTTCAGTGAAATAGGCAACAAAGGGAAGAGGGCGCACTTGCTTGGGTGCATTTCTTCTTGGAACCATTAGCAAGGCTTGAGAGGAGCTTGCTACTTGTACAAGTTCCATTGTATTTGCTTACTTGTTGTATCTCATGCTCTAGACATCACTTATATAAACTTTCATTCTGAACTGGTTTTCCCCGGGGGGGGGTTTATCCAGGGTCATGTTGACCAAAAATACCTGTGTTCATTTTTAATGTATGCTTAGTGTTTAAATCAGCAGTAGGAGCTTTTTAAGATCCTAGAGGAGTGCTATATGTTTTGAGGCTTGCATGTGCTAACACTTGGTTACTAAAACTACTTGCAAGGGCACCTTAAAAGAGCATCTAACCATCAGTTCAGGGCAGAATTCTTGGCAGAAGTATACAGACCTGTTTGCTGTCCTAAAACGCAGCAAAGGACAGATTTGCATAACCAAACTTAGAGCCCAACAAGAGGTCATAAGACAGGCCTGTTGCGCAGCCCTCATAGCTCCTCAAAAATCTACAGTGAGGTGAAAGCAGTCATCGCTTCTACCAATTTTTCAATTTTCTCTGTGAGATCGTCTAATCTAGTTTTGTTTTCTTCCCCCATCTAGGTCACTTCATCCATTTTCTCATTAAATTCTATTGTTAATCTGTCCAATTGTTATTCAAACCAGCATTTGAACCTAGTTTCATCATATTATGCCTCTAAACAAATTGCACTGTTGTTAACAGCAAATTTCAATTGGTTGAACTTAAAATTGTGTATGAATTAATTGGAATTGCTAGTTGTACGAGAAGAGGTACGCTATTGTGCGATGACTGTGAATTTGACAACATCTAGTACAAAGATTTGTGGAATTTGTGTGATCGACCACTGGTTCAAGGTCACCACAGTATGAGGAGCTCGAGGTAGGCACTGGATGGAAATCGATGCTGACATGATGTATAGTGTTGTAATGTTCGACAATTACCACTATGAATAGCCACTAGAGATGTAGACGATAACTCAACGAAGTATGGCAGCTGGACGTGTGAAAGTTGCCCACGAAGTTGTGACTAGAGGATGTACAAAATAGAGCGCAATGTGTATGACGACTGGTAACTAGAGAGATATTTCCCACAGGCAATCATTGTGTGTGTGACACAACAAATTAGAGCAAATGGCCACTAAAGGAATGGATTCATTGGTAGTCCCCATGCAATTCATTAGTGCCAAGTCAGATACGCCTGACAAATTGGGCCAATCAGCTTTGATACCAATGTATTAAGGACAATGGTGCTATTACAAAATTGAGACAAACATGTCTACAGTTTATAAATATATATTGAATAACGATTTACAATAACCTTCGTGACAATATATATACTCACTAGCAGGTCACATGGTGAAGGGTTATGACCCTTATTGTTTTATTATTATCATTATCATTATTATTAGGTAATGTTTTGATACATACTTAACATATCCTTCAATACCTCAATTGGAATGATGAGGCCTTCATCTTTCCAATACAATTAATTTCCTTAAAAAGCAGCACCTACAAAGCCATCAATAATGTTTAACAATGGTCTTTGTCTAATATCTATCCAACCATCCATGATAATTGAACTCCCTGTCAAAAGTCAAATTTGCTAAGGTAATTCATCCACCCTTGTGTCTCTAAGACTCTTGTGTCTAACAATGTTGTTCTTAATTTACTATAACGAGGGGGCATACATCCCTTCCCATGCCCATTGTTAGCTTTTGGTTGCTCCAAAAGTGTTTTCACCTAGCTAGGAGAGCGATTCACAGGATGTGAAGGGCTTGTGGTCTCCTAGCCCCTTCGTTTATTTTTACTTACATTTGGAGAGATCAGATTGGTTGTATGCATACCTTGGGATCAGTGCTAGGGTGGCATGTTTCTTGATTTAGTAGTTGGCACATGTGGCATATTTGGCATCTTCTACAAGGGCACACTTGTTGAGGATGATGGGCAGCTGGCACATGTAGAGTAACCACCTTGGAGGACGTTAGGCATTTGGAGGTTGGGCACTTAGCACTAGGAGCATGTAACCACCTTACACACAGTTTGAGAAGGAACACTTCAGTTGAGGAGCCACACTTCAGTTGAGGAGCCATTGATTGGAGGGATCACCATCTTGGAAGAGCACTTGACATGTGGACACCTAGCTGTTATATTTCTGCTGTAATTTAAGTAATTTTCAGATCTATGTAAGCGCTGCTGAAATGATCTATGTTTGAAGTCTTTGCGGTCTCTACATTCTTGAGTTTGCCTAAAAGTAGTGTTGGGCAGATTTGAAGTTTTTGCAGGGCTGTTGAAGAAATTAGATTCAGCACTAAGGCTAATAACTCTATGAAGTAGATCCGTGGCCTCATAGAAGTGAGGTGGTTTGCAGGGGTGTTGAAGAAATCAATTTTAGCACTAAGGCTAAAAACTCTATGAAGTAAATCCATGGCCTCGTCAAAGTGAGGTGGAAATCTCAGATTGGCCAGATTTTCGAAATGTAAATAATCATTCCTTGTGGAAAGGAGAACGGATGACATTAAATGCAATCCCAATGACCATCATAAATCTGGCAATTGCAGCATCTATCTCCTCCCTACATTGCACATTGTACATTTCTATCAGATTTTAATTTCCTGAAGACATGTTCTTTGGAGTTGAATACCCCCCCTGCATTCTCAACAAATTTGAGAAGGTGATACACTTCCATTATTACAGTCATTTATTTGGAAGGAGTCTACAAGTCTAGGTTTCTTAAGGTTCATATTCTCAAAAGAACATTCAGTTTCTTGGGGAGCCATGTGAATCCTAGTCGTTTCAGCTCTTTTTTCATGTGTACACAGGCACATGCCCTCACTCCATCACCAGGTGTACCGAAAAAATGATGCCATACTTGGGCATAGCTGCCCTTTATAGGATGGCTACAAATATTGCATATCCATTCCTAGGAATCACCACTATTTTCTTCTTTTTTATGACATTTCTCAGAAACTTGGTGAGGGTATTTTAGGATTGAAAGGGTTTGGGGTTTCATGTGGTTGTGGCAGTATGATTTCAGATTGGACAGTTTGATTGTCACCATCCATTTTTAAGCTTTTCCCAAAATGTGTGATTGTACAGAGGAATGTAAAAGGGGAAAAATGCTTTTCAGCCCAAAATGAAAATAACTTCAAAATGCCAAGAAAATGCTCAAATGAACTTGATTGTTGATAAATAATCTCTAGAGTACAAGAAGTTATCTCAATCAATTCTTGCCAATGTTGTTGGGCATTTGGCTAGTTCCATGCCAACAGGTGTCCAGTTTGAATCTTCCTAGGTTAAGTGCACTAGTCTATGCTGACGGGTTTACTAGGGATACCATCCACCAATGTGGAGTAGCATCCCTTGGATTTCCCCGGGATGTTTTCCTTCGAAAAAATAGAAAGGAAAAAGATAAATAGTCCCTTGGTCAAAACACGGAAATCATTCACAAAGTTTCTTCAATCTTCTATCTACCCACATCAAATCTCCACTGATACACACTTGAATCTCTAACCTAACTGATAGATATCGCTCTCCAAAGCTTCTAAAATGATGGGTTAAAATAGGTTAATTTTTTGCCTAAACCTAGTGCCACATGGGCATTAGTTTGGTTTCGGCACATCCAAACATATATGACACTACTGAGAAACATTTTTTCCTAAAACCAATGCCACATGTATCTGATGTTGTCAAGAAATGTTTTGACATCCTTAGTTTACGTATGGATGTGCACTACCAACTTCCCCTTGTTGCACCCTACCTTCGAGAGAAAGAAAATGCTATGGATGCATCTCCCAGGGGTGTGTATGCCCTAGTGAAATAGTGTGTGTGTGTGTGTGTGTGTGTGTGTGAAAATGCTAAGGATACATCTCCCAAGGGTGGGAATGCCCCAATGCAACAATGTGTGTGTGTGTGTGTGTATGTAGATGGGCTCAAAAGAAATGATCCATGACAGTGTGCATCGTATGACCTCAATGGACTTACAAACTCCTTGTGAGCATGCAATGCCTAAAGGGCTTGCAAGGCAAGATACCCTACAAGCTTGCAATAGATCAACACAAGGACAAACAACCAACCTCAATAATATAATGATTTACATGAATTAACAATTATATTATATTTCGTATGAATTTTTGACACATGTGAAATAACCAACATGACATAATACTCCATATGTGTGATTCGTTATGCCTCTAAGGATGTAACTTGTTTGTCTATCCTTGCATTAATTTATGTATCTTATGGGCCCACAAGAGTCATTCCATGCAAAGCCAATAGGGCCTACAAGTTCACAAGTGACATATCATGTGGACCAATAGGGTCGTGCCATATAGTATTACTATCATGGAGTCAGATAGACTGCATATTTTTCAATATGTACTGTAAATATTAATTTTAAAATATTAGCATGACATTGGATCCGTGGCTTATAATTGCCATGATAACCTAGGCAAAAAGCACAATGCATAAGGGTTTAGGTAGGGGGGATTTGTCTAGGGTGGCACAGGACAAAACAATGCTTGGTTGATCGGAAAAGTTGATTAAAGTAGGATTGGTTTTTCAGGGAAGGGATGGATATATATCTGTGATGAAGGGAGTGGACTTGGATGTACAATCCTATACTTTTAATATACAAGACATCTAAGGATCATGGGAAAAACATGACTGAAAAGTGGAGAATATCACCAAGGAATTTGCTTAAAGGGTGCAAACTTCAAAAAGAAATATGTAATGTATGGAAGAATGGATGTTCATTGGTTTCTATATTGTAGAAAACACTATTCAAAGGACTTTCTCATGAGAACTATATTTCAAGGACTGCTTACACCACAGAGGAGATCATCCACTAGTGCATTGGTGATTTTAGAGTCATTGATGACTCTGATGGGGAGATTGTCTCTCGCTCCCCATACTCGTCCTTGACAGTCGGCTCCAGCCCTTCTTGGCACCATCTCTTTTGATCAGCTTCAAGTGTCTTTATCAGCTTTGTTTGCTTGTGACACTCTGGCCTCTTCTTAGCATCAACATCCTCTCATATTTTTGTGTACCCACTCTTTACTCCTTATGTTTTTTTATTAGCTTGAGTAGCTTTAATAGCTAGATATTTTGTCGTTGGTTATGAGATTTGTTTTTTCTGATTTTAGCATCAATCTAGGAGCTACTTTTGCACACCTGCATTGTAATCTAGTTTCTGAATGTCCTTTTCAGTCCCATTGACCCACTTTTGTGGTCATTTATCAGACATTAATAAATTATCTTATGTTAAGTCTATAACCTACCCATTCAAACAGAAAACAGACAAATATTCTAATGTTAATCTAATCATTGCTTTCCGAAGTTTTTACTTTCAAAAAGAATGGGTATTTAGGTTACCGCTGGCGTGTTGCAAGTAGACCTTGACATAATCACAAAAATACAAATGTGCTTTCCAGTGCATACCTCATCCCCTTCATCCACATACTCTATTTCTTCATGCATATTGTCAAAATTCCTTGGCCCCGCCAAGCGACCTTCATGGGCCATGTTCTGGGAGATCAGAAGCTCCAGTCTTTGAGTTTGCACCTCCAATTTCTGAGAGAACTCCCGGTTTGAAGCCTGCATAATTAAGTAAAATTTGATCAATAGAACAGCTATGTATGATCATAGAAACAAACTTTTTCACACATTCATAATTTTTCCACCCAAAAGAGATTGCAAAATTGCAAAATAAAAATTCATTCTCGTCATCTCTGGTGACATAATTCCCATAGAATAATGATACAGGAACTTGTTCCATGTTTACGATGCAAATTAAGGGAACTAAAATAACGTTCCACGATGAAGCATGCTAAACTGCTTAATTATTGAACCAAGCCTTAAGATGTTCAAGAACCATTATCTTTTAGAACTTGCTTCCCTGTCCTGATGAACAGATCAACCACTTTTATTACATTACTTACCCTTAGCATGGAAGCTTCTGCCGATTCTGTTCTTAGAGCCCTTGCAAGTGATTCTTTTTCCAATGCCAACTGCATCCATATGACAACTTACTGAAATAAGAAAGTTCAAAAGCATTCTTTTTTTGCATGGTACTTGAATTAAAAATCTTTGAATATTGCTTGAATAAAGGAAATAATATCTTAATGTTTAAACTACAGAAGAATTAAACCAAGTACTTTTCTATTTGTTTAACTTAATAAAGTTATGCAGTTTTGCACTCTCTTCTTGATTCTCAAGCATTGGTGGCATCATCACATGTCAATGTGAGTAATGTTTTTCTTACGATGTAATATGGTAGCTGCATCCTTACTTTGCTAAAAATACAATGCTATCGGTGAAGCCTTAAATTTCAAGCGTCTTAAAGTGCAAAGGCAAAAATAAGAATTTTATGGAATGTTCTGTCTGCACGATTGAGGGTTCATCCTCATTTTCACATCTAAGTTGCACTGAAATTGATACAGATACAAGGGAAAACAGAAACAGCGATGTTTCAGAAAATGCCAGATAAGATATGGTGAGGAGATGGCAAATACTTTGTGTGTGTGTGGCAAATAATTTGTGTGTGTGTGTGTGTACACACACACACAAAGTATTTTCCATCTATATATATGCATGAGACATAAAAAATTACCAGGCATTGCTTATCACTGAGCAGTGTTTTTTAAATAATGTTTACTGACAATACTTATCAGGATTGCTCTCAAACATGCAAAGATAACTACCAGATATGTATTTTGGGAATGGAAAGGAACCATAAAGGAAGACCTGTCTTTTTCTGTATGTATAGCATGCCTAAAATTAGAAATTAGGATCAACACAACATGTATTACTGATATCCCAAGGAAGATTAGGATCATGAGACAAGGAAGATGGCTATATATATATATATATATATATGCATGAGACATAAAAAATTACCAGGCATTGCTTATGACTGAGCAGTTCTTTTTAAATAATGTTTTCCGACAATACTTATCAGGATTGCTCTCAAACATGCAAAGATAACTACCAGATATGTATTTTGGGAAAGGAAAGGAACCAAAAAGGAAGAACTACTTTTTTTCTGTATGTATAGCATGCCCAGTATTAGAAATTACGATCAACAACATGTATTACAGATATCCCAAGGAGATTAGGATCATGAGACAAGGAAGATGGCATTTGCCTCATCCATGGAGAGGAAAATTTGTGCTGTTAGATGCATTAAGCGAGCAGATGGTGAACAAATGACCTTTAAGATTTAAAGAACAGAACAGGTACAATTTTTTCTAACTCGGACTTGATTTGCAAATCTGTAAGAGAAATTAAACAATCAGACAAACAGCAGGAGAGCATGTCAAGATCAAGACATTGATTTTCAATAATGATTAATCATATATTTTATGCTAACAGACCATGATGCTTCCCTTCAGGTATTTTTAAGATTTTCAAAAAAAAATCATGTTTTCGGGGCCAAAATATGGGTCTTTTTGGCTGGATACATTTCCGAAATACTGAAATGTTGACGAAATGTGCTTGAAACGGCCCAGAAATGCCATTTCCAGAATCTGATATGGCCCTGAAACGTTTCAGAGCCATATCCCCGACATAACCCCTCCATTTCAGTATCCATTATGCTGAACAGTGTCTCAGGTACCTCTGGCAGACATTGCAGGTAACTTAGTTTTACTGTTTACATGCATTTCTGCAATGTTTTGGTCATTTTTTAGATAGGAAATTTCCTAAGCACTACCTATTTCGTTATTGATACTGGATGTACGCTCGAGTCCCCCTGACCTGTCTTTGGTCACTAGTGGACATTAATATAATTTCTTTCTATATTTCTTCTTTCTTTCTGGATCCTCCATGAGGAGTATTATAAACCTAATATAAACAAGTTGATTATATAAGCAAAAGATCTACCCATACCTCTTCAATCAAAGAGTTGATGTTATCAACCATTCTCTGTTGATCACTGGGGATCCCAGTGGGCAGATCCAGCAGATGGGTTCTCTGGTCTGAATTCAGACTGTTTGTAACTTCAGTAAAGGATGACAAATTGAAGCTTGAGGAAGATGTGGCACCTCCTGATTGAACATCTGACACTTCCTGAACATTAATAGGTTGTAAAAATGCTTGTGTTGTAGGTATTCTTGTGGGGACATCATCCTGTCTAGCCAAAAATAAGCCGCCCATAGCTGGAAAATTTAATACTTCGATGCCTGAAAAAAATTAGCAGTATTCAACATAGAATCAAAAGAAAACTAGGATTCAAAAAGGATATTGAAATAACCCAAATGAAGTATAGCAAAACCTTTTTCATCTTTTTTTGAGAGTCCATAAGAAAATTTTGAGAAAAGAAAGACATTTTGTGTACATTGACAGAAACAGGAGTAACAAAAATAAAATGAAACATGAAGCAGGAGCCTACCAATATCTTCTGTTGAAGTACATGCATCCTTTAAATCTCTTGAATTTTTCGAAGTTGAGCGTACATCAAAACTATCATTCGCAGCTGTCTTTCGAAGCTTAGACTGCAATAACTTTTTCTCTGTTGTCATATAAATACACGCAAATTAATAATCATATAGAAGACATCCCATCTGGTAACTTATCAAAACACGAATTATCCCTGGCAATAAAATGAAAAGAGACTAAAAACTTGCAGTGCTTCAATTTGTATACCTTCTTGCAATGCATCAATAGTAGACCGTAAATCTGCACGCTCCTTCTCCAAACTAGAACTATGTCGTCTACGAGGTAAAAAACAAAATGTTTTCAGTTAATTACCATGAAAATGTCAGAATTATGGGTGTAATTTTCACATGTAGCTACAGCACACTCATATGTATCAATAGTGTATTTGTAATCATGGCTAAGGTCATCCTTTGATCATTAATTATCATTTATTGTAATACTAGGGAGAGGTTAAGGCTGACCAACTCAAAATTGTACACATGGGCTCAATAACCCTTCTTGGGGACCGCACCCTACTTGAGTTATGTGTAACTACACAACAACTCTCATTTGTATAACATCATCTTGTGATCTTCTTGATCTCTCTTATAAAGAAGCTTTATGCCTAAGGGCACCTGTATCTTTGGCATTCTCTTGTGATTGGCATTTCTTTCTTTTATGAGCACTTGTGCATCTCTTGTGTAGCACACTTGTGACTAGGTATGTATTCTTCACATGTAGCTATGGCACATTTGTATGCATCATTAATGTATTTAAAATCATGGCCAAGGTCATCCTTCAATCATTTATTATCATTTATTATAATACTAGGGAGTGGTAAAAGCCAACCAAGACAAACTTGTACAAATAGGCTAAATAACCTCTCTTGGGGGTAGCGCCCTACTTTAGTTGTGTATAAATACACCACAACTCTCATTTGTATAACATCATTTGTGGTCTTCCCATTTGATTGGCATTTCTTTCTTTTATGAGCTCTCTCGCTCTCTCTCTCTCTCGGTGACAAGAGACAAAATTATTGTAGAATTTGGGTCTCTCTCTCTCTCTCTCAATGACGAGAGAGAGAACTATTGTAGAATTTGGGCCTCTCTCTCTCTCTCTCTGTGACAAGAGAGAGAAAATTATTGTAGAATTTGGGCCTCTCTCTCTCTGTGACAAGAGAGAGAGAATTATTGTAGAATTTGGGCCTCTCTCTCTCTCTCTGTGACAAGAGAGAGAATTATTGTAGAATTTGGGCCTCTCTCTCTCTCTCTCTCTCTCTCTCTCTCTCTCTGACCATACAATGCCTTTTTCAAGAGGCACACGTGGGACTCTCTCCCGAACACCTCGAACCCTTGTGGTTGCTCAATGTATACCTCCTCCTCTATAAGACCATTCAGAAATTTTGTCTTCACATCGATATGATGGATCTTCCAACTCATCTCTGTTGCAATGGCCATAATAATCCCGAGGAAAGTATATCTCGCAACTGGTGCGATTGTCTCATCATAGTCAATCCCTTCAACCTGAGAGAATCCTCTCACCACAAATCGAGCCTTGTGTTTCTCAATGCTACCATCTGCAGCATACTTAATCTTGTACAACCACCTGGAAGTCACCACTGACTTCCCCTTTGGTCTAGGCACCACCTCCCACACATCATTCTGCATAATGAAATCATACTCCTCCTGCATGGCATCTCTCCAGACCTACTAGTCACCATGGCCAAGTAGGAACCAAACCTCTCTGGTGCTCTGCTCTCTCTCATCAACTTCTTGGGCTCACCAACATACTCCTTGGCTTCCTTTAAGGTCTCCCGAAACCATCTCAGTTTCTTCTTCCCTAAAGTAACCTCCTGTGGAGCAGTTCCCTCATGCCCCTCAATCTCATCCATAGATCTCACCATTGAAGTCTGAGATCTTGAAGCACGTGCACCTGTGGTCTGTGTACCAGACACCTGTATTAGGTAGTTGTGTTGGGTGGACTAGTCACCCTTCAACTCGGTGTACTGGACACCTGAGGCTGTGTCCCTTGTGATGCATCATCTTGTATCTCTGGGACCTCCTCAACTTTGTCTCTCAACTCACAAGATCTCTGGAAGGCTCTATTGTCCTCGAATCTAACATCTCTCCTCACAACAACTCTCCTCAGTGCTGGTATGTAGATTCGAAAGGCCTTTGAGGCCTCGTTGTTGTTGATTTTTACTGTGATTTCTCACTTCTGCAATTTATCCCAATCCCGGTTTCAGCCACTCCTTATCACTCCAAATGTTTAATGCCCATTCCCAATATTAATGAAATTTGCAGANAAACAAAAACCCTTGTCCAAGCCACACACAGTAAGAGATCCAGATCAGGACCAAGGGTGGACGGCTGCCTGTAAGAAGGTTTAGCAACCCAGTAAGGGTGCCACGGCCTTAAAGGTTCCCGTTCTGCTCAGGAAAGGGGGGACGACAGCCTCAAGCAGAGTTCCGCTAGCTTTAGGAGAGGGCTGGCTGTATTAAAACTGGCAGCAGAGGAGAGGGCGGCAGCTTCAAACACTTGCACCAGTGAACAAAAGAACCCTCAACACAGAAACACAACAACCCTTAGCACTGTAGAGGATACCTGGCAGCAGCAAAGGAAAAACCTTCAATACACAAAAGAATATTGGACCTGTCAACAGAAATCAAATGAAGGCTGATCTGAAATGTCAAAGGAGGCCGCAGCACACATAGAGGATCTCAGAGCAATCCGCCGGACTTGGAAGAGGAGAGAAAGAGTGTAAGTAAAAGTGAGGGGGAAGGGTTTATATTTATACTTTTAGGCTAGGGCTAGGCTAATAAAAAATATAATTAAAAATAACATATTCAATTAATATAAATATTAATTTAATATGTTATAATTAAACATTAATTAATAT
>SNQJ01S0000974.1:50450-68349 GCA_010110895.2 Picea sitchensis
TTTAAAGTTCACTTTACCACTTATAAAGTGACTTTATGAAAAAGACCCACTTTTAAGTTGTGGACCACATTCCTAGGTAAAAGTTTAAAAACCCATAGGAACCACTTGTCCAAGGTACAAATCTTCATTAAAATTTAACAGTTGTATCCAACCACGATCACCTTCTCCGTTGAGGGATCCAACTTTGTCCTCTTCTCAGAAGGGACGTGAGAAAAAGTCAAACACCCAAAGATGCGAAGGTGTCCAACATCTGGCCTCCTCCCAGTGAAGGCCTCCTCAGGAGTCTTGCTCCCCAGAGCTCTATGTGGACTCATGTTCTGCAGATACACTGCAGTACTGCAAACCTCAGCCCATAAGAAAAATGGTAACCCTCGATCATGCAACATAGATCTCGTTGCACCAACAATAGCCATGTTCTTCCTCTCAGCAACCCCATTCTATTGGGGGTTGTAAGGAACGGTCAACTGTCTCCTAATACTCTCCTAGATGTAGAAATCTCTAAGCTCTGTGGAGGTATACTCACCCCCATTGTCCGACCTCAAGACCTTGATCTTTCTCCTTGCCTAGTTCTCCACAAGAGCCTTAAACTCTTGAAGCCTCTTGAATACCTCACTCTTGGTCTTCAGGAAATAGATCCAAGTCTTCCTAGAGTGGTCATCAATGAATGTCACATAGTACTCACATCCACCCAAGGAAACTGATGACATGGTCCTGTTATCCCAACTAATCTACTGTCACTGCTCGGAAAGACAGTCTTGGTGTACTTCCCAAGAGAACACCCCCTGCAAACCTCTTGATGCTCAATGTCGAACTGTGGCAATCCTGCCACTATCTCTCTCAACACCCTCAAAGCTCCATGATGCAAGTGAGCCATCCTCCTATGCCACAACTCACACAACTCACTGTTGTTGTTGCTACAAGCCAAAGCATGAAATGGATGAAAGATGAGTCTGTACAGTTTCCCCTCACAAGTCCCAATCACTCTGGCTGATGTGATACTGGACCCCTTAGGGTGAATGAGGACCTGACTACCTCGGAAAGACACCTCAAATCCCCTAAACTTAATGGTGGAAATTGATATCAGGTTCTTCTTCAGCCCAAGGACATACAAGACGTCTATKAACACCATGGGTGGCCTCAACTGAATCTGAAAGGAAATTGTGCCATGCCCAATCGCCCTGACTATGGTGTTATTCCCAAGCAYTATCTCCAATTTTACCCCTGACTCTAAGCACTATCTCCAATTTTACCCCTGACTCTGTAAGATCGGGAAAGTGATCTCTAACATCAGACATATGACTGGATGCTCCACTGTCTATGTACCATAAGACTAGATGGTGTCTCAACTGTAGACAGATTAACAAGCAAGGAAATCTCCCTCTCAAACTGAGAGGCGAACTCATCCTCCTCAGTTGATGTTGTTGTACCACCCTACTTCTTCTTCCTGTTGGGACATTGTCCAGCATAGTGCCCCATYTTGTTACGAGCAAAGCATTTAACTTTGCTCATATCCCTCTTCTGCTCACCTCCCTTCTGTTGCTGCTTGGACCCACCCTTGGGACCCTTCTTGGTCTTCTTCTTGCCCTTTGCAGAAAGAGCAAGAAACTCACCATCATCCCCACCACGTTGTTGACTAGAAGATCTTGAGCCAATCCTGAGCTCCTCCTGTACAAAGTCATCCCATAGCCTCCCCCACCTAGGAATATGCTCTCTGGCTACAATGCCTCGTACAAAGGACTCCCATGGTTTGGAGAAACCATTTAAGGTTGTCCTCACCAACTCTACTGGATCCACTACCTCCCCCACAGCTGCCAACTCATCACGTATCTGTGAAAACCTCATAAGGAATGAAGCGACCATATCAGTCTTAGTCATCTTAGTGCCCCTCAATTTGTCCTAGAGCACCATCTTCTGGTTTTGGTTTGGGCTCTAGTAAAGGCTACACAAGGACTGCCACATCTGAACTGCAAAGTCCCTACCAGACACATGAAGAATTATATGGTCTTTGACTGCATCTAGGATAGTCCTCTTGGCCTTGATGTTTCTCTTACTAAACTCTGCCAAGAGCACTGCATCTGTAGGAGGGACCACAGGATTTTCCACAATGTCCCATAGCTTACCCTCCTCCAAAATCAAAACTATCCTAGCCTTCCATGGAGACCAATTACCAGCTCCTACTAAGCTATCCTCCACCCTCAACCCTCCAACTGACATGGCTGCCAACTGATGAAAAATGACCAAAGAAATCTGCTGTCAAGGTCGAGTTAAAAAATTCTGTCCACTGTCTGCAATTTATTCCAGCTCTCTTGTGCCCTTAGGCTCTGATACCATGAAGAAATTTGAGGCCGTTTAGGCTGTTCACACAGGTCTGTTTAACCACTCTTCAAAGGTTGCTAACAGGTCTGTTTTTGGACTGTTAGAATATCACTAACAGCTGCCTTTAACTGCTGATTTCAAGCTCATTTTAATGCTGCTGTTTCAAGGTTAGTTTAAGGAATGTTTGCTGTCCTAAATACTTCTTTCAACAGTCATCAAAAACATGAAATACACCTCTGATCTTTACACTTTAAATGCTGATCATAAACATGCACACCACAGAATTTTACTCAATGATTTTTGATCAACATGACCCTAGAAAAACCCCCAAGGGGAAAACCAGTGAAGAGGAAATTATATTATGGAGCTTTTAAAGGAAAAATTACAGCTGAGAATCTGAGCTTAAATGACAGCCAACTTATCTCTGAATTAGCAGCCCAAATTCCTCCTTGAAAGTCATGCCCTCTTCCTTGGAATGTGTGCCCAGCTCAATGCAATAAATGTGCTGTACCATCTCCTTGGAATCCACGCCCTTCTTCATCTAGTGTGCCCTCTTCGGCAAGTGCGCCCTCTTCCTTGAGTGCACCCTTCCTCTTCGTCTCAAAAAACCTCTTTCTCTCCTCTTCTCTTCACTTCTCTTTACTTCCTCTCAAAGTGAACAAAATGCGCCCCCCTTTCCTCTTCTCTTTTGTTTTTGTTATCTCATTAGGATAACCTAGGAGTCAAAGACAAGGATTAAATCTTAGCTTTCAAAGATCAAGTGTGGAAATTAAATCTCCCCCTTTACTTAAGTTTCCTAGGTCACTTTATCATTAATGAGCTCATAAAGTCACTTTGACTTTATAACATAAAGTAAATTAGGGAGGGGTACTTTTCCCCCTTTAGAGTTAGGCACATCAATAACACTAGGGGACCACTTCCCAAGGTACCAAAACTTAACATTTACCACAATACACACACCAATAGAAAGGCAGAACTCTAGTTAGATCAATGGGTTGTAAAGGACATGAGTGATGGCTTTAACGTGGTCACCTCAAGGTATTGCAATGAATCCAATCATATGTACAAATTGGAGAAGACTCCTTTGAAGCGGAAAGGGTTTCTTACTATGGTGGCCAATGCTGATGACACCAGTTTGTTATGGCACTAGTGTCTCGATCATACCAACTTTGGATCTTTATGACATATGAGTCATCTACATCTGGCAGACAACCTTCCACAAATAGAACCACCCATGGTGTTTGTGAGGGGTATGTGATGGGCAAACATCATCAAGAATCCTTTCCTAAGGACAAAGCAAGGCGAGCTTCTCAGCCTCTTGAGCTGACTCATAGTGACATTTGTAGCCCCATGGCCATCAATTCTCTCAAGGGAGTCAAGTGCTTCCTCACCTTTACTAATGATTTTTCCCGATTTCTTTGGCTATACACCATCAAATCCAAGGATGAGGTGTTTGGGAAGTTTAAGGAATTCAAAACTCTAGTGGATAATCAAAGCAAGAGGAAGACTAAGTGTATTAGGATTGATGGAGGAAGTGAATACCAACAAGGATTTCCAATCATTTCTCACTTCACACAGCAACTCTCGGCGGATAATTGTTCCTTATATTCCACAACAAAGTGGAGTAGTTGAACGGAAGAATAGGGCTATCATGGAGATGGCTCACTACATGTTTCAATCCATAAAGATGAAACTTTCAATCTAGGGGTAGGCAATGGTTTGTGTGGCCCATATCATCAATCAAACCTTGACTCATGTTGTTTAAAGTATGACTCCATATGAGAAATGGTATGGAAACAAAGCATCTATTTTTCTTTTCATAATCTTTAGATCTCGTGAATGGTCCCATACTCCTAATGAAAGGAAAAACATATGAACATCTTCTAAATCGTGCTCCACTATGGCTGACTTCAGTGAATCCTTTCAAAGATACCACCTATCTGATCCCACCACTCACTAGGTTGTTGAATATAGAGAGGCTACTTTTGACGAGGTTCATACTCACAATTTGCCACTAGGATCTCTCCCATTACTTCTTTTAGAAGATTCTTCAAATAGTTCTTGGCATGCTTCTGTAGATCATGCCTCTTCTCATCACTATGGAAGACCTCTTTTAGATGACTCCTGCCATGTCTTATTGGACCCTTCTCCTTCACGGTATGACATTGATCCTCTTCCTACTTCTACAAGCACTCTCCCAAGTATTACTTCTACAGTATTTAGCTAGAGTCATGTCACATGTGGCTACTAAGGACTCTATAGACGACCCATCCAACCTTCCTATTGTGGATGTTTCTTCACTTCTTCAGGATAATCTTATCAGTGGCTCATGTTACATATGGAAACATTCTTGTTACCGGCTCATCCAGTCCTCATGTTGCAATTGACGATGTTCTCATCGGTGGCTTATCTAGTCCTCATGTTGCAGATGTCAATGCTCTTGTCAATTCCACTCCATTAATCAATCATGATGATGATGACTTCCCATCTGCACCAGTTACTCTTCCTTCAAGTAGGCCAAGCCCTATGCCTATATGGGCTATCTCCAACACTGTTGATGATGCTAAGTTTCTTTTTGGTACTTTCAAGCGTTACCAGGCGACTTTTCCACCTCCACCTAAAACCTTATTTCTCAAGTTTTTGATATTCATGCAAAGCTCGACAACCTTCCCCCAAATCATTTTGAAGCATTTCTTTCTTTCATGAGCACTTGTGCATCTCTCGTATAGCGCACTCTTGTATGTTCTTGGATAGTGCACTCTTGTGATGTGCAAAATGACGCTAGGTTTTGTGCTATGGAAGAAAACCCTAAAGGAGAACATAGTGCATGAGAAGTTGATGTTTTGTCTTGTAGAAGTCGTGGCTCTTGTAGTGAAGCAAGAGGAGGTAGCACTAGGGTTTCAACCCTAGAGAAGACATGAAGAGCCTAGCCTAATGAATCTTGAGCTTAGAGTGATACCTTGCTTGGAAGAAGACTTGTTTATTGTACTCTTGATATTCGATGGAGGTCTTGGTGATTGTGTTGATGAAAGAATTGAAGTCTTAAACCCTAGAATGGACATGTAGACTTGAAGGCTAGTGCTAGAGTTGTTTTATAATCCCTGTACTTCCGTGATGCAAGTTGGGTAGGGTTTATTAGCCCTAAGGAAGATGAGCACTAATGTGGAAAAGAGTTTGTGTGAAACTAACGTGATGAAGAATCATGGTGGACTTGCCAGTGTGTGTGCTAGCTTGTTGAGGATCTTTGGTTGTGTGACCAGCTTTGGTTGGGAGTGCTTCCTAGCTAGGAGGAGTTGGTGGCTAGGGTTTTCTTATGGCCTCCTTAGCAAGGGTTTGAAAAAGATTGAATTGTACCAGCTTGTATTGAACTGTTGGTATGCACATGCACTTCATCTTATATATATATATATCAGTGTTCCGGCAGAGCAAATGTTGTGTACTTGCAGATTTGAATTTCAGCTTATGTTATATTTATGATTGAATAGATTCCAGCACTAGTTATGCATATTGCTTTGACGTAACATTGGGCAGAAATTGTCAAGCGATTTAAAACATATCTAGAAGACAAAGTAGCAGATTTGCTGATGTATAATCCGCTGTAATAAAGTATTTTCAGATCTGTTACATGCTTGGAAAGTGTGCCCTAAGAGCTAAAAAATTGTGGTATTGAAGTACACTTGTTTGGTATTTATTTTATTGGGCTGCCTTGTGAATTGCTGCTGTAAATTTCAGATTCAGACCTAAGGCCAAAAATTCACAGGAAATAGATCCGGGAAACCTCAAGGTCAAGGTGAAATTTCTGAATTTGCAATCAAAGGCATTCTCTCAAAATTTCAACAACTCAGTTATTGCAGAATTTGGATTGGTCTTTGATTCCATTCAATGCTCATGCTTTCAGTTGTGAATCTTAACAAAAACAATTATTATATTGTTGATCTGATTATATATGCAGCACATTCAATGACAGAAACCATAACGTCTCTAAAGGTAAATATCATATGATTATTCACAAGCTCAATGAAATGAGCCTGAACTTTCACATAAGTTAACAAAGACAATGCAATGTAAACCTATAGGAAGGACCCGGATTTTTCGCATGCACTCTACAAGCAGATCTTAGGTGAGCTCCTCATAGCCTACAGCTAGTGCCATCGAGCGTCCAGACTCCAAACACTGGATGAGATTTTAGAAGATGAAATTATCAAACATAGACAGTTTATTTTCACCACCCACTGCCAGACTTCTCAAGCTAGCCACGTAGAATGCTGCTTAGGTAAGTTGTACTACACTATTATCAAATTGACAAAATGGTTGCAATGTGATAGTACAATGGCTACAGGGAATTAGAGACTAGTAGATACTGTCAGTATAATGTTTTTCAGATGTGATTATTGAAGATATTGTCCAAAAGAAAATAAAAGGAACGCTTGAGATCTTTATCAAAAGTTGAAACCTACAAACTAGACATTGAAGAGAATGTGTATCACTTTTCAAATATTAGAATTCTAACATTCTGTGCTGAATAACTTCCAAATCGCACAACAAATATAAAATTATTGAAATCTTGAACAAGTATCAATATTTATTAGATAATGCTGTTCACTGCAAGAAATATATAGAGCAAATAAAATAATAACTAAATTGGAGTATCCTAAAATTGAAGCAATACCTAGTGGAAGCAAGTTCCCCATTTAACGTCTCAAGTTGTCTCTCCAACTTCAACTCATTTGATCTTAACCTGAGTGCCTGTCTAAGTCATTTCAAAGGTAAGCAATTACAATGTCCCA
This sequence comes from Picea sitchensis, assembly GCA_010110895.2. NCBI lineage: Eukaryota > Viridiplantae > Streptophyta > Pinopsida > Pinales > Pinaceae > Picea > Picea sitchensis. The sequence continues at coordinate 57,554 of SNQJ01S0000974.1, forward strand.
AAAACATACCAGAAGATAGAAAACAATTACAGACCAAAAACATATTCCTTGCCAAGCATTACAAACCTTCAAGAACAAGAGAGAAACATAAGACGCAAATCCCTTCTGTTTAAAATGTTAATGTAATTAATTAACCAATGGTCATCTAGTACTTTATGTACTTACATTATATTAACTTAATGGTAGTGCATTAAGTTATTAATAAAGTACTTAGGTGATAATTAAATAAACAAAAACGACGTTATGTAACCTCTCTCTCTCATCTTTCACGTATGGAAAAGAAACATTTGAAGTATGGGATGATATATAAGTATATCTTTTCTTTCTCCTATTTTTCCCATCTTTTCTTCTGTGTAACTCTGATATAAAATAGGAAGCAAGACACTAATATTCAGGATTAATCCTTCAGTTGTGTTATTTTAGAAAGGAAGTGTAAAGTAACTTCCGTTCTAAAGTAGGTAATCTTGCATTGGTAGAAAACGAATTACCCCCATTAGAAAGGAACCCACTCGATAAAGAATTACTTTCAGTTTCACTTTCAACCCACTTGATAGATAATGTGTAATACTGCATAAACTCGACAAAATATTCCTAGAGTCCCAAGCTCATATGTCAGCCTTTTTAGCTTATGTAGACTGGGAATTTCCTGGCATTCCTGTGGTCCACATGCAATTACCTAGAATCCTGATGTATTTTTTTGTTCTCTGATGTAATATATGAAGCATTTACCAAAAGACTATTCTTATTATAATAATACACTAATATTACACATTATTTATCAAGTGGGTTGAAAGTAATTCGTTTAGACAGTATCTTTCATTGATTGCTGAAAATACTGTTCAATATTTACACTGACAGTAAAAGTTCATGTTCATCTGTTGTTCTAAACTATTCTATTAACAACACTGTAGCTATTATTCCCAACTACCAATAAGAGTCAAATCCGTTCAAACATATGCAAATTAGACTACAATATGCAATCTCAAATATAGACATGGGTTCACATCTTTTCTGTATGAACCAGGAAAAGGTACATGGGAATAAAACCAGAACACAATCACAGAAATAAAACCAAAATGGCAAGTGATTACCTTTTCTTCTAAACTAATGACTTCAGAAGCAAGCATCTTTGCCCGCTCATCTGCGGCACTGCATTCGAGTTGAGCATTGTCGGACTCCATTTTCAGTGTATTGAGAGCCAACTGTTCCATTACACAAAGATTTAGAACCAACTAAACATGAGAACCTAGGGTACTACAACCTCATACTGAAAACACACTACACAATTCAAGTTAAAACCTTTCCAATTAGCAAAGTTGCACTTTCTTTGAGACACACAATTAGACTAACAAAAGTCAGATTACAACCCAAATAAAAAGCAGTGTGAACAACTGTGGCTTGAGAACTGCATGAAACACCGGAATTTACCAGTATGGCAATGTCACATATCCAAATCATCCTACATATATAAATATATTAAAGAAAAGAATCAACTTTGTATAATACCATACAAAAGAACGTGACCAAAGCATAAGACCAAAACTAACCATGCCCTCAAGGGTCAAGTAGTACTGCTACACAGAAAGGAAACAAAATTTCTATATTATAAAAATGAGAAAAGTCCAACCCATGTATCTATATTCTTAACAATTTTTTCACAAATCAGCTAGTGTTGTGTGTATTACAGCACAAACTGCAAGTGTGCAGAAAGAATCAAGCATTGCAAAGCAGCACAACTTTCAGCAATGCTTTTAACTTCATGTGCACTTGAAGTCTTGTCAATGATTGTAATAGCTATGACATGCGTCAACCCACATATGTCCAATTAATTGATGATATATTCTGAAATATAGTACTTAGATGTAATGGAAACTCTATAAAAAGAGAAGGCTCCTTCCAGAAAAAGGTTAACGAGAGGGAGCCAAGAGTGTTAACTGTAATTATGCATAACTGTAATTATGCAAGTCTTTGAGCCTAATCAAAAAATTTGAGACTATTAACTCTCTTTGTGGCTTTTAATTGATGAATGGTATTTTGAAATTTTCATGTCTCGTGGTGTTTCTATATATGATACAACGTGGAAACAGCATATATATATATATATATATATATATAAGCCATGAACATTTCAGAATACCAACCCTCTTTTTGGCTTTTAATAGATGAATGGTACTCTGAAATTTTCATATCTCATGGCTTTTAATAGATGAATGGTACTCTGAAATTTTCATATATATATATATATATATATATATATGCTGTTTCCACGTTGTATCATATCCAGATTTTCAAAAAAGTTGCTGTTTCCGTTTCAGATAACATATCCATGCAACTCAGGCATGTGATTAGTATGGGACATGCATACTCTACAACCACTTCTTAGACTGAGGTCCTTTCTTCAGTGATTTTTAAGGATTTGTAACCTCAATTTACATGCACCTCTATTGAAGAGACTTGAAGGCAATATATATTACACAAATGGCATCAGCATAGTCCCATCCTATCGACTCAATATCTTGATGCCACTGTGCCCTGGCCTTCCTATAAGCCAAGTCACCTGGTTCGAGTTCATGTTCAAGTTCAAAAACCTTGAAGTTAGACAGAATTCGACAGTGAAAAGTTAAATGATAAAATTCAAGTTAAAATTCAACATTATGTTCAGGATAATATAAAATTCAAAATTTTCAAAATGGAAGATTATATATAATAAAATTCAATGCAATTGAGGGTCAAGGCTATAGCTATAATAAACTCAATTCAGCCTGATAAAATATAAAATATAAAATTAATAAAAAGTATAATGAAAATATAACAAATTCAAAGTAATAAAAAATATAATAAAAACTATGGAGATTTAGGAAAGATGAACTCTCTAATCTTTAATAAAAAAATATGTAATGAAATTGAGGGTTGATGCTGTCATCGAAGTCTGTGGCCGGCCTCAAAGCCTGTAGCCACCGCCAGACTATGGTTGGAGTTTGTAAGTCGTGACTCAGGAAGAGTCACCATCACCGGTCAGGGTATGTGAGAGCCTATAGACGCCGCCCGATTGTGATTGCAGTTCATAAGTTGTGACTCAGGAGAAGTCGTCGGTCAGGGTATGTGAGAGAGGGTGGGACTCGAGAGGGCTCCAAATCTGTCACTATGAGAGAGGGCAGGACCATGGAGGGTATTCAAAAGCCAAAGAAATGATCAAATGAATGAACCAGTGTTTACATTTAGGGTTTTTATTTCAATTTCTTAACCTTCAAAGAAATTCAAACTAAAACAAACTTCAAGGAAACTGATCGAAGGCAAACTTGAACGAATTTGTTCGAATTTGCTTAAGTTCGGCGAATTTCGAATCTGAACCTTCAAATTCACCAAACAAAATGACTTAGCCTAACAATTTTTCCGACCAAAAGAGAGGCTCTGAAATTTTCATGATCTGCATCAGCAACATAGGACTCCTGAGTCCTACCATCACAAGACGAACAAGGCCAAATGATGTTGTCAAACCATCATTTGCAAATTTTACTTTAGAACTAACCAGGCACGAAGAGTCAGATAATGTGGCAGGTGTAATTGCAAAATTTGCAATCACATAAAAAAGCCTTGCAAAAAATAACGTTTACAGACGAGAGTTAGGAAAGTTATTCTAACTGTGAAGAGTATCGTGAGCTTAGTTCACAATTTTCAAAGTTGCTAATGGCAATCTACATATATAGTGTTTGAATTCCTGTGATTGCTTATAAGTTATGTTTCTCTGGTTTATTGAAGGGTTAATTACTCCAAATGTTTGAGCAACTGGATAATAATTACAACTGATATACTTTGTTCAAACTTTGCTTCTATGAACACTGCAAAAGTTCAGGTTAGGAGAATTTGGCAGAAAACAGCAGGTTATTTTCTACCTTTCCGGTTGCTCGTTTGATAAAGGCTTGGGCATAAACAGTTTCTAGTAAGGCATGGAAGGAAGCCTAATCCTTTAAATTAAACCATAGGAAACCTAACAAATTCATGAAATATCATGGAATATACAAAACACAGATAAAACATTCAAAATCAATAACCAGAACCATGTAACTAAAGCTTACCAGCTGAGCCCTGATTTCCTCTCGCTTCTTTTCCAAATCAGTTTTCAATTGATTGACAACAGCACCCTGTCACATCCTATCAAAGTATTAAAAGAATGTTATCACAGACATCTTATTTGCAAGTTCATTTGGTTAAGTAGGACTCCGAGAATAATCATTTTAATATGATCATCAGAGTCCAGTAACTACTGCATAAAATACAACTAGACTTCACAGAGATTCTTCCAGTTCCTCAAAGATGAAGGCCAAACTAATACTGCAAACAAGTAAGAATTGTGAGAACGTGTTCAAGATATAAGCTCAATACAGGTTACATGTAATTATTTTCACACCAGCCATTAAAACATGAATTTAAATAAAAAATAAGTAGTTCATTATGGACATTACCCAGCAACAGTTGACATGTGTACTATGGAACACCAACAAAGCTCGAAAATGTTGAGATTATAAGAGATGGGAGATCTACAGTAATATCTTTAACAAACCCTAATCCAACAAGAAGAAATAGCAGAAATGTAATAGCACTTAACATAGATCACAAGAAGATGTTCACAAGTAGAGTGAAATAGTATACGTGCCCTTAGGCAAAAGAATGAATGAATTCACTTGAATGAGATGATTACAAATGAGGTGATTGGTGTGTATTTATACTAATCATTTAAGGTTTAAGACACTAGCTCCCAAAGGAAGACTAGGTCATTCCTAGAATAAAATACAATAAAGTGTAATAATGGGTGTAACAACCCACAACTACTCACTGGTTGACCCATTAAGGACCTAAACTACCCAGATAGTGGGCTGCCACGTGGCCACCAATGAATATTACACACATTCTCCACAACACCCCTTTCTCCACAACACCCCTTAATCTAGACAGGAAGCCATATGAGATGAAATTACAGCACATCACGTTTCCCCCTTGATGGCAGCTCACATACACCAATACGTGTCCGTAGAAGAGTGCAGGTGGGCTCTATATGAGATTTGGTGAAAACATCTGCAAGCTGATCTACAAAAGGAGCAAATATTGGCACAAGTTTCCCCTGAGCATGGAGGTGTTGAATGCAATGTCCCTGCCCAGTTGGCATTAGAAAAGGCAAGAGACGGATGTCAGCACTTGCTGGGTAGAGAATGCACATGTGAGTGGTGCCCTAGGATGGCACAATATGCGTTTAGTGGTCTGTCAATGACTCTCATAAGACTCCTGCATGTCACTAGAACACACACTGACTGCAAAGGAGATATCTGGAAGATTAAGCACTTTGTTGACCAAAGATCGATAAATATATTCATCAAACAAGGGCGAAGGGCACTGGACCGGAAACCTCATTCTGAATGCAATGGAGTACCAACTAGGTTGCAGTCTTCAATACCAAAATGGTGCAAGAGATCCAAGGGCTGAGAAAGAGAAAATCCCAGTAGAAGTCTAAGAAATCTAAACTTTAAAGCACCAAAAAGAAACGAAGCAACCCTAAATCAATAATCTCAAAGGATTTCTTGAGTTGCTACTTCAGATCATTGATCATGGATGTGGAGTGACTCAGTGATCAATCAAAAGAAGATCATCCACATATAGCACATCAATAAAAGTTCGGCCATCTTGATGGAAATATAGATATCATGCTCAACCTCTCAGCAAGTGAAGCCACAACTGATAAAGAAATGATTGATCTTTTGATTCCAAGCGTGAGGCACCTGTTTAAGGCCATATAAAGATTTCTTGAGCTTACAAACCAAGGGGATAGGACCATTCTGTACAAACATTGGTTGTTGTTGTTGTATATAAATCTCTTCTTGAAGATCTCTATGGAGAAAAGCACTTTTGACATCTATTTGATGAACCTCCCAATTCAGTGAAGCAACTATAGATGGAATTATCCGAATGGAGTCCATAAGAGCAAATAGAGCAAAAGTCTTTGAATAGTCGATGCCCTCTTTCTGGGAGAAACCTTTAGCAACAAGGCATCCTTTATGTCTCTAGAGCCTTCCATCTACATCATACTTGAATTTATACAACCATTTGCAACCAACCAGATTCTTACCCTTGGACAAGGGGACTAGATCCCAAGTCTAATTTTTCATTAGAGCAACATATTGAACAACAATAGCATTCTTTCATTCAGGAGAGTTTTTTTTGCTTGATTGAAAGTAGTAGCATCAACATCAGCCTTGGAAACAAAAGCCCGTGAAATAGGGGGCCTCCCTCGACATTTGAGTTCTCCTTCAGGTCGAAGGTGTGGAATATTGTCATGCATAGTAGATGTAGCCCGATTAGGCATTGGTTGTGACTTAGCCAATGGAAAAGAAAAAATAGAGAGTTCTATAGCAATGCTATTATGAGGTAGCTCAACCAATAAGAGATCAAAGGGAGCCATCTGAGTGGAGGAGACTTCAATGCTAGTAATACCAAATAAGTTATCAATACAAGCCTCATCATGGATTGTTCATTGAGTTACTATAGAGGAGGTGTTGGAAGAAACACCCAAAAGAGGAGGATCATAAAATCTTGAAAGAGAGATTCACTGAAACAGTTGGAGGTGAATCTTCTACAAGGAGAGTGAGGTAAGATCCTTGAAGACCATGGGAAAGAACCTCCTAAATATCTCCTTTCAATCACTGTATTGGTGGAAGGATCATATAAGCAATATGCCTTGAAAGTTTCATTGTAGCCCAATAGAATGCAAAGTTGGCTTGTAGCTAGTAGCTTATTGCGCTTTTCTTTAGGAATATGGGCCCATCCACGAGATCCAAAGAATTTAAAATGCACAACAAAGGGTTTGTAACCATACCATTTCTTAAAAGGAGTCATATACCAAATTCTTGAGTTGGTGTCCAATTGATGGTATGAGCAACACAAAACACTGCTTCTCCCCAAAACTTAAGCTCCATCGAATGAGAATGTAACATATAGCAAGCCATTTCCATAATGGTTTTACTTCTTCGATTCACCACTTCATCTTGCTAAGGAATAGGCTTCTACCAAATGTTGATGATTGTAGCTTGGACAGGTACTTCCGCACAAGTCTAATGTCAGACATGTGGAAGTTGTCCAAAGGACCTTTCAAAAACTTTGGAAATTCACTTTAATTAAAAGAATTATTAAAGTGAATGACTTTTTATTTATTGAGTTAGGAAAAGTATAATAAAATGTAATTTAATTACATTAGATCTAGGTCATACATCCCACGTAGGCAGTCGTACAGCAACACAACAAGGCCATATAGTCGCGGATAGGCCGTACAGACCATGGGCTGGGCCATACAGTCGTTGTACAGCCGCGGGTAGGTCGTATAGTAGTAGCGCGGGCCATACAGCCACGAGCTAGGCCGTACAGGGTTGTAAAGTTGTTGGTTGCAGTTCTGGGCAGCAGATCAGGTAGAGGATTTGCCTTCAGTAGGGTTTTTCAGCTAGGTTCTTGCCGTAATTTATTTTTTTTCCTTCAGTGGGCAGATTTCCCAGTTTGGGAGCCCTTGTAAGCTTGGAATCACTCTTAATGAAAAGATGATTTTGACGGGCAGAAAATTTATTGTGTATGTGTGATTGTGAAATTGGTTTCCAGTTGCTTCCGCTAATTTATTTTTGTTAAAATCCGAGTAGTGCATTTTATTTAGTAAGCTACAATTTTAAATTATAAACAACAAGGAAATTACTAGGTAGTAATTTGCCAGTTTAATGGGGTTGAAGAAATTTAACATGGTATCAGAGCTTTCACTCTATGAGCGAGGCCAATTTAAGGTTACACAGTTGTTTACGACATCAAATCTATTAAATCTAAAAGCCAGCAGTGGGTGTTTAAAGGACCAAACACAGATTCACAACAGTTTACAGCAGATCTGTCAGATCTACAAGGAGATCTCAGTAGTAAAATTCTTGTGGGTGCTTGAAGGAATAAGCACAAGGCAGTTGATTTTGTTCAAATCAAAAAATCGCAACAGCCAGTCTCAAGTTGAAAGCCAGCTTGGATGGAGCATCTAACTTCCTATCCTGGAAGGCGAGGGTAACCTTGCTTTTGAAGGAACATGACATTTGGGAGATTGTAGAAAAGTTGTTCATGTATTGACAGATGCAGCAATAAAGGAGGCTCATGAGAAGGACATCGAGGCCCAGAGAGTGATTATGGATGCCGTGAAGGATAATTTGATCCCTCACTTGGCAGAGAAGCAGTCGGCCAGAGATATGTGCAAGGCTCTAGTGGATTTGTTCCAGACTGACAACATGAACAAGAAAATGATCTTGAAAAACAAGCTCAAATCCATCCAAATGTCAAGGTCCGATAATGTTACCAACTACTTCATGAGGATCACCCAAATACGTGATCAGCTTGCATCTATTGGGGAGAAAGTGGATGACGTAGAACTTGTAAATGTGGCACTGAATAGTTTCTCCAAGTCATGGGAAGCATTTGTCAAGGGAGTCTGCGCTCGAGAGAAACTTCCAAATTGGGAGAGGCTCTGGGATGATTGCATCCAGGAAAAGACTCGAGAGGAGTCTAAAGCCAACAGGCAAGGAGATGGAGAGGAGAACTTGTCCCTGATCGGTAAGGACAAGAAGGGCAAAGAAAAGGGTTCCAAGGGTAACAGTGAGGGAGCAACCTCACGGCCGGGGAAGAAGAAGAACTTCAGTAAGATCAAGTGTTTCTCGTGCCACAAGAATAGGCACTATGCATCAGAGTGTCCGAAGAAGAAGGGGAAGGGGAATCAACAACAGACAGCAGCATCAACGGAGACCCAGCTAGACTTCTCACTAGTCTCCTACCTCTCTACCAGCACAAGCACCATGAGTGTGTGGTACTTGAGTAGTGGTGCATCGCGTCACATGATAGAATCACGGGAGTTATTCAGTAATCCAACAAAGAAAGTGTTAGAATGTGCTCGTTTAACCATAGACAATATCACTATTGTCACCCAACCATAGGCCGAAGCCACCCCCGAGCACCTTGACCTTGACGGAGAGAAGAATCCTAGTAGCAAATCAATAGCCAAGCAAGGCTAATGCACCAAGAAAGAAGTAACCAAAGATGATCAGAGAGTCCAACCCAGAAAGATAAAAACTATAGACTTCAGAACTGGCGGCAGCACCTTCTCCAAGACTTGCGCACAAGACTGCCCAACTGCAGTGCGCACAAGTGTCTCTCTGCAATTCTGAGAGTTGTGTGTAAAGTGAAGACTAGCGCCCTGTATTTATACTAGTTCTGGCAGACTGCCTGGGCCGACTTGTCATTCTGGGTACTAATTAATTCATATTAATTATCTCTCTTAGCCGACATCTCTTCTAGGGTTACATTCACTTCTTTTCTTGCTTCCGGAATATTCTAATCTTGTCAAAGGTCACAATGGAGGTTGATACCTCCCGAAGCTACTATAATATCAACACTCCCTCCTAGCTAGGGAGGTATCACTGATAATGGTCTTGAGCACAAACAGACCATTCAACTGGTAGCATCATTATAGCCACACGGGCTAGTTAAATCACAAGCACTGTCGTTATTATCCAACTGGATAATCTCCATGACAACTGGTACAATGTCAACTGATAGAACACAACTGTGTTTATCCATAGCAGTACACAACTACTCAATCCATGACACATAGTCACAAACAGTGGAACATATCCACCACAGTAGTATACCTCTACTGTCTAGAGACATACAGTCTCCATAGTAATCATATCAACTGATATCAACCTGCACAAAACCATGTTATGATATAAACTGAGTCATCTGGGCCATTCTTCCACAAACATCTGTGAGATTTGGAAGAGCATTTGCCCTCGGAGTAGAACATTAATGATGGGCTATCTGGACTATTCTTCTCAAGCGAGGAAGAATCACTGTCCTGATTTCTGAGCCTGGACCATTTCCTATCCGGGCCATTCCTCCGACACTAAACAAAGTGCACCCTGGAGAGAATGAATCTGCCCTAGGGAATGCATGTCCCTGATTGTTGAACCTGGACCATTCACCTATCTGGGCCATTCCTCCGGCACTATACAAAGTGCAACCTGGAGAGAATGAATCTGCCCAAGGGAATGACTGTCTGGACCATTTCCTAAGGAAATGACTGTCCTGCACCAACCTCCAAAACAGACCATTCTTCGGAACTGCTCACAACTGTGAGCTTCGAAAGAATGATTGTCCGCGGAGGCTGACCACTATTGAGAGTGACCGTCAAGAAGAGAGACTGTCCTAGACCATTTCCCAAGTTAACCACAAGGGAAATCGTTGTCTATGGTACATCAGCAATCCATCGAACCATTTTCATTACAAAAATGACTGTTCGATCTGGACCATTTTCTGAACTGGAAAATGCTTGTCCGTCAGAAATCTCAATCACTTTCCGAACTGGAAAGGAACTGCCCAAGTTGGACCATTTTTCGAACTTGAAAATGATTGTCCTCAAATCAATGATATGCTAGTGCTCCCTCCCAACCTGGAGAGTCTCTTCCCTTTCAACTAAGGGAGTTATTTCCACAATCCCCAATTTGTCTCGGAAATATGCAAACTTTATTTTGGACAGAGGCTTTATCAGGATATCTGTTGTCTGCTCATTTGTGGGGATATACTGGAGCTTTACTTCTCCTTCCTGGACTTTATCTCAAATAAAGTAGTATTTGATCTCAATGTGTTTCAACCGTTCATGAAACACTGGGTGTTATGATAGCCTTATACAACTCTGATTGTCACAGTGTATTATGGTCAAATCTGGAACCTGATCAAATAAT
>SNQJ01S0000974.1:110888-131296 GCA_010110895.2 Picea sitchensis
GACGTACCCAGGTGAAAAACCTGTTCGACAGAAACTCCGCTTGGTTCATTCCAAGAAAATCGCAGCCATAAAGGCAAAAGTTGAGAAACTTTTGAAATCTGGCTTTATCTATCCTGTCCCTTTGACAGAATGGGTCTCCAACCTTGTTCCGGTTGCCAAAAAATAGGGGACCATCCGTGTCTGTGTTGACTATCGGGATCTCAATAAATCTTTCCCAAAGGACAACTACCCTACATCCTTCATCGACCAAATCATTGATAATTGCGTTGGGAGTGTAATCTTCTCTTTCATGGATGGCTTCTCCGGGTATAACCAGATTGAAATTTTACCTGCTGATCAACATAAGACCGCCTTTATCTGCCCATGGGGAACTTTCGCCTATCGAAAGCTACCTTTTGGTCTAAAAAATGTTGGTGCTACTTTCCAGCGGGCCATGTCATACGCTTTCCACGATATCAAGCATATCGCAGAACCTTACCTCGACGACTTACCTACCCACTCATCCAATCGATCAGATCACATTGATCACTTACGGGCTATTTTTCTTCGATATCGGTTCTACCGTATCCGTTTGAACCCACATAAGTGTATTTTTTTTGTCAAATTCGGTTGACTCCTCAGTTTTGTTGTCTCTAAAGATGGGAATCGAGTGGATCCCTTAAATATTAAGGCTATTCTAGCCTTACCTCTACCCGCTAATTTGACCCAACTCCAAAGTTTGCAAGGAAAAGCAAACTTCCTTCGCCGTTTCATTTGTAACTACGCTGAGATAACTAAAGGATTCATGCGGTTGTTGCAGAAAAACACCCCTTTCATCTGGGATGACATGGCTCAATGGTCATTTGATGCTCTCAAGCATGCCCTAACCCACACACCTTTGTTGCATCCTCCAGAGTATACAAAGGACTACATCCTTTACTTAGCTGCCTCCACTTCCACTATTGCAATGGTGTTAGTTCAAGAGGACCCCAATGGTGAGGAACATATGATATATTACCTGAGAAAGAGTCTATCTGGACCTAAACTCCGATATTCACATGTAGAGAAACTGGCTCTGGCAGCCATTATCATTGTCCAAAGATTTTGCCATTACATCTTACTACGCACCACCACGGTGATTGCGGACTCAAACCCCATGTACCACGTATTGACACGTCAAGTGCTCGGGGGAAAATACTCTAAATGGATCGTCATCCTTCAGGAATTCAATCTTGAATTTACAAAGTCCAAAGCCAAAAAATCCCTGGTGTTTGTGGATCTCATCTGCGATCTCCCCCATGCTGATGAAGACATCGAACCTAGAGATTCTCTCCCTAACGAAACTCTTTTCCTCATCAACACCTCTGATCCTTGGTACGGAGACATCCTCCTTTACCTCCAAACCCAACGCTTTCAGCCTAACACTTCCCGTGAAGAGCATCGACGTATTTGCCACCATTCTCGTCGTTACCTTATCATCGGCGACACCTTGTATCGTCGTGGTATTGACACTATCCTTCGACGATGTCTGATTCATGTGGAGGTTGAACGCATTCTAAACGACTGTCACCTTGCAGCCTACAGCGGTCACCTTTCTGGGATGGCCACAACCCAAAAAATTCTACGTGCCGACTATTTTTGGCCCTCGATTTTCAAAGATTGTATTGAGGCAGTCAAAAAATGCCCACCTTGCCAAGTTTTACACAACAAGGCTCGAACCCACCCTACTACGCTGCACCCCATTATCACCATCGGCACCTTTTCCAAGTGGGGTATCGATTTCATGCAATGTAAGCCTACCTCAGCCAGGGGGCACGGTTATATAATCATCGTCGTTGACTACTTTACCAGATGGGTTGAGGCTATGCCTACCTTTCTGAATGATGGTCGTACCGTAGCTCTTTTTATTTTTAACCACATCATAACTCATTTTGGTGTACCACACGCCATTGTCACCGATCACGGTGCACACTTTAAGAACCAGATGATGAGTGAATTGCACGCCAAGTTGGGTTTTCACCATGAAAACTCATCCCCATATTACCCTCAGGCCAACAGACAAGTTGAGGCCATCAACAAGGTCCTCAAAACCATGATTCAATGCATGGTGGGGGAAAATAAGACATCCTGGCATCTACAACTTTTCTCCGCTCTATGGGCTTACCGTACTTCCATGAAAACCGCAACTGGATTTACTCCTTTCCAATTTGTATATGGCATCGAAGCCGTTTTACCAATCGAGTGTGAGATTCCATCTCTGAAACTTAAAGTAGAACTCCTACCCCATACTTTTGTCGAAGAAGAATGTTTCTTATATCTAACCAAACTAGACGAAACATGTCGTGATGCCTCTCTCGTTAATGAGGCACATCAGAAATGGATAAAAAATCAATACGACAAATCTGTCCATCCTCGGATTTTTGCAGAAGGAGACTTAGTCCTCGTCTATGCCCAGGCTCATGAAAAACTAGGGACAGGTAAGTTAGAACCTCTATGGCATGGCCCCTACATTGTGAAATGTGTTCTACATAGAGGCACCTACGAGTTAGTCGATTATGATGGAATTTCCCCAGGGGAGCCCTGGAACGGGCTTTAGCTTAAAAAGTACTATGCCTAGATCACCTAGCATGTGTACTTTGTACATTATTGTATTTTAGTTTGGTGTGTCTATTTCTTTCACGTGCTCGAGTCTTTACCTTTGCCACTCATAATTGTGCCTTATGTTTTCATGTGCAGATGACGTCTTCCTTTCCTATCTTTGTCGGGTTTGCGGATGGCGCTAGTCGACACACCTGGAACATTGCTTCGGCAGCATGGGTTATTTACCAATTTTACGAGATGGTGAGTTCAGGAGGTATTTTCTTAGTACCAATGACTAATAACATGGCAGAATATCATGCTATCATCAGACTCTTGACCCAAGCCTCCTCCCTAGGTATCTCTCGTATCATTCTTAACCTAGACTCCCAACTCGTGGTCTATCAACTCAATCGTGTCTATGTTATTCATAATCCTATCCTGCTACGTCTCCACCTACAAGTTCGCCATCTTGAACGAATATTTGATTATATCGAATACAAACATATTCCACGAGAACTCAACAATGTTTCAGATTCGTTAGCTAATTACATCATGGATCGGTATCTCGCCCATAGATAAAATTTCATAACGGAAAACAAATTGTACATCACATGTAAATTAAAACACATCACATTAAAGGAATCATCATGTACAAATGTTTTGGCACTATAAAAACTCGGAACTTTATATATATACATAGCATGACTAAAAATGTTTTGATTACATAAAAAAGTATTTAGAGGAGAAAAATGTTGGGTCTTTACACCCATACAACATCGCCTGACAAGTCATACAAAAACACAATCACCAGAGAGACCCTAATCTCCCTGCACTGCATTGTGTTGAGAGTAACATATCACTGCATGCACTACGTGTCTCAATAGAGAATTAACATTCTCTGGCACTCCCACAGTGTGCCTCTGCAGATGTAAAGGCACTTCTCTCCTCTGTAGAGGAGGAATGCCCATCGTGAGGCCTTGAAGGTTTCTTTCAACCTCTCGGAGACCTATCACTGGTGCCCCCAGATCTGCTGCAACCGGGGCACCCCCACGACATCCTGGTATCGGTATCTCAGTCGGGTGCACTTCTCCCTTGTCTGCATGTTGAAAATAATACATCCATTAAAAACTCTTCTACGTACCCGAAAAAAAAATATATACATTAAAAAAATTAAAAAACAAAAAATAGATAAGGTGTTGCTTAGTCTCTCACCTGACGCATCCCAATCTTCCCCCGTGGGTAGAATCAAATCCATGCTCTCACGAAAGTCCACCTCGGCATACAGGAAGTCTTATATCAAAAGATACTGGCGTCTCAGCCAAGCGAAGAAGTTATCGGTGAAACAGAACTCTGACTCTGCCACTAGTCTCGGAGACAGACTAGTCCACCGCTCCATCCGTGGTTCTCCCACTGGTCATACTGCTAGTGCTATCTGAGGCTGCATCTGGGGAATGCGCTCTAAGAAAAATGAGACCAAGAAAGAGCCGTATCCGAATTGTTTCTGCCCCATCCTACACCATGAAACCTGTTCCTTCACATTTCGAAGGAACCCTGCACTGTAGTTAAACAGTGTTTGCTCCAAACACTGTATGCCATAAGCTACCTATGATCTTGACGCCAGATGTGTGCTAGTACTTCCCGTCACACTCGTGATGGAAAACAAAATGGACCGGAGGGGTAACTCTCGGATATCCTTGATTGGGATTCTACCCCCCATCAATATTGCTCCTGGGACACAATGACGTGCCAGATACACGCCCACTTTCTCAGGAAACGCCCTCTGTCCGAAAAAAGATATAGTAACCCCTCTTTTCGAGAGGCCAGTCAAGAAATATACAACTTCCAACTTGATGGTTAGAAGCTGTGTTCTGATCCGGAACCCTTGCTCTGCGACATCCCACAAGCTGATTATGTGCTCAAGCAGAAGAATCTCCTTCTTCATCTTTTGCAATTTGAATAATTTAAGTAGGCCACAAGCTCTCAATGTGGCCCGCGTGCGAGGACTCCACAAAACAGCCAAATCATCGAGCTCATGATCTCGTTCTTTCCACTCAATCATGGTCACCGAAATCACCTACAAACAAAAAAAAGCAAAGAATTTCATTATTCAATTTTTTGGCAATTTCTTAAGCAATTTAAAAACTTGAAATCTAATGCCCACACTATTCAAAAAGGACCATGCCCTCTCTTTATCATTCAACAACCATCATGCAGCAAAAAACATTTTAAAATGAAAATAATTTTCATAATGGCTGCGTGGGCATGTTTTTGAGTTTTTTATGGATTCTTTGAAAAAAACGACCCATCCACCCATGTGTCAAGGCGTTGGCATCTTTGCTATCACCTTATAAAAATGTTTTTTTCCAAATAATGTATTTTTCCCATCGTTTTCCATAGAGACCGATTTGATCTTTTTTTGGAGCGACTTAGGGCTTCATTTTTTAATTTAAATATTGCTATGAAAACGAATATTGAACCATGTGATTGAAAGAAGGAGAGATGAAGATCTACCTAGTCCAAACGACAAGAGAAACGGTCAACCGTAGCTCCGGTATCAAACGAAACAAGATCCACCTCCAAAGTGAGAATCTCCACTGCTACAAATCCTTATGCAAAATGAAATAGTAAATGAAGATTTCTCTTGTATTACTATTTGTAAATTTTCATTTTTTATAAGGTATAGTTATTTATGGGTTTCTCTGACAATATAATGGCTTCACTAAACCACTGCATTGCATTTTTGACACCACAGGTTTCCAAGCAGTTCTGATCGTTGGTTTACCTTATCAGATCCATGAGCATAGTCTTAGTTCATTTTCAAGATAGAAAATATGAGAACGCACCGGGTAGACTTTTATCTCTTTTTTGGACCCGCATGGAGACACGAAAAAGGAACCCCATGGATTCATCTTTAAACTCTTTTCAGACTCTCTAAATATGAAAAGATTGTCGAGTGATCTTGCTTCCTTTCACACTCATTAAAAGGTTCAAAATGGCGTCTTTTGAGCGATAGCTTATCTCTTTTTCGGTCTCGTCAGACTACTTTACGAAAAAGGAACTGAGAGAGTTATATTTTAAGTGTTTTTCCAGACTCTATAATCATGAAAAACCTTCGAGTTTTCTGTCTTTGGACTCGCTAAAACAAACATCGACAGGCCCATACGGGACCGAACCCTTACTTCTTTCGGTTCGTTAAACAACGGAAGAGGAACTTACCGAAGGTGATTTATATCGAGCATGTGTTATCCTCATCGAGCTCGTTAAATCAAAAAGAGGTACTCGTCTATCTGGATGGGGGAAAATTTGAAAGAAGCAAGCCAAGAAGTCTCTTGAGAACATTACCAAGTAATTCTTAGAGTCGCCCTTGAACACGGCACTTTGTCTTTTGCACGCATTTTAATCCATTGAACCTCTGCACTGAGCCAATCCTTTGAGTTTCTTTCACTGATTTGGATCACCTGACGTAAGTCACAACATCCATTGCATCATCAAGTTTTGGTCCATGTCATGTTTCTGTTGTTGTGCCTCAGTGTTCAAGGGAAGTATCCGCCTCGAGGGTCAGCCATCACAAATATCTTGTCTCAATACCCGTGTCAGTCCATGTTCATTTGATCTACCAATTACATTTCTATGTCCGTTTCGTGTCGTTGATGGGGGATACATTAAGGCCCTCCTTCGATGAGTCTATTCCTATCGACTTCAATACATTATCCAGGAACTAGACTTAGAAACCAATTAGTACTTTGGGACTTGCATGCCTCAATGGCAAGCCTCCTCACATTCGACAGTGGGTTTACATCATTGACCTCTGATCGGATGATTCCATGAATGTTCGACTCTAGCTCATCCATTAACATTTGTTGGAATGTACTAGGGTACCTTGGGAATCATTGACATTAATGGTGATCTCCCTCGCGCTTGTTAACGGTTTGCATCATTGACCGGTAATCAAGTGGTTTCTACCATGTTCGACATCAGGACATCTATTCACATGGTTAGATTCGTACTACATCGAGATCGGTAAGAAGACCTTGGGTTGAGTGATCACTTTGATATATGCTTTACCCAGGTTGCAAAGGAGTTTCTCTTAAACAAATGATACATATATTGTTACATAGATCCACTTTGTATTGGTCGTGGCTATGTCTTGTCATCTCATAGATACACTGTGTATTATTCATGGCTACAATAAGTTCAGGTCATCAGAGTATAGATCCACACTGTATCCTCGGTGGCTATACCTTTTTATCAATACAATTATGGATCCTCAGTGTATTTTATGGCGGCCATATCTTGCAAGCCTTGATCACCCAAGCATAGGTATGCCTGCCTTGGGTTTGAAACATGTCATGATATTTTCTGGATGTTTGTGTGTAGCTTCTGTCAGGTTCTCCGAGTCTATACCCTTGCTTGAAAGTCTACAAATCATTTCAGTTATCAGTTCTCATCTTCTAACTTCATACTTTGGGGGGAAATCTGTTACACATCAACATTACTCGCTTTGATAAGTGTCGCAAGTGTCGCATGTTGCTCACAAGTGTCGCAAGTGTCGCATGTTTCTCATAAGTGTTGCAAATGTCAAGCAAAGCATACTGCCATGATGATGACACTAAGGAGACACTTAGAATAACTCAAACACCTGATTTGGAGGAAGAGGGATAGTTAACTGAAGTCAAGTATCTCTTGCTACCTAAAAGAAGCTTTCAAACTAAAGTTTTAGAAGAGAGCGCTCCCCTACATCACCCTTAGGAGCGCTGGTGCTCCCCTATAAGGTGCTAGGGAGCGTTATAACACCAAACTTCCCCTTTGAAGGAGTGCTACAGATCTTTAGAGTGCTGGCACCCCCCTAAAGCCTACTAGGGAGCGCTATAGCGCCCTGATGCCCCTTTTGAGGGAGCGTTGTCTAATCTAAATTGGTTATTGTCAAACTCTTAACTAAATTGGTTACTAACCACAAAAACCAACATTCAAGTATATTTACAAATAAGCTATGTACATGCATGATCTCACTTATGTTTAGATTATGATGAAGACATATTTCAAAGAGAATTTTATTATATGTAATATCTATGCATCCCAAATATGAAATATTTAAATGGGTTTTGAAGAATTAATTAATATATGTGCAGATTTGTGGTTTATTCATGTACATGAAAGATTATATGAGAACATTTATTCCATCGCAGAAAGAGAAGATAAGTATTTTCTGGAAGAATGGTTTTTAAAATGGAGATTTGTGAACTTTCATAGATATAAGTAATTTATTGCCAGGTTATTGTCAAACTCTTAACTAAATTGGCTACTAACCATAAAAACCAACATTCAAGTAGATTTACAAATAAGCTATGTACACGCATGATCTCACTTATGTTTAGATTGTGACGAAGACATATTTCAAAGAGCATTTGATTATATGTAATATGAATACATCCAAAAGATGAAAGATTTAAATGGTTTTTGAATAATGACTTAATATATGTGCAGATTTGTGTTTTCTTCATGTACATGAAAGATTATATGAGAACATTTATTCCATCGCAGCAAGAGGAGATAAGTGTTTTCTAGAAGAATGGTTTTTAAAATGGAGATTTGTCAACTTTCATAGATATAAGTAATTTATTGCCAAGGTATTGTCAAAATCTTAACTAAATTGGCTACTAACTACAAAAACCAACATTCAAGTAGATTTACAAATGAGCTATGTACATGCATGATCTCACTTATGTTTAGATTATGATGAAGGAATATTTAAAAGATCATTTGATTATATGTAATATGAATACATCCCAAGGATGAAATATTTAAATGGTTTTTGAAGAATGACTTAATATATGTCCAGATTTGTGTTTTCTTCGTGTACATGAAAGATTATATAAGAACATTTATTCCACTGCAAAAAGAGGAGATAAGTATTTTCTGGAAGAATGGTTTTTAAAATGGAGATTTGTAAACTTTCATAGATATAAGTAATTTATTGCAAGAATGGCCTAATATGAAGATTTATGAGTCCTTTAGTTTGAAAGGGAATTTGAGAGAATTTGAGTATATGAGAACATTTATTCCACTGCAGAAGAGGAGAGAATTATTTTACTGCTGAGGAGATAATTATTTTACTGCTTAGTAAATAAGATCACCTGGCATGAGAATTTCACCTGAAGGATTTGAGACTTTATCCACAGGGAGATAAGTATTTTATTGGAAGAATGACTTAATATGGAGATTTTTGAACTTTCTACATACAAAACTATATTTATTTGCAGAGTATTATCTAACTCTGAACACAAACATTGGTTACCAAGAACATAATTTTTCTCTTTAATTTTTTTTAAGATTTTAGATAAGATTTTATAAATTGTTTAAATCATGTATGCTTAATGTGGAGAGTAACTATTTTGGAAGTTTTGGAACTTTGTGATGGAAGTTTGTTTTAAAAAACGTGTCAAAAAAGTGTAATAAAAAGAGAGGGATAATCTTAAATCTGTTTAACTCTAGTTGGGTATGTTATTATTTCTTATTGTTTATTTAATACTTAGTTAAAGTATATATGCTAATATGTGTTATTTTTTATTATTTTTATTGTTTTTTATTGTTAGAGATGTGTACATTATGTTTGGTGGAAAATATGTTTACATTATATTTGGTGGAAAAGAGTATGTTGGAGGATGAGACCTGAATATTTTGGTATGTATGTCAATTTTTCTTTAATCACAACTTGTTTTATTTATCTAAAATTGTACATGTGTACATTTTATTTTAAATTTGTACATATATTTTACTGTAAATTTTTAAATTTGAATTTCGTTTTCTTTTACAAGTATGAAGTGATTTATCTTAAAGTAATGTCAGTCCAAATTTTTGGAGATAAATGTCTTAGTTTTTTGTTATCATCCTAAAATGGATGTGGAACCTATGTATTTGGTCGTGTAACTATTCAAACTTTCATTATATATATATATTGTTGGATTACTGAGTGGGGGGGTGAATCAGTAATAGAGAAATATAATCCTTTTTAACCATATAATCCAAGTGTTATATCAATGTAGTATTATCATCCAATAACTGCAGAGTAAATAAAAAATGAATGAATGAACAATCATACACATATACAATACACCAGTGTTTTACGTGGAAACCCAAAGCGGGAGAAAACCATGAAATGTTTTTTCTTATATGTCTTGAAGAATTAATGTCATTGGAAGCACCAACTTCCTTTGTTTTCCAGCTGCAACTGGAAGGAGGCTCCAACCCCCTAGTTTCTCAGGCTACAATCTAAGGGAATCTCCAACTCCCCAATTATCTGGCTACAACCAGAAGGAGGCTACAACCCCTTATGTTCTCCAACTACAACTGGAAGGTGGATACAACTACCTATCCTTGCCACATCCAACCACCCTGACGTATAAGTAGAATTATGGAACCATTGTCACACTATCACTGTGAGATATACTATTGTAAACATGCACCAATCAACCTGTACCAAACAAATTGTACCAATAACTTGAACCATGCATCAACCATGCATCAACCTATACATCAACCTGTAATCAATCTGTACCATAAAAAAGTGCATCAACCATGCACCAACCTGTAATCAACCTATACCATAAACAAGTGCATCAACCATGCACCGACCTATACCAAACAACCTGTAATCAACATGTACCATAAACAAGTGCATCAACCATGCACCAACCTGTAATCAAATTGTACCAGAAACAAGTGCAACCAATCATGTACCAAGTATGTACCAATCATGTGTCAACTACTCATCGACTATGACTCATCAATATGTACCAACATCATCAACTATACACCTCATGTATCTTCCAACTCATCAACTACTTGTCTCAACCATGTACCCAACTTGTACTTCAACCAAAATCCCTCATCATTTTCATCATCCAAACCTGATTTGTAACTTTGTAATAGACCTCGTATATATGATCACATTCCTGCAAACCTTCCTTAACTTTGACAACAAGACACTATCATTTTCATCAAACGTTTCTTTAGTCTCACATAACTAGTTTTGGATTAGTCAACAACCCTAACTTGAAATAATCATAACTTTGTACATGTAATGAATAAAGATTTGAAACTGATACATAATGTTCTTCAATTTGTTTTATGAAATTCCTCTAGGTTTCACTACTTGGAACCTCTCAGAAAATGAGTTATAGCAAAAATGGCATACCTTGTTGAATTCTGGCTTATTCTAGAGAGCGACCTTGTAGAGAGTTCCCCACCCAAAATATTTGTCAAATCGATATGAAACTGTTAAATAACATACTACAAATAGTAATCTAATAAACACATTTGGTATTACAGAATTTGGATCTGTTATGAAGAAGTTATGACGTTGTTACCTGGAACACTTGTTTTAGACTAGTTTCAAGACTAGCCACAAACCCTATTTTCCATAGACTGTAACTCCAAAACTACAACGACCCACAAGATTAATTTTTTACCACATATACTTGGATATGTTTCCTCAATGGAATAGAAATTTCACGGTCTAAATCGTTCTAGAATTTTTTTTATTGAGAAAATGGTGAGATGACCTGTAAATAACATACCTTAGAAAGCATCATCAAAATAATTTATCCTTCTTTGAATTCCGACCTTCTTTTCTTCACCTTCCCTCAGAAATTTGGCTTATATATCCTTTGGTTACCTTAGAAACCTATATATATTCAATACTCTCAAGTGTGATCTCAAATGAGAGAGCCTTGCCTCTTATTTATGCTCTCCAAGTAGCTTCCT
Organism: Picea sitchensis; assembly: GCA_010110895.2. Lineage (NCBI taxonomy): Eukaryota > Viridiplantae > Streptophyta > Pinopsida > Pinales > Pinaceae > Picea > Picea sitchensis. The sequence goes on from SNQJ01S0000974.1 coordinate 122,211, forward strand.
TAAAAACATCTTCTAGGTCACTTTGCCCACTTTCCTTATTTTAGGATTAACCCACTTCTAATTTCTCCATTAAATTTATTATTTAAATAATTTATTTTGTATTCACTTTGAATTATATTGAAATCATCACTTCAATTTATTATTTACCTTTAAAATATCTTAAACCACTTTGACTACTTTGACCTTTCGGGGCTTCTAGATGACATATGAGGGTCCTCCAACTTTGTAAGGCCATAACTCTCAAACCATGAGGAGTTATTTGACATTACATATACCATCAGAAATGACATGACATGTAATATCCATATAGAATAGTATTACCTTAAAATGTATCAAAAATCATACCATTATCCATCAAACAAACTTGGGTCCATTAACTAAACTTGGGTTCTCCAACTTCTCATGGCCATAACTCTCTAACCGTGAGGAGTTATGTGACATTCCACATACCACCGGAAATGGCATGAAAAGAACTATCCATATAGGATAGTTTCACTGAAAAATTCACTGACCTTCATCTCATTATTTCACAAATAATCATGGGTTCTCCAACCATACTTCTAGGATAACTCAATCTGCAAAGCATCTTCCCGTGAGGGATTTCAACATAAGGGGACCACTTTGGAGTTCATCCATTTGTACTTATTATAAACCATGACAAGACAATAATGAGTCATATTTACATAAAAAAAACTTGGGTCCATTACCCAAACCTTTGTGCTATTGGAATTCGCTACCGTACTTTCTTCGAGGGTTGACATCAATCTACAATATCACTCTCCATTAGTTGACATCAATGACAACCAAAAATCCATACCAACTATCCATCAACCTAATCCAACGGTCTGATATATATATATATATATATATATNATATTTGATTTCTCTTATATTGTTTATGATGGTGAAACTTATATTGTTTATTATGGTGAAATATATTGTTTATTCATTAATAAATATTCAATAGCTTATAATTTGCATTTTTATGATGGTGAAAGGATAATTTATGTTTTATGGTGAAAGGATGTTTTATGTTTTATGGGCAACTTCTCGATGCTATATATATATATATATATATTTGAAATTTTTGGAACTCAAAATATCAATTTATTGTCTCATATTTTATTTCTCTTATATTGTTTATGACGGTGAAACGGATATTGTTTATTATGGTGAAATATATTGTTTATTCATTAATAAATATTCAATAGCTTATAATTTGAATTTTTATGATGGTGAAAGGATAATTTATGTTTTATGGTGAAAGGATGTTTTATGTTTTATGGGCAACTTCTCGATGCCAAGGAAAAGGGGAAAATCTAAGAGAGGGGCTATGTGGTATAGCTCGTAGGGGAGAGGACGAAAAGCACTTTAGACTTGCCTCTACCTACATTTCATTCCTCCACCCTGGATCTCCCTCCTTTTTCCTCCCCCTGGGCATGCAGAGCGGAGTGGTTTGACAACATGGGTAATTCACTCAGCTTCACACCTAAGTTCATCCCGAAAGTGTCATCCATACACCAGCCTCCCTCCCACCTGCCTTCTTCATCCGATCTCCCTAGCCCGACTACCCCCCTCACTTATTCCTCCTCCCCCCACACTTCTTCCACCTCTCCCCACACTTCTTCCATAGTTCCACCACCACCTTCACCTCCTCTTCTGCCCCTACTTTCTCCTCAGCCAAAACCTTCATGCGCTCAGTACGATGGGTTTACAGAGCTGCAGGATTCTTTGGAAAACATCCCGAACTCAGTCTTTGAATTTAGGTGTGACATGAAGGAGTTGTTTATCAGAGACAAACTTCATGAGCGTCGCGAGGAGCGCTTAAAAACTCTCATCTGCACTCTCCTTCACACCACTCTGGACACAGAGAATTCATCCCTAGACATTGTGCATGATCCTTAGAGGGAATAGAAGCTAGGCCCAAGATCTAGATGAAAATGATGTTCATATATTTTCTTTGTTTTTTCATGTCTTTAAATGGATTACTTCTCTTGGCTCTAGCCCTGCGAGGCACCTTAGTTTCTAGTCTTAGAACAACAATATGTCACAGGAAAAAAAATTCTCCTTTTGACCTGTAATTGTGAATTGTTTGGACAAGTGGCATCATTGGTTTCCCATCTGGGCGATGCAACCATTGTCTCACTATTTACCCTGACATATGTAATTTTTTGATACCAGAAGGATTTAATACATCTTTCTAACTTACAAACAAAAAAAAAAAAATTATGATTTTATAATTTCAATTTTTATGATGGTGAAAGGATAAGCTTTTGATGAAATCCACCTATTCTGGTTTCCATTTTATGGAAGAACAAGTGGATAATAGGTGTCATTTTATAGACATTATAAGTTATTAATATAAGGATCCTGCTTTATTTACAAAAAAAAGAAGGTTAATTTATGTTTTACGATACTGTGTTGAAATTAAAAATGTTTTATTTCATTTTATTTATAAACATCATTGTACTATGTGAAGTAGAGTTGATTATGTATACAATGGAGATGATTGTGAAGTGATGGGATATCTGGGTAGTTATCAAATTATAGTTTCTAACTTATAAAATTTAAATTTTGTTTGATTTGTACTATGTGAAGTAGAGTTGATTTTGTATACGGTGGAGTTGATTATGTAGTGATGGGAGATCTGGGTAGTTATCAAATTACAGTTTCTAAATTATAATTTAAATTTTGTTTGACTTGGAAATATGGTTGAAAATAGTCAAACAAGTCATCAAAGTTTATAGTTTCTTATGAAATTTCATAGTGAAATGACAGGCCAACACTAAACTAGTTATGTTAGTCTTTGGTTTCTTTTTGAGCTTTCAATATATTTATTCAAGAAAATGTGAAATTAAAATGTGTACATTGTAATAAAAATTGAAATAAAAACATGATTTAGAATGTAAAATTAAAATATACTTTAATATAAGTAATCGATTTTCATTAAAATTTATATTGATATAAATTGTTTATGTGTCGAAAATGGTAGAAAATGGTTGATCTAGAAATTATCAATCCTCTGCACATTGGAAGTATTCACTAATTCAATTACTATGAAACCTACCATTAATGGAAGTATTCACTAATATGGAATTCCAACACTAAACTGGTTATGTTAGTCTTTGGTTTCTTTTCGAGCTTTCAATATATTTATTCAAGAAAATGTGAAATAAAAATATGTACTTTGAAATAAAAATTGAAATAAAAACATAATCTAGAACCTATTGTAAATATGTAAAATTAAAATACACTTTAATATAAGTAAGTGATTTTGATGCAAGAGCATCTCTCCACCTCAGCGAAAGCACCAGTGCGCCAACACGCAAACACGAAATTGAGAGATGGAGAGGCATTAACCCTCCCATTTTTTTAATTGGAAATAATCATATACGATTTTTTGTGTTGTAAGATTGTAAATGTCGAGCCATGCCTTTGTACATGTAGTGGTTGGATTTTAATTAAAGGGTTTCTTGTAGCAGGCCCAAGTTGTAGTCAAGTCTAGGAAAATATTTATGAAACTTTAATGTGATAGTTGAGGTTAGGTGAGAGAAGACAAGCTTGCAGAGCCCCTCTTTTGTAATGAGATCTTGTTTCAGATTTCATAAGGCAGAAAGGCAGATAGGAAGAAAAAGATAGAGAGGTCGGGGAGAGAGGCCTTAGAAGGTAGAGAAGTTTTGGGAGAGAGAACTTGAGATAAATGAGACTTTGAACAGTCCAGTTTGTAAATCATCTGTATAGATACACATATATTAATAGAAAATAAGTTTTTCCTGCATATTGTTGTTCATGTATTTATGTTTCATGAATGAATGTTGTATATGTATGGTTAGCTTCATTTACAGTAGGAAGATAGATTTCTCTATCTTTATTTGAGTTTTAGAGTATCGTTTTGGATTCTTTAGGCTGTGCAAGGAGTGCACAATAGAACATTAGAGGTTTTATAGCCAGCACAAGGAGTGCACATCTGGTCTTTGCGGAGTCAGAAAAGAATGTGTCAGGAGGGTACACCAGAATGATCATAATATCAAGAGGAACCTCAAGGTTATTGAATACCTTTGAGGGAATGTTGTGTGGAATAAGCATAGAGAGATCCAGAGTTACTGAGAACTCTGTAGAGATATTCCAGGTGGGCATTGAGCCAGTGCAAGTGTTCACAAAAGGAACCCTGTGTTGAGTTTAGAAACAACCAAGTTTACTGAACACTCTATTAGGAGAAAATATGTAAGGTGTGCTTGAGTAGGAAGTTTCCAAGAGGGTGTTTACATTCCTTTGAGGATGCATACGGGCCGATCCCTTAGAGACTGAGAAAGTGTAAGCTCAGAAGAGACAGCACAAGGAGTGTGCAAGAGTGGATTTATTTCAAGTCCAAAAGCTCAGGAGGAATAGTGTGAAGTCGCATGCAGAGTGAAAGTGTGTGCAAGACCAGGGTCAAACTCCATTGGCAAAGTTCAGGAGATAAAACACAACGAGGCCCAAAGTTTATAGGGTTTGTAGGAGGAAGAATTGAAGGTCGAGATCTTCGACACTTAGAAAATTTTCTAAGTCAGAAAGCAAAAGAAATCTCAGGAGGAGGAATAGAGTTTCCATTGGATCGACACTGGGAGAGGAGATCTAGACCGTTGAATCCACGTCCATACATAGGAGGAACACACACCAGAAATATTCAATATGGGTCGCGGATCTGAGCACATAGGACCAACGACCATTGGATCTAGAGGAAGGTGCACGAGATAAGTTCTGAAATCATCAAGACCATCCTTGTCAAGAAGGACACGTGGTGAAAGCTTGACATTTCGCTAACTCGCAGAGTGAAGAAGTAAAAGAGTAGAGTCGGGAGAGTTCGTGAAGAGTAAACTCGCGGAAATATCACAATCGTTGATCAAGGGAAGATCTGGACCATTGATTTTCCAGGAAGAGTATCATCATTTCGGGGATCGAGAGAACGGAGGTGGAAAGTGCTTCAACTTCCCAATACACAAAGTCGCAAAATACCGATTCACAAAAGGAGGATCTCGACCATTGATCAATGGGAGGAACATTATCCCATTTTGGAACTTGGTGATTGGAGATTTAGAGTGGACTCATACGTGGAAGTCTCGAGGTCAAGAAATGCGACGAGCCTTTCTGGGCTCAGTGGTGGTCATAGGTGATGTCACGTGGGGAACGATTCGAGGGGAACTAACTCGTGCTCAGACCTCATCAGGAATTGTCTATCGAGAGGATTGAGGAGGATCATTCCAAGGAATCCCGATACACAAACTCACAATACGCCTTTTGCGTAGGCATGCGGTCACAGCCCGTGACCACATGGACTAGAATATCGCGCTTGGGTGCTTAGTCACGTAAGTGGAGTTTCGTGAGAGGAACTGTGGATTTGAAGAGTGAAACTTCTAGCAAGGACTAAATAACTATCCCAGCTCGAGGATATTGAACGACCCAATGAACGGGAGGTCAACGGACCCTGCCAAGAAGGGTGGGCTGCATCAGATTTTCATTAAAATTTTTATTGATATAAATTGTTTATGTATCGAAAAGGGTAGAAAATGGTTGATGGAAATTATCATTCCTCTGCACATTGGAACTATTCACTAATTCCATTAATATTACACCTACCATTAATTCAATTAAAATTATGAAAATCTAAATGAAGCAAACCAAGCCTTAGTGGATGACCTCTTATTTTTTATTTTTTGTTATCAGGCCACAAAATCAAATTTGTTTTCAACTTAAGTTTTTTCAATCAAAATCAATGAAAACCATGTTTAATGTGTATAATATAAGTAGTGTTACTTGTTCATCATACACATTTTTCAAGTAGCTCATAATTTCAATTTCATTTTTAATTTGCTTCAAGATATTGAAATCTAAGTGCATAAATTTAACAGTTTAATACAATATCAACACTTTTGGAATCAAAATTCACAATTTCATAATTAAAATTGATACTTTTTAAGATCTCTTTAAATTTTTTAATTAGGATGTTAATCATATGTGTTACCTTGAGTTCTTTAATTAGGATGTTAATCATACACTTTAAGATGTCTTTAAAGTTTTTCTAAGCCATCAATAGTCTCTTATAATGACATGGAAATGGGTCCTAGTTTTGATATGAAGTTATCCTCTTCATATGAAAAAGCATTGAAAAATCATTGCAAATAATGAACGCAAATCCTATATGTAGTAAATTGGTTACATGCATTAAAGTATTTGTGTATGTAATCTGGATAATTTGTAGGATTAAAGTATAATCATCCAAAGTATAGGTCAATTTAGGTTTCCTAGATACAATCTATAGGTTCTTACCTAAAATTGTAAATAAGGCTCGGTAAACATTATAATTCATCAAAAATATAACTTTTCTTAATTGAATGGACCATGAAAGTAAACTAAACTGGAAATTATTSTAGAATCCTAGATATTCATAAATACGTGTACTTTCAATGAAAAATATAATATTATGGAATGTACATGTCACTTGTTTAAAGAAATCGTAATGGTATTCCATCTTCAATTATTCGTTCATGATYAGATTTGGACATTTTCCATTTTATAACTTTTGTGTTTTTTTCTTGATTGAAATTCTATTAACTTTATGTGTGTTGCACATGCCAAATGACTATATTGAAAACTTATGACATCTGATTGGTAGTCTTGAAAGTGAACATGAGTACCGGTTTGATGGGTTTCTTGAAAAAAATATCATTTCAATACGATGGATCCTCTTTCATATATAAAACCGTTATCATCAAAATCTTCTAATAACCTCATATTTTGTTCTGTGCATCGCATCAAATAATAATTCACATTTTTAGTGTTGTCTACAGGAACAACCACAAAAAATACATCTCCTGCAAATATTTCTATATATTGTAGAACAAATAGTTTGTGTTAGATTATCACACAAGTACATCTACAAGTTATTTGAAAAAATTTAAACATAAAAATTACCTTCTCTAACAAGATCAGAAAATCTATCGCCATCAACTGAAACTATAGTTTCATTTGATTCCATGTCCACTGAGCTTGCACGTGGCATTTTCCCTTTTATATTAAGTTCGATATGTCTCCAAGCTTTAACATATTCTTCATTTTCTCTTTCGCAAATCTCTATGGATTATGTGTCCTCTATGCAAACTGAAAAAAAAAAAACAAGACTCATTTCTTCTATCAAATGCAAACACATTTTGATAGCATTTTTTTTAACTGAATGCATTTTTCATGTCCCATGTATTGTACTAGATTCATATGGGATTGATCTATTTACATCTTGGATTCCAACATACCAAAAAAACCAGCACAAGACAAGAACTTGTTAACTTGAAATATCTCAAGAAAATGATTGAATATTGAATATAAATTTGAACACGCGAATAAAAATATCATGTGTACATGTGTAACATGTATATATAGACACACATGTGCACATCCCTTGACAGATTATTTTCATGGTTCAGCACCATTTTTCACCATTCAACAACTTGATCAGTGGATTCAAATCGATCGGCATGAGGGTTCATCTGATACCTTCGAAGTGATCATTTTACACATGCCCCTACACCGTCATGCTCTCCTTTTCCATGACCAGTCTCAAAAAAATTCCAACAATGTGTAATTTTTGATTTTTTATGAAGACAACACAACCAATAGAATGATCGTGAAGATTTGAAATGAACCACACACTCATCTGACCATATCCAATGTTGATCGAATCTGATCCCGCATTCTTTCAATGGATCATAAAATTTATCAAAACAATGTTGTACATAATGTGTGTCGTGTGCTCGATCATCTCTTATATAAAAGTGATATTCTTTAATAACATGTCAATTTTCATTGGTGCTTTCTATGTTATCAAGACTCCATTGAGCATGTCTATATAGAATGTGGACAAATATAGTGACTTGATCAGAATGATAATATTCACTCTATATTTATTTTTTTGCGGTGAATTTGTAATTCTCTATAAAATCAACTACAAACAAAATTGTCCCTGGTGGAAACACTTCATGGTATTGTTTGAATTGTAGGTCTTTCCATCGATCTATATGTAAATGCTGGGTGTATTTATAAATTTCTTCCTTGAACTTCTTCAAAAAATCTATCACACAGATTTTATCTACTTTCAAATCAATCCTTTTGGAAATAAAATTTGAAGAATGTGGAGTCGTGTTGTTGATATATTCATATCCCTTCCAATTGAATGTTATATTAGAAAATGATTGATCATTCATATAAATAGGATACTTTGAGCGAAACAAACTTATATTTCCACAACGATCACATTTCTTTCCACCATCACATTTTTTTGGGTAAAATAATTCATCACCTTCTCTTTCACATAGAATTTCAGATATAAAAGCATGGAATGTGGAAGGAGGAGGTGAACTTGGCCATAAAGTTTTACCAAAATCAATAAAAGTGTCATAATATAACTCAAATTCCACATGATAATGAAACAACAAGTGTCACAAACACTGATGGGTCTAAGAAACCATGGTTTTTGTTGCACAAATGTATTGATGGAAATTTTAACTTCTTTATGCTCTTCTTTGAACTTATTGAACTGGAAATATATGTTTTGGATGTTTTTCATATTGTTTTCATGCAAGTTCATCATTTGCATCTATTTGCAATCGAAATTTTCTATGTTTGTACAATGTTTTTATTGACATTCCCATTTTTTTTTCCATGTGTCATGTCAAACGATCTTTTATATTGCTAGATGAAACAATTGTTGTTTGTATCACTCTACATGCAACACTGACATCTTTTTTTTGAGATTTTCCAAAAGCTTTTAATACACTAGTTATATTGTCAAAGACATTCTGTTTCACCTTTGTATCTTTTGTCGACTTTTGAATACCCAATAATGATGTAGCTTCTTTTAACTTTCTTGACTTTATTAGACACAAAAAAAGTTGATCTTGTACTATTACTGATTCATCTTTGAAAAAAATATTATACATATTCTTAGTTCGATATCTTATATAATGCTTAACTTCTTTCTTCCCAAATTTTTCAGTATCAACATTTTCTAATATTTCATCATCAATGTTGATAGATTCTCCTGCATATTTCAATTT
>SNQJ01S0000974.1:131346-148375 GCA_010110895.2 Picea sitchensis
TCATCATCAATGTTGATAGATTCTCCTGCATATTTCAATTTAAAGTTTATATTAAAAAACAAATCCCAAACATAAATTCACTAAACTATATACAAGTGTTCATCTTGTATTATCTAAATTTATGTACATACTTATAGGTGATTTTTCTTCTGCTTCAATTTCGGTTTCAACATCTTCATTGACGGTATGAGACAAATCTATTTATGTTTTTTGAAAAACATCAAATCGTGATTACAATTAATTATATTAAACAATATTTTAAATTTGAATTATATACTTTTAATATAGACAATATGTGCATGCATACCTGGTTGGACTTCTTCTGGTTAAAAATCTATATTTACATTATCACCATTTATTTCTCCAATATTTTCACGTTCTTGTTTATTTCTCCAATAATGCTCTTTCCTTTGATCGTTATGGTGAGTTTCATCTCGAGTGCGATGAAATTTTATCTTACACAAACTTTTGTTTCCCATGAGTATAGTTACCTGTAAATGTTTTTAACAAAATCAACATTTCATAATAGTCTCAGAAAAACTTCATTGTCACAAAAACTATTAAAAAATAATATCAATAATTTTATGTTCAACAAAAGCTTCACCTTGAAAAAATGCTCAACATTTTTCTTTCAATATATAAATTGTTATTCCAATAAAACTTGAATAAACATCAATTACCTTATTAAAAAAAAACGAAAAAGATGATTCAAAACTTTGTTTAGTTGCTCTAAAAAAGTATGAAACAAGTGATGAATTTTGTTAAATGTGTTCGACCGAAAGCGTAATTATACGATTTGGCGCAAAATGAGAAGATACGACATGTCTTTTCATTGTTTCCGGCCAACAGAATTCTCTCACCCATCTTTTGGATGAAAAGCTAGGAAACCATTTAATTTTAACTGATTCCGTTAGAATTACATTTTTCGGTCAAAAGAATTTTGTTTCGGCTGAAAGATTCTTTTGACCAAAAACTAGCGAATGGGACTATTTGTAGGAACCGAAAAATTCCCTCTAGCGTACCTAAACTTTGGAGGTTGCAGACTCTTGCAAATACTTGGAATTTGGTTTCGAAAATGACACCAACATTTGCAAAATTGAATCTACTTTCAATTCCTATAATTTGTTTTCATTTTCATTATTTTTATCTAATTTTATTTAATTTTTAAAAAAAATCACCGCATAATATTTTCAACTGACATTATGATTCAGTGAAATGAAATATTTGTATCTCTAAAAATACACTATGAAAAATTTAGAAAAATTTATATTCATAATCCTTAAACTGTTCTTTTCAAAAGGGTATATTTAGATTTTACTTTAAAGTAAAAATTAAGATAGATATATGGTGGGGGAAAACATGTGTTTAAAATCTACAACATTTTCAGATTGGTCAACTTTAGAAAATTCTAGAAATTATAATATTCATCTGTTAGATTCAAAATTTTAGTCATAATAAAATAGAGTCTCTGTAGATTGTTGCAGTATATTTCATTTGTTAGAAACAAAAGTTTAACAATAGATACATTGTTGGGGGGAAAAATAACTCATTATCATTCCTTTCATGTTTAAGGAACATATTGTTAAACAATTGTCAAATTGACATATTAAATCTCAATAAAAAAAATTGAAAAATAGTCATTGGAAAGCTAACAAATTTCTTCACAAGTTTTGTTTTTACTGTAAAGTGAAATTCTAAATAAAAAAAATACTTTTGTATGCCGAAAATTGAAGAACTTGTGAAAATATATATTGTTTTCTCATAAAACAAGCAAAATAGACACCCATCTTCATGATTTCACCCACCTATACTTTTGAAAAGGATGGGGAAAATAATACTCTTTTTCCATTAAAAGATGAAGGACTAGTTGAAGAAATCGGTCCAAAAGTGTTATTGTTCAGTGGAAATGAATTCTTGCAAGAAACAAAAAAAGAGGAGGTGCACTTTTCCTTAATTGGAAATCCCAAAGTAATTCTCACTAGCACCAGTTTAGATGATTTACCTAAAGAAGTTCAAAATATGTTGAAATAATCAGTTGACATTGTGGTTCATGATTTTCCAAATGAATTACCTCCATTAAGAAGTATCACATAGATTTAATCTTAGGGGATAATCTTCCCAATAATGCATCATATCGCATGACCCCACAAAAGCATGAGGATATTAGAAACTAGGTACAAAAATTGATAGACAAAGGTAAGATCAGAGAAAGTTTGATCCCATGTGTTGTTCCTACAGTTTTAAGTCCAAATAAAGATGAAGGATAGAGAACATGCATTGATTCCAAAGCATTAAATAAAATCACAATCAGGTATAGATTTTCATTACCTCGAGTTGATGATTTGATGGATTGTTTGAGTGGTGCGAAGTATCTTTCGAAACTAGATTTGAAAAGTGGGTATCATCATATCGAGATTAGGGAAGGGGATGAATGGAAAAAAACCTTTAAAACAAACAATGGATTGTATGAATGGTTGGTAATTCCTTTTGGACTTACCAATGCCCCTAGCACTTTTATGAGGTTGATGAGTGAAGTACTCAAAGAATTCATTGGTATGTTTGTCATAGTTTATTTGGATTATATTCTAGTCTACAACCAGTCTAGAGAAGAATATTTGAGGCATCTCATATTGGTTTTAGATAAATTGCAATAGGAAAATCTACTAATCAATTTGAAAAAGTGCAGTTTTGTGAAAACAAAGTTGGTATATTTGGGTTTTGTGATATTATAAGATGGATCAAGAGAAGGTGAAGGCTATAATGAACTCGCCTACACCAAGGCATGTTTTTGAGGTAAGGAGTTTTCATGGCTTGGAAAGTCTTTATAGAAAATTCATCAGAAATGTTAGTGGAATATGTGCCCCAATTATTGAGACAATTAAAGGAAACAAACAACCATTTAAATGGATAGAGGCAATTGATAAAAGTTTTAAATTGTTCAAAATTAATATAACGAAACATTCCATTTTATCTTTTCCATATTTTAGTAAAATCTTTCAAGTTGAATGTGATGCAAGTGGGACTGCAATAGGAGCTATTCTATGTTAAGAAAAGAAATATTTTAGTGAAAAGTTAAATGAGGCCAAACAAAAATATTCTTCTTATGATAAGGAATTTTATGCCATCATACAAGAACTAAAGAAATGGAGACATTACCTCATTCTTAAAGAATTTTTTCTTTACACTAATAATCATGCCTTGCATTATATCAATAGTCAAACAAAATTGAATCAGAGACATGTTAAATGGATTGAATTCTTGTAGAATTTTACTTTTTTTATTAAGCACATAAGTGGGCAATCAAACAAGGTAGAAAATGCATTAAGCATAATCAATTTAATCTTGCATGAGTTTCAAGTAAATGTTTTTGGGTTTGATGAATTGAAGGAAATGTATAAATATGATACATGTTTTAAATATGCATATGCAACATGTGAAAATACTATAAGAAGAGAAAAGAATCCATGGTTGGTGTTATGCACATAGTTATGTGATATTAACTAGAAACAAGAATATAACATAAATTAGCAACAAAACAACAGAATGTAGAGAATAATAGACCAAACTTATACCTTTATTGAAATGGAAGCAATGTTCACTTTCCTCTTCAAGGGGGCAACCCCCAATAGAGCAATTCTCTATTACAATAATTCAAAATACAAATATATTTCATACCTCCTACTTTTATTTATATTAATTTTGTCTTCTAAAGAACATTTTGGATGAAGATATTTTTAGAATCATAAGATTCTATTAGGTCTTCTTACATTGACTTGTTCATATTTATTAAATAGGCCTTCGTAACTAATGTTGGCCTTTATTACATGGAAAATATATTATTCTATCTATGTGAGGGGTTAGGGAGGTTAGTTCCTTAACATGACATCCCCCTTAATAAGAGCCTTGTCCTCAAGGCTTAAGATGAGAAAATTACTACAGAATAGTAGTCGGTTCCCAGGCAAAATTGTCTAGTGGAGTATCCTTCCATTGAAATAACACTTCGTGGATGGTGCACTAACATAGATGACACTCTCTCTGGTCCAATATAGCTTTTGGCTGCAACCAAATGGAACCTTCGTCATCCAAATATGGTAGACTATTCTGAGCATGGCACTTGGTTCCAATCACTTTCTTTGGGAAAGAGACATGAAAATAGGATGTATCTTATAGTTTTTGAGAAAATTTAACCGATTGGCCACTGTTCCCACACATTTGAGAATAGTGTAAGGACCATAAAATTTGGGGGCCAATTTTTGACACTGTTTAGATTTGAGAAAAGTCTGCTTGTACATTTGTAGATGGAGAAACACTTGGTCCCCTTTAGTAAATTGACGTTTAGAACGACCCTAATCTACTTGTTTCTTCATGGAGAATGATCATGCATGTTGTAAGATTGCAAACAACCTCTTGAACCTTAGAGACTCCTGACATATATGGGAGAATTGATGGTGGATTTTATCCGTATACCGCTTCAAAGGGAGTCATGCGAGTGGTTGTATGGTAAGAGGTGTTGTACCACCATTCAGTTAAGGGTAACCATTAAACCCACTGATGTTGTCGGTCAAATGAAAAACACCTAAAATATGTTTCTAGAAACTTGTTCACCACTTCTATTTGTCCATTCGTTTAGGGATGATAGTTTATACTAAGATGCAATTGGGTTCCTTGGAGCATGAATAACTCTTTCCATAAATTGATGGTAAAATTTGGATCATGATCAGAAACAATAGAATGAGGCATTCCATGGAGTTTGAAGATATTATCCAAAAAACATTGAGCCACTATAGATCAAGTAAATGGGTGTTGAAGACAATAGAAATGAGCATATTTGGAGAGACGATACACTACCACCATGATTTGGGTAAGCCCATAATGAAATCCATAGAAACATATGTCCAAATGATAAGTGGAATTGGAAGCGATTAGAGTGTGCCAGGAGTTTTGACAGTCTCTCCCTTATTGTGTTGACATATATCACATTCTTCCATTAAGGTGTGAACGTCCTATTTCATACCATCCTAGAGGAAAGGGAATTTGACATGTTCATAAGTTTTGGTAAAACTTGAATTCCCTGCAGTGGGAGAAGCATGAAATTGAGAGAGCACCTTGGATTTAAGAGACAATTGTTTTCTTAAATATAGGTGAACTTTATAGTGAAACTCTTCATTGTGCCAAGAGTACCCTAGAGAAGTTTTGGGATCCTGTTGAAATTTTTCGATGAGGCTGTATATTTTGGGGTTGTGTGCAACCATTCCTGGAGAACAACCTGAAGCTTTTTAGAAATAATGAATGAGAGAGAAAGGAGGGACCCTTATTCTTCATATTTCATGGAAAAATCCTCAACCACCACATTTTCTTTACCCTTTTTGTAAATGATCTCATAATCATATCCAAATAGCTTGGTCTCCCATTTTTGTTTACCTAGGGATGAAATGAGTTATTATAGGAATTACTTGAGGCTTTGATGGTCCATTTTAATTTAGAAGTTTTTTCCTAATAGATAAGGGTACCACACATCCATTGCATGCAAAATAGCCATGATTTATTTTCCATATATTGATTGGCCCAAATGTCACTTTGACAATTGTTTACTGGTGAAATACAAAGGGTTCCCATATTGCATGAGGACTACCCTGATTCCTCTCCTTGATGCATCACATTCTAGAACAAAGGTCTTGGTGAAATCAGGTGGGGCACAATTTTTCCATAATTTTGAACAAACTTGTGATAATATCCCATTAAATCTAGGAAACCATGCATAATTTTAATATTTTTAGGGTGACGCCAATTCTACATAGCTTCAATTTTCTTAGGATCCACTCTTACACCATCCTTTCCAACAATATGACCCAGGTAATCAACTTCAAATAAATCAAAACCACATTTAGACTATTTTAGGAAACGTTTGTTCTTGGAGAGGAGATGGCAAACTTGATCTACATGGGTGAGATGGGTTGGCCATGTTTTACTATAGATTAGAATATCATCAAAGAAAACTAAAACAAAGTGACGGAAAAAATGACATAAGACATGATTCATGAGACTTTGAAAAGTGGAGGGGGAATTACAAAGACCAAAGGGCATGACCAAGAATTCATGGTGTCCCTTATGCGTGTGAAGTATCGTCTTGGGGATGTCTTCCTCTTTAATATGTATCTAGTGGTATCCATAACAGAGGTCAAGTTTGGTAAAGTATTGAGCCCCACTGAGTTCATCCAAAAGGTCATCTATGACAGGAATGGGGAATGTGTCCTTGATGGTAAGTTTTTTGAGGGCACAAAAATCACGACACGTGCATTAAGTACCTTCCTTATCAAGGACCATGAAAACAAAGTAAGAATATAGGATGGTACTAGGTGTTGGGCCCTTCGTTTTTGGTTTGAATATTCCGCAAGGAGAACTACAGTCCCAATTTTGGTGAAACACGAGTTGTGCAAGCTACAAAAGACATGGATAGTGGAGCAAGAAAATAAATAGAAAATGGTTGTGAAAAGGGATAGAACAACGCCAACAAGGAAAAAGCATCTACAAGAGAACATGAACAAGAAAGCATGCAGAGAACAAATCTAGAAGATCCCACTCAGCCTATATATGAGATGCATATTATTGTAAAAGTGTTGGTTGGCTATTACTGATGGGTATGGTTGGGTGTGGTTTCTTGTTTGTAGGGTTTTTCATAGATGGTATAGAGTGTACAGACAGACAAAAGGTTATGTGACTGTAACTTGTATACATTTTTTGGGAAAAAGGGTAGTTAGAGCTCTATGACATGAGTCCAGAGCCAAAATCTTGTAAAATAATACTGATTTGTATCTCTGAGATTGTATCTGAGAAGCTCTACTGATAATATATATGGAAGGACCTAAAATTTTGAAATTATTGTGTCATTATGTGTTTATGCTTATGAAATGTCTCCTTACAATACTTCTTTATGCTTGATAAGATCAATATGATGTCTTTGTTTACATATTCTTATACAACTTGAGTGTATTTATTTCTAGTATGAATGAGTTCAGATATGTTATGTGGTTAGTCTATCTTGCGCAAGATTATGGTGAATCTTGAAGATTCTGGAAACCCACCTAAGTATTCTCCTTTCCCTTCCCTATCTTTCTATATTGGTTGTGCTTCAGGTGAGACTTCTTCTCTTCAGAGGAGATGGAAATGCTAGTGCTCTAGACTACTTGGTGCCTTTTGTTGGTAACCTGAGAAGGACCCTGGTATGATCAATTCCGCACCAACAAAATGGTTCCATTTCCGGGGCTTGCATCAAAAGGGAACCTGTAGGGAGAATGATTCTGCAGATTCACAGATTTGATATTTACCAGTGGTGGGAGAGAAATTGCGACACCTTCATATGGAAAGAAGTGGAGATGAGAGGAAAATATGTGAAAGATACATGGGAGGTAGTCTTTTACTGAGAAATATCAAGTGACCAGTATGAGATATTTTGGGTTAAGTTCCCAGAAGAACTTTTCCACTAGATAGATAGGCTCCAAGAAGCTCCAGAATTCCAAGAATGATTCAAGAAGACATGCGCTTAGGACACAAAAAAGCTCACAAAAATTCATCAGTTGGATCATCCGATGATGCGAGCGATTGATTTCTGGGTCAACACAGCATTAGAAGGATAAATTATCGAGTTTTCAGTTGAGAATCACCAATCTTTTTCATGGGTAGAAGCAGATTTCAAGAAAGACACAAGGGGAAGACTGTTGAGAGAAATTCCCCTATGGATTAAGGTTTTATTGATGGAGGAGGGGATGTTGACTATGTCCCTGACTGAGATGGCAGCGTAAACACCCTCACTTGGGGTGGGGTGATTTTTGGGTGGAGTGATTTCCTGAGAGAGGGGAGAGGGTTCTTTGAAAAATTGGGGAGAAACAAGAAATGGACTCAAGAGATAAGAGAGCATTGAAAAGAGTTGCCATAGTTGAGAATTGGTGGCGTGGTAAGATAAAGAAAGCAGTAAAATAGTCCGAGAAGTTGCGGGAAGAAGTCAAACCAAGATAATTAGAGGAAGGATAGATGGAAGAGTTGAGAAATATGAGAAGATATGAGAGACTAACTAGTCAAAGATTAAGTGAGAGAAAAGTGCAGAAGAAGTCCCCAGGAGGGTGGACAAGGAGAAGAATGTGTAGAAGAAAGGGAAAAGGAAGTTGGCATGGATATTGAAGAAGAAAGAGAAGATTCATCCCGATGTTAGGAAAGATCGGGAATCAGGCTAAAGAGACTACTCTAGAGGATGAGAACAAGACCCCCCAGATCAAAGAAACCCTCCTCGAAGCCAGTGGAACAAGCCCTGAATCACCCATACCCCAAGTGTCTTCTATACAATTGGTAAATTCTATACTACCTTCTTATGTTATTCCTATTCCATTACAGTTAGTCAGTCAGTCACAACTGGGAAGTGCAAATACTGGGAGGATATTGGGATCCCCTGGTAGCTCGCAACCAGGACCATTAGGTTTTATTTTAGTAGGAGCAGTAAGATAAGAAATGGCTGGTAATGCAGGATGTTCAATTGATTGATACCCAAAATTTTGGGGTAAGGGAAATGAGGATGTTGAGAAGAATTGGTTCTTATGTGAAGCAATTTGGAGGTCCAGAGGGAATTTGGATGTGAATAAATTGGTTGAGTTCCATACTACTTTGAGAGGCATTGCTCTCAAATAGTACATGAAGGGAATTGCATCGGGAGTACCAAGACTGCAAGGTCAATCATTCACACTTGACCAGGTATGGAAAAATTTCATAGCAAAGTTTAAGCTACCTCAGTCAGAACAACAAGCTCTATCTGAGTTGCATGAAATTCAGCAAAGGGAAGGTGAATCAGCCTGGGAATATAGCCATAAGTTTAAAGATGTTATAGGGAGGTTATCACATCCTATCCATGAAGAACATCAAAGATAATGGTATATCCAAGGATTGCTACCTCTGACACAGATTATGTTAATGCAACAACGAATAGCCACTTTGACAGATGCCTTGGAACAATCAATGAAGATTGAATTCATGATAGGATATTTGAGGAGCCTAAGAGTGACCAGACCCCCGACAGATAAAAATTTGGTACAACTACAAGGGAAAATATCAGTTCTTATAGAGAAGAATCAAGAATTGACAATACCCAAACTAGGATGAACACAAGTCTGGTGTACCAGATGTTACATAGAAGGACATCTAGTGAACGAATGTCCACGGATGAGGGGAGGGGGACCTCCTTAGAATCTGATGGGACCCTCACCAGGACCCACGAGAGGAGTTGCGCAAGTATCTGTGAATTTACCATTCCATCCCCAACCCCATACCATGATTTTCCAGGTAATCAAGGAGCATCATCAATTGAGTATTGCGAGATTTGTCGAATCCATGGGCATGGGCCAAGACAGTGCCCCATTATTCATATGTATTCAACATTACTGAATACCATGCATTGTGATTTTTTCTCATCTACCATACATGCTACCAATCAGTGTAGAGCATTGGATTCACTTGCAGACAAACTGGATCAAACACCATTCAGGGTGAATGAAACCCCTCAGGGATCGAGAAGAGGTCGAGGAGATAGATTTGGAGGAGACTTCATAGGAGGAAGAACTGGGGGAAGAGGACCAAGTAGATTCTACAACTTTGATGAGAAAGGCCACATGGATATATATTGTCCTCACCCAAGGTGACCATGGTGCTCTCATTTCAGAACCAATGGGCACGCAACTAAATACTGCCCATAACTAATTGCAAAATGGGAAGATCGAGTACATCAACGATTAAATAATCTCATCGGTTCAGAGATAAAGAGATTTATTAGAGGAAAAATACCCAACCTTAATATCGTTACTTGAGGAGGGGCAAAGACTGGCACAGATGCTGACAATTTGCCTCAGATCCAGAAAGAAACACCTAAGGAGGGCAGGTAGGATCCTCTTAAACATAAGTTATTCTTTAAAAATTCCATAGAATTATTTCAAAATATCCTTGGCCTTGAGATGAAAGAGAAACCCCCTCAGCCTATTGTTTACCCTAAGATCGCATAAGTCCCTACTTCACCACCTACACCTATAAACCATGTAGTCCCGATGAGATAACCTGAGCAGTCACAAAATGTAGTTGACCTTTGGTTTCAGCTATTTTTTAATATTCTTGGGAATGACCAGTTAACAAAAAAGTTGTGCAATGCACTATACCCATTCCTAGGAACTGAAGAATATCCAAAAATGAGAATAAGGACTAATATTCCAGAGAAGAATACTCAAAGAGTGCAAAGAAGGAAAGTACGGACTGGAAAAGTGTTTAGATTAGCAACCCAGCTAGATGAGTTTGAGATTAAGGATGTTATGTTAGATATAGGATCTGATGTTAATATACTGCATAAAAAGACCTGGGAAGATTTAGGAAAATGCAAGTTGACATATTCCCCAATTCAGCTATGAATGGCCAATCAGTATTGTATTTTTCCAATAGGAAGACTGGAGAATGTGGAAATAGATGTTGCGGGAGTGAAGACTGTAGCTAATTTTGAGGTGATTGAAATCATGGGGGATAAGGAACCTTATCATGCACTACTTGGTATTGATTGGGATTACGAAAACTATGCATTGATTGACCTAAAGAAAGACACTATGGAATTTGAGGCAGACAAAATAAAAGTAGTTCGACCCTTAGATCCATATGTAGGCCCTCAGTATATGGAGCCAACGGAAAATAATATGGAGGGAGAAGACTTGGACCAGTTGTACATTGTAACAACAAGAGTGAGAGAAGACTACATAAATCCTACTGCTGATGAATCAATAAGTTGGAGGATCAAACAATTAGTGGACAATGATTCAAAACTGGCATTTGACAGTTGGCAGTAAGGTTCATATGAAATATTTTCAAGAATATGCAAAACTGTTAGAGAAACTAGATGGGTTGGAACCGAGGTCAGAGAACACCCAATATATGATGGTACCTTAGAAATTGATATTTTTATGGTCAGCATGGAAGAAAAGATAGTCAGTGTTGGATTTATCCCTCCAGGACACCCCTGCTAGATGGTGGACTAATCACAAAGCCTTAGTTGAGAATCGGGAATAAGTGAAGAAAGATACTAGATATAGGTTTCAAGATAAGGAGCAGTGGGAATCATGGATGCAAACGTATTTCCAAGTTGAGAAACTATTCAATGGACAATCTGATCCTAAGGCACGTATTGAACCATGTGTGAGATAGTGGCAAGTTGCATAAATACCATATCACTTTTGGGTTAAAGTATTTCCCCATTCACTAGGTCCAATTTTGAAATCTTGGTACATGCATGAAGAAACCAGGAGATAGACCAACGACTGGAAAATGTTGGCAGATCAATTTTTCAAGGACTTCTAGTTTACAAGTAAGTACTTTGAGCTTAAAGTAGTCCTGCAAAGAATTAAAGAATTCATTTTTTACAGATACTGGTGAATGGAAATCAGACCTAGTGGTATGTGAAAAGCATAGCCAAGCACTTTAGTCTAACCTTCACCTAAAATTGGACAAGAGACCTATATAATGATATAATATTGAGAACGATTTGGAAAACCTGGATAATTTAGAAGAATTGAGAAACTTAGCCATCGAGGAAACAGAAGGAAGCAGAGAAATCCAGAACATTATACCCTTCCAAACTGATGGTTCTTATAATTATCCATTGAAGGTGCGTAAAGTCAATAAGGGGGGGTGTTGGAGCATAACCCTAACTTACATTAGTTTATACCTATATTAGACTCCTAGATCTTGGTTAATACATTCATTTACACTTTATTTCACCTAATTTGGCCACATAGAGAAGAAGGGCGCCTCATCCCTAGATTTTAGGGAAATCTGCTAATTTTAGATCAAGACTCAACTCCTGGTTCTTGATTTTCTCGATTTATTCTTGATTTTCTTGATTTATTCATGATTTATTCCAACTCCCCCATGCAAAAACTCATCTATTATTGGGGAATTCACACCTCCTCTTTGAGTGAGAGATTTATTCATTAATTAATGGTTTTTGTCGTTACTATTATTAGTAACTACTATTTCGGGTCAGTTAAGTGAGTTGGAACTGCTTTTCTTGTCAGTTAAGTGAGATTAAGTGAGATAATTCACATCACTTGACTCTAGTGGACATTAATGAGTGTGTTACATGTATATTTAGTGGTCTAGGTCGAACTATGTGGTCTCCCTTAGCTTATGACACCTATTTTACCTATTTCTAGCTTTTTTTACTAGAATTTCTATGTTGGAAATTCTATATATTCACCTCCTCTCTTATTTTTGAGGATGGTTGCTCATGTATATTCATTTTTTATTAATGTAATTCTCTGATTTATGGAGCAAAAAAATTATCTCATCTCTTGAATATCATCAAATTGCATGTGTTCAATTTAACTAGAATTCTAGATCTATTGGGGTTTCTATAGGAATTCTACATGGTATCAGAGCTAGATTGAATCTAGTGGATTGTACACAGTTTTATTTGTAGGTATAGATAATCAGGAGGCACAAAAATCAGAAATGGATCATCTCTCTTAGCCCACAAAACTCATTCTAAATCCTTTCAATTACTTCGAATGGAAGACAGAGATCTCTCTGCTCCTCCGAAGCAAAGGGCTTTACCGGGTAACAATTGGAACGGAGAAAGAACTGACTGCTGCAATGGAGAAGATAAAGTATTTAAATAAATTATATGAATAAATTGGGCTGATATGCCTATCAATTTCTAGAGATATCTTCTTTCATGTCAGTAGAGCCACTACTCCCGATGTGGTCTGGACCACATTGGAAGGACTATTCGACAAAAAGGATGCAATGAGAGTGCATCAACTGGAGAATGAAATCATATCCCTAAGTCCAATTCATTTCATAAACCTGCAAGAATTATTCACCAAGTTCAAATCCCTCCTCGTTGAACTTAATTCATGTGGAGTCACGAAAGAGGAAGAACAACTCATCCTTTCAATTCTCTCGAAATTAGGCCCTGAATATTTTGTATTTGTGTTGTCTTTTCAAGCATCTAAACTGACTCAGGAAAAATGGAAAATGCCTCCATTGAATGATTTAATTGAAACATTGACTCAAGAGAAAGATAATTTATTCCAAATGGGTTCCATCAAGTGTTCCAAGAACCAAGCACTTGTAGCTACTAATGCTCTAAAAAGCAGTGGAAAAGACAAGAAAAAAGGAACGTGTAAATTTCCTGAATCGAAGAAGGAGAGATCCGCACAATCTTCAAATAACTCTTCTGAGCCTAAGGGTAAGAAGAAGAAGGAAAGAAAACTTTTCAGCTATTGTTCCAAAGGTTTTCATCCCAAATAAAATTGCATGAGGAAGACTATCGATGAGATGGCTAAGCAATTGCAGCAACACAATCTCATGGTGCCCGAAAATGCATAGAAGAAAGATGATAATAGAACGGGAGGGAGAATATGAGATGGCCATGATTTAATGGCTGTCACATCCACTCCATAATCTTGGATCCTTGATTCATGTTCCTCAAACCATATGGCTTCATAAAAAGATGAATTTTCCTCCATCGAAGAAAGCACCAGATCCCCAATTTACTTGGGAGATGCCACACCCGCAAAGGTGTGCGGAGAAGGAATTGTTGATCTTGAAGGGGGATGCTTCACAAATGTGATTCATGTTCCCTCGCTGTCTGGAAATATTCTCTCAATATATCAGATCACTCATTCCAGCTCTGGAAGGAAGGTGGAGTTCACTCTGGACTCCGCAGTGATTACCGACATTTCTACAGGCTCACAACTTGCACATGGAATTGCAGATCACGATTCTCGTTTGTATTCCTTCTCCCAATTTGTTCCTAAATCTATTAGCACTGTATTTTTGTCACAATATAATGATATCAGTAGGTTATGGAATGAAATATTTGGCCATCTAAACTATAAGTACTTGCATCAACTCAACAAGGAAAACATGGTAGAAGGATTACCAGCTATTAAATTCACAAGCGGTGTATGTCAAGGATGCATTCTTGGCAAGCATCCAAAGAAAAAGTTTGACAAAGGGAAGGCACAAAGAGCCTCTTCAACTCTTGGGATGATTCACAGTGACATCATGGGCCCATTCCTGCAGCCTTCAATCAGTAAGGCTCGATATGTACTCACCTTCATAGATGATTTCTCTCGCTTTACTTGGGTATTTTTTTTGAAATTAAAATCAGAAGTATTTGAATGCCTTCTAGAATTTAAAGCACTTGCTGAGAATGAGTTTGGGTGTAATATTAAGATACTTTGTATTGATAATGGGGGCGATTATGTCAACAAATATGTGCAACAACTTTGTATTGATGCAATTATACAACTACAACACACAGTGCCATATACACCACAGCAGAACAATGTTGCAGAGAGGAAAAACCGGTCCTTAAAAGAGATGGCCAATTGTATGCTACAGTCAAAATAATTAGCTCCCAAGATATGGGATGGAGCTATTAATTTTGAAGCATACATTAAGAACCGAGTTCCTTACAAATCACTCAAAGGCACCACTCCTTTTGAATGTTGGACCGGTAAGAAACCGAAAGTGTTGCACTTTCGTATTTTTGGTTCATGAGCATGGGCTCACATTCTAACAGATAAGAGGAAGGCTTTGGAGCCTCAAAGTGTTGAATGAATATTTTTTGGATATACTGAAGGTGTCAAAGGATATATATTGCTGGAATCTCACACTGAAAATTTCATTCTAGCTCGAAGTGTGAAGTTTGAAGAAGAATCATTGCATGATTTTTCAGAAGGCCCTGCTGAGGAACCGCTTGTTGTCACTAATGAGGAGGAGTCAGAAACTTATTCGATCACTTAAGAGAATCCATCAGAGAATAATTTTGGGTATGATATAGAGGATGAGGAGAAGGTCATGGCTTCTCCAACTTAGTTTCCAACTTGGGCAGAGAAAACCCTGCAAGATGCGGGTGAACTAGTCAATGCTCCTATGGATACAAGAAGAACTAGATCACAGTTTTTTGGGGCTCCTCAAGCCCTGGCTGCCACATAACCTTTGCTTCCCATACATTTATATATGTCACTTGGTTTATATCCAAATTCACACTCTGAGGCTGCTAGAAACCCACTATGGGAGGCTGCCATGGATGAAGAGTACTCTGCTCTTATGGACAACAACACATGGGACTTGGTTCCACTTCCGAAAGGAAGAAAGCTTTTTCAATGCCGATGGATATATCGAAAAAATATTGCTGCATATGGTGAGATCAGAAAGTACAAATCTTGAATTGTTTCAAAAGGATACTCACAGGTACATGGCATAGAATACACAGAGACATTTGCACCTGTTGCAAAAATGGACTCCATTCGACTAGTTTTGGCCATTGCCGCTTCTCGCAGATGGGAAGTTCACCACATGGATGTGAAGAGTGAATTTATTCATGGAGATATCAAGGAGGATATTTACATGTATCAGCCACAGGGATACATTCATAACTCTTCCCTCGTTTTCAGATTAAAGAAAACTTTGTATGGCCTAAAACAGGCTCCCAGAGCCTGGTATGCAAAGATGGATTCTTTCCTGCTTTCCATTGGATTCATTCAATGCAAATATGATCAGAATGTTTATTTGCTGCAACATGATGATTCCCTTTTTATGATAGTACTTTATGTAGATGACTTACTGATGACAAGGAACCTTACTTCAACTATTGATTCAGAAAAATCAGCATTGCACGATCAATTTTCCATGACAGATTTGGGACTGTTGCACTACTTTCTTGGTCTTGAAGTTTCTCAGTCTACTTCAGGTATCAAGATGGCACAGTATAAGTATACATCAGATCTACTTGTCCACTTTAATATGATAAAATGAAAGCCAACAACATCTCCCTTTCTTTCAGGGGTCAAATTTGAGGATGCAGGTACTACACCTTTGGTGGATAGTACATTGTATCGACAGTTGGTTGGGAGTTTGTTGTATCTTACTCACACCTGACCTGATATATCTTTTGTAGTAGGAGTTTGTTCCAGATATATGAAGGAGCCTCATGAGCTTCACTAGAAATCTTCAAAGAGAATCCTTAGATATGTGAAAGGTACTCCCAGTTTTGGTATCTTTTATGCTGCAGATTGCCCACTTTCACTAATTGGGTACACAGATTCTGATTGGGTTGGCGATAGTACAGACCACAAGTCCACCTCTGGTTATGTTTTCAGCTTTGGTTCAGGGCCATTTTGCTGGTCTAGCAAGAAGAAATCCATGATTTCTTTATCTACAATAGAGGCAGAGTATAAAGGTGCAGTGAATGCAGCTACACAAGTTGTTTGGTTGCAGGGGCTTCTCTCCGAGTTTGGTATTCAGTATCCACTTCCGACTGTCATATTTTGTGACAATCAGGGGTCCATTCAGATATAGATTGATCCAGTTCATAGGTAGAGGACCAATCACATCTAGATTCACATTCATTACATCCAAGAGCTGATCCGTGACAGAGTCATTTCACTGCAGTATTGCCCCATATAGCAGCAGGTTGCAGACATTTTCACGAAGTCCTTCACTGAAAATAAATTTTCAGAATTGAGAGCTATGCTTGGAGTGGTGGAGACAACTGAGTAGGTCACTTTTGGCCACTCAACATTTTTTTTCCTCTTTTGGGGGGGGGTGTTTCCCACAAGGTTTTCCCTCTTTCCTCTTTTCATGAGGAGTTCTTTTATGTAATGAGTACCTAAAATGGCCAAGTTGTCGGGACTCAAATTTTTTTGTCATTACAGTTAGGCTTAAGGGCAGGTGTTGGAGCATAACCCTAACTTACATTAGTTTATACCTAGCTTAGAATCCTAGATCTTGGTTAATACATTCATTTACAATTTATTTCACCTAATTTGGCCACATAGAGAAGAAGGGCGCCTCATCCCTATATTTTAGGGAAAACTACTAATTTTAGATCAAGACTCAACTCCCAGTTCTTGATTTTCTTGATTTATTCATGATTTATTTCAACTCCTCGATGAAAAAACTCATCTATTATTGGGGAATGCACACCTCCTCTTTGAGTGAGATATTT
>SNQJ01S0000974.1:154435-164844 GCA_010110895.2 Picea sitchensis
TATTTTGTAATTCTTTTCTTTAATTATCTTCAGGGCCTACATGTACTTCCTTCTTCAATTCACTTTGTCATCTTCAAAAATCCATTTCTCCTCAACCATGAGGATCCACGTGACGTGCCACATACCACCGGAAACAAGATGATGTATACTATCCATTCATGGGTGTTGTATATGCATATGCATTGTACTTCATGTCCAAATACCTTTATCAATCTTTCGGTCCAAAACCCATGACTAGGGTAGACATAAATGACAACATCCAATCTTCCAACAGTTCTGAACCCCCAACCCATCTCATACACTATTCCTCGCACTCTCTCAACAGCTCGATCAACCCACATTTTAGATATCCAGTATGACTCTAAGCCTGTCACCACTCCATCCACCACCATCATCACTGAACAACCTCTGTCTTCACCACAACCCTAGTCACCACCTCAAGAAACTGTCATTTCGTCCCAACCCATCGACGCTGAACCCATGAAGTTGGATCCCCCATAGATACCCGAGCAGAGACAAGAACTCACTGGTCCAAACCCAAAAATACCCAAACAGAGGCTAGAACTTATTGGCCCAAACCATGAATCCCAGAGCCATTAGTTCATACCCTCTGTGCCAATTCAGGATACTCCATCTTCAAGAAATATGCAAACATTGTCGAAGCTGTAAGTCCTAAGTCCTCAATGCACTTCCTCAACGACCAAGGTTGAGGGTGATATCAGAAGGGCAACCCCAAAAGTTGAGGTCCACAAAGAGGCATAGGTACCAGAGGTTTAGAAGGAACCTGATATGGCCTCAAGAAAAAGTGCAACATCAATACAGGAACAAATGGAGCTAGTCCTCCAAAACGCACAATAGTGCGCAGAGTTGTTGCAACTTTTCCTAGCCATAACATAAGTAATAATGTTCATGCCATCAAATTTGAGGTTGACGCTTGTGCCAGGACCATCTATAGGAGAGGAGGAGGTGGATACACCTTCAGAGCATTCAACGACCAGTGGACTCCCACTACAGGTATGAGTACCTAGGGAAGCCACACTTTCTTTCCCTGACCTTGTACAGTGGCCAACAACACAACTAGTCAGGATGATTAGAGCCTCAACTGATCAACTGGAGCAGAGGATTCAACAAGCTAAAAGGAATGCATAGTTCTCAAGGGAGGAAGCACTCCTTGCTCAAGCATGCAGAACACATGAAGAATACTCCAAGATCCAGGTGGAGAAGAAACTAGAAAGAGTCTAGGAGAAGCTTGTTGAATCTTGGTCGGAAATAAGGAAGGTAGCACCACAACTTCCAGAGTCCAGTTTCGCAGAAGGGCCTGAGCATCAGATCGAGCTACTTTAGGGAGCATGGTCACAACTAGCCAATTGCACAAAGAAGCCAGAAGTATAGTTGCGGGATATTTGGCACGAAGCAAAACAACAACCTCGGAAGCTGCAAGAGCATATGGAGAAAATAATGCTAGAAGGTAACAATGCTCGAGCATCACTACACAAGCACACAGTCGAATGCACAAGGATCTTTCAGGCAGTCAGCGACTGGATGGGAATTATCGCAAGGCACAACCAAACTATGGAGGATGTGCGTGCAAGAATACAGTTTCTTAATGAGGAAGTTGCGGTCACCATGGATCTAATGGAGAAACAGGAAAAAATTGATCAGATCCAACAAGAAGACAATGAGTTGAACACTCTGTTTGAAGCTCAATCAATAGGCAAGAAAGATTGCGTGAATTTTGACCTATCATTAAGACAGTGTACATGCAGATGCATCAAGTAGATGTTACATCCAATTCTGAATGGAAATCTTTGGTTGCATCCAAGCCTAAAGGATGCATCACATATGTGACTCAATCATTTGTAGTTGAAGCATCACTCCTTACCAGGAAGTGGCAGGACAAAATTGTAGGTTTCCAGGAAGTCAAGAAGTGGGCCTTAGAGTTGGTCCCAGAGTTGGTCCCTTCGTTTGAAGAGGTAGAAAAGGAAAATGCACAAGCAAAAGATGAAAGAAAATCAGAGAAGGAGGACAAAGGAAAGCAACAGGCACTCCTAGAAGCCGCGAAAGAGTCAAGTACTTGACTCGAGGGTGAGTCAAGGCTTGTGGTTGAAGCCTGTTGGGCCCTTCATTTTTGGTTTGAAGATTTTGCAAGGAGGAGTACAATACCAATTTTGGTCAAACACGAGTTACGCAAGATATAAAAGAGATGGACAATGGAGCAAGAAAATAAATTGAAAATGGTTGCGAAAAGGGACGGTGCAACGCCAATAAGGAAAAAAATGTTATAATAGACCAAGAACAAGAAAGCATGAGGAGCCCAAAGCCAGAATATCCCACTCAACCTATATATGAGATGCATATTATTGTAAAAGGGTTGGTTGGCTATTAATTTTGGGTATGGTTGGGTGTAGTTTCTTGTTTGTAGGGTTTTCCCATAGATGGTATAGAGTTCATAGATAGACAAAGGGTTCTGTGACTGTAACTTGTATACATTTTTGGGGAAAAAGGGTAGTTAGATCTCTGTGACATGAGTCTGGAGATAGAATCTTGTAACATAGTACTAATTTGTATCTCTGAGATTGTATCCAAGAAGCTCTACTGATAATATATATGGAAGGACCTAAAAGTTTGAAATTACTATGTCATTCTGTGTTTATGCTTATGAACTGTCTCCTTACAATACTTCTTTATTCTTGATAAGATCAACATGTTTTCTCTTTTTACAAATGCTTCCGCAACTTGAGTGTATTTATTTCCATTATGAAAGAGTTCAGATCTGTTCAGTGGTTAGTCACTTTTGCGCAAGATCATGGTGAATCTTGAATATTCTGGAAACCCACCTAAGTATTCTCCTTGCCCTCCCCTATCTTTATGTCTTGGTTGCGCTTCAAGTGAGACTTTTTCTGTTCAGAGGAGATGAAAACGCCAACGCTCTAGACAACTCGGTAACCTGAGAAGGACCCCGATCTGATCAATTATGCGCCAACACTAGGATGGATAACACCCTCTTCTAACAATTCGTGAATAATTTTATCAATTTCATCTGTTTTGAGAAAAATGATGAGGATAATGGAGAACATTGGGAGGAATGCTTCCCAATATTAAAGGAATAGAATGATCATGGTCTCCATGGGTTGGGGGAAGGCCATGGGGGTTCTGGAAAACAATGTCATGGCATGAAAGGATAGTTTAAAGTTCAGGGTGTACCGAGGGTGTCTCAATTGATTGAATGGAATGGAGTTGGGAAATGACTCCAGAATGACCTTTTTTGAGTAACTTTTCCATGCGATGGGAACTGATGATCTATGGAGATCCTATAGTAATTCCTTTGAATTTATATTGTTGTCCTTCTTGTTGGAATTTCATGGTTAACTCCTTAAAATCCATAAGTATGGGTCATAGTATGTGTAACCATTCCACACCAAGCACAATGTCACAAACACCCATATCAATAGAAAACATGTGAGATTTCATGTTATACTAACCAATTTGTAAGCGCACATTTTACAATTCCCTCCACATTTCTTGGAACCACCATTGACAATCATTATTTGAAATTTTTTGACAACATGAATATAGCAATTGAATTCTTGGGAAAGTTGATTATGAAGGAAATTATGAGTGCTGACACTATCAACTAGGACGATGACTTTGTTTTGCTTAATGTAACCAATCAATTTGAGGGTTTGAGGAGATGAAAAACTAGTGAGAGCGCGTAGCAAAATCAGTGGTTCAAATTTGAGAGGATAATGTAAATGTGTTGAACCTGCACATAATAGATGTAGCTAGAAAATACTACACACATTTGCAGAGAGAAATTAAGAAAGAATAAGCAAGATAGAAAGAATGTAAGAATTCTCATTAATCATATTCCACACTCAAAGAGTTAATAATTTACAATATATATAGAATAAATGAGTAACTAATGAGCCATAGTGGTGGTCTAGATTGATCTAGACACACATCAACAGTTACAAGAATAAATTGCCACCTAGTCTAGTCTCTCAGGCAGTTACGGGAGTGAACTGCCACCTATCTGAGTTAACTAGTCAACTAGTCCTCAGTTAACTAACTGAACAAAGAGTAGTGAGTTGGTGATGATCCCAATGTTACATGGCGACAAAACCAATGCAACATCTAAACTCAACTCAACTAGTCAAACTGAAGTGTCAACTGAAAGAGAATATTCTCCAGGTGGAATATTCTCTCCTAAAATAGAGGAGATTGGATAATGACTAATTATGACTAATAAACAAGGAACAACCTTACGAAAAATAAATCCTAGGTGTGTGTGAAGTAACTCCAACACCCCCCCTGAACATCACTATGGTGAAAATAAAGGATGGGTCTCAGCTATGAGGCCATGTTAGTTACCCAAATACAAAAGATAAACTGAACTAAACAAGGAAAGACGGAAAACTTCATGGGAACAAAACCCCCCCTCAAATTACAATGCATAAAATAAAAAATGATAAGGAAGAAAAGGTAGTTGCTAAGAAACCATGTCCTTCACTCCAAGAAGAACTCGCAACTGTGCAAGTTTGTGCTCTTTGAAGATTTTGTTGAAGATGTAGATGTCTGCATGAATCTGATGAAGTATATCCATCATTGATATTTCCACACATATCCATTTTATCTTCTTGTAATGAATAATATCCAAATAAATTTTGGATGAAATTTTGAAAACCGTGCAGTCATTTCCAGAAAAATGTTGAAATTTTGTTGATTTTAAAATGATCATAACTTCACTTCCTGAACTTTTTTTCCGACTATTGTTTTTTTGAAATTGGATATTTTCCCAAGAGGAATTCAAATATCCAATTTGTTTTTGGAAATTTTTCTCAGAAAATATCAGAATGGCGTCTGATGTGTGCGGCTCCCTTTTTGTCTCCTGAGATGCATGCATGGTGTATGCAGTAGTGTCTGCATGTGACTCCTGAGATGCATGCCATATATCTTCCACATGAATTTCAGAAAATAAATCTGAAATGGAGTATACATCATCTTCAATTAATGGAATACTAATTTCTACAAAAACGTTTGTAGAAGACTCTTCATAATAAGAGGCTTGATCTTATGATGGATTCTCTTCTGGCTCTATTTGTTCGACCTCCTGCATGAAATCTTCACAATGTTCTTTATTCCCAAATAGAACCTCCAATCTGGTCCATAATTCATTTGGAGTTAATCCTTGTGATTCTTCATATACTTGATGAAAAAGTTTGGGAGAAACAGACATGCCGATACTTCCTATGGCCATATCTTGTCTATTGAGAAAGACATTTTTCTCATCGACAGAATCAGGCTCTACTTCCATCACCATGGTTATTTGGTATAATCCTTTGCATCTTAGCATAAGAAATTTTTTTGGCTTCCATTCCAAATAGTTGTGAGGCGTGAGAAGTATTTCCGGTGAATAATCCATCTTTTTGTTGTCTTCAATCTTTTGTACCTGCAAAAAGTTTTGGTGTAGATTTTTCTTAGAATTCCATCGGATCTGATACCATGTAAATTTGTTGAACCTACACAAAATAGATCTAGTTAGAAAATATTACACACATTTGAAGAGAGAAATTGAGAAAGAAGAAGCAAGATAGAAATAATGGAGGAATTCTCATTAACCGTATTCCACACTCAAAGAGTGAATAATTTACAATATATATAGAATAAATGAGTAACTAATGAGCCATAGTGGTGTTCTAGAATGATCTGGACACACACCAACAGTTACAAGAGTAAACTACCACCTAGTCTAGTCTCTCAGGCAGTTACGAGAGTGAACTGCCACCTAGCTGAGTTAACTAGTTAACTAGTCTTCAGTTAACTGACTAAACAAAGAGTAGTGATTTGGTGATGATCCCAATGTTGCATGGTTACAAAACCAATGCAACATATAAACTCAACTCAACTAGTCAAACTGAAGTGTCAACTGAAAGTGAATATTCTCCAGGTGGAATATTCTCCCCTAAAATATAGGAGACTGGATAATGACTAATTATGACTAATAAACAAGGAATAACCTTAGGAAAAATAAATCCTAGGTGTGTGTGAAGTAAATCCAACAGATAATAGGATAATGTAATATCATATGTTGGGACTAGCACTACTTCAAGTGAAGCCTCAACATCTTCATTAGAAGCATCCTCGGAAATGGCCAAAAAAAGTTTATGTTCTTTACACTTGTGCCCTGGAAAATATTTATTATCAAAATTATAACAAAGACCCTTGATTTGGCATTCAACCATTTATTCCCATGTTAACATGTGGAACTTGAGAGGAGTGGCCTAAGGCACAGGGGTGTTGGGTTTAGTGAGGGGGGAAAATGTGGGTTTTCTGCTCTGTGCCAAGATGACATGTTGTGCCTCCTTGGAATGATTAGTGGCTTCCAACCAAGTTTGAGGCTGAGCCATGATGAACATCGTGTGAATTTCATCCTTGAGGCCACTAATAAAGATGTCCCTAAAGAAATTATCTTTCATTCCATCTGTTTAGAAATCCAAGTGCTCAAAGGAAACAAAAAAATATTCCATTGTTCCAGACTATTTCAACTTGGTCAGGCATTCTAAATGGTGGGTGTCTATGTCAAAGAGTTCATACAGTTATGCAACAAACTGTGACCAAGAAACATACCCTTGGCATGCATTATGATGCCATTTCAACGATTTCCATATTTACAGATCCAAATATATAATTCCATAACGAAGCTTAGTTAACTCATCAGTGATACCATGCAAGGAGAAGTAGTGTTCCATTTGAGTAACTCGGGATTGTGGATCCAATCCATCAAATTTGTTGAATTCGACTCTAGGGAGATGGGGGTCATGAGGTAGGGAGTTGGAATGAGAGTGGATAGGTTGGTTGGAGTCAACACCTTCATTATAGAGAGGTGGGTCAGAGGCAGAAGGAACCTAGAATTTGTTCTTGAATTCGTTGAGAGAAGAACGGACTTCAACAATTTGGCTACTGAGTTGGAATTGGATGCGGTCCATTTTTACATGCATGGAAAAAATGTCCCTATTTACTTGGGCTTGAAGGGTAGTAAGGTCAGTACCCATTTTTTAGTTGGTTTCTTCTTGGCATGTGGGAGCCATGAGGGGATGAGGGGTGCGTCCATAGACAAGAAAGCAGAGAAGTGATATATACCATGATGATCAAGGTAGCGAGATGATACCAATGGGATAAGTGGGAAGAAATGGTGTTGGGAGAAGTATGGGTCCACGAGGTAAAAACAAAAGTTAAAAATGAGAGGTATCAAAACAATGAGGGTGAAAAGGGGAATCCAATAAGATAGGTCACAAATAAGGGTGTGGGCTAGTAAAAAAATGGTTAAAAATGATAGGAATCACAATGATCAAGGAGAAAAGGGGAAT
This sequence comes from Picea sitchensis, assembly GCA_010110895.2. Classification (NCBI taxonomy): domain Eukaryota; kingdom Viridiplantae; phylum Streptophyta; class Pinopsida; order Pinales; family Pinaceae; genus Picea; species Picea sitchensis. Next base: position 161,803 of record SNQJ01S0000974.1, read on the forward strand.
CCAATGAGATAGGCCTTAAATAAGGGTGTGGGATGGTAAAAAAAGGTTAAAAATGATAGGTATCACAATGATCAAAGAGAAAAGGGGAATCCAATGGGATAGGTCTCAAACAAGGGTGTTGACAGGCCCCATGCTTTTTTTTCTCATTTCCTCTTTATTTTTATTTTAGTTTTTTACACCTACATAGTTATGCTCTGATCCAAATAATACTGCAATGTCGAACTGCCCAAATTCTTAACAAGGAAAAATGTGTAGTAATTTCCCAATGTGAAATCAGGCGGCAAGGTTGTATGACAATATATCTTGTTTGTTCCTTTTTTGTTATGTTTCCATCCCAAGGGTTAGGGTTTTTAGGGTGCCTACAGAAAATGATTTTCCCTATGTTATAGCTCTCTGATATATGTGTGAGTTCAAGTAGTAGTACTTGGCCCAATATCTTAGGGCACCAACTAAGGAGGCTAGACCATATCATTATCCCTACTACCCGATTACCCAAGTACTAGAGAGTATCTTCCTTAGTGTTGTTCTCGATAGAAGTACAACAGTCAGGTGGTCGGTCGGTTGATCTATGGTTGGTTCCATGATACCTAGGGGGCTCCCGATACACCAAACATACTTGGAAATGCAAGTTCTTATATAGGTGTTGTCTGATGCGCTACCACTCAAAGGGGTACCAACATGGGTTACAAGGGTGTCCAACAATGTGATCTTAAAAACCTATGGTATTTCCTATGTGTATGCTTCCTGATTGCAGGCTTATGTGTTGAATGATAGATCATTGTAGTTTAAATATGTCGAAAGACATCTCTACCCTGGAAAAAAAACTCAACCCACAATTCATGCCAAGGAAAGTGCTATGATACCACTTGTTATGCACATGGTATCATGGTATATTGCAAATTTGTTCTTTAAATAAGTTGTGGCGTTGCATGGTTTGCAGGAAAGTATTGTTTCTGACAAAGACACAAAATTTGTGGGTCATTTTTAACTTTATGGAAAAAGTTAGGGACCAATCTCAACTTCAGTTCATCGTATCACCCACAAATTGATGGTGAAATAGAGGTAGTAAATAGGAGTTTGGGGAATATTCTAAGATGTCTGGTAGGTGAGCATCCCAAGCAATGGGATCAAGTACTTGCACAAGCTGAGTTTGCATATGATGAAATATTCTCTGGTATATCCCACAAGGTCCAATTCTACTAGCTTTGAAAAAACATCACTCTTTTTAACACTTAGGATATCCAGGTCATCTAACAGTTCTCTAAATATTTTAAATTTTTTTATCCAGCATGCCTTCAATTCTTTCATGCAACCAAGAGAAGGAAAATCTATCTCTTTTATTTTCACCTTAGTCATGCTTGAAACCTTTAAACTAAAAATAATAACCGCATCCTTGTAAAAACATTCATAATTTTTCAATCAACTTGTAAATATTCTTTGAATTTTTGAATTTTTGAAGCAAAGGAAACAAAGATACTTTCTAGATCCCATGTCCCTAAAATGAGAGACATTCTTTTTTTAATATTGCCTTTGATGTAACACCTAATTGCAAAAATTAAGATGAATGTTCCCTTCAACTTTGAACTCGATTATGGGGTTTTTTCAAAACTTTTCCATGGTTGGACCGCTAAAACTTTGGTAGAAAATATGGGGTTTGGCATCAAAGTCTATTCTAACTCTTTGATCCTTTATTTAAGCATAAAAATATATTCTTCCATGTCATCTAGTGATACTTCTAGAGAATCACTCGTTGCTTTGTGGATTCTGGAAATTCAAGAAGAGGGTACGCCTTTGAAATCAAATTATAATTTGGATTTCCTTTTGTTCTTTGAATACATTTTCTCTAGAATTAATTTTTTAGATATTTTTTCAAACAATACATTTTGTATCATGAAATATTCAGGCGAGTGCAAGTTAATGATGGTCTCTCATGACACATTAGTGGAAATGAAAACCTTGAAAAACAATAATCCGTTAAATTGGAGGGATTATTCAAGGTACTTTTACAATGAATTTGAATATAGTGTAAGGAGATGAAATGTAGGAAATTGAATTGGATTTCCGAATATACAACTTTTATTCATATAAATTGTGAATAACTATGTTAATTTTGATTTTTTCTAACATTGTTGTCTTATTTTTCCAAAACAAATAAGGTATATGTTTTTGTTCGTCCAGGTGTTGAGTACGTTAACAATGGAATTTCGTTCCAAAAACTTGTAGAGAACTCGTTTTTCTTGTGAGGTGTATTTTTTGGAAATTTATAATACTAATTTTGTATTTTTTTAAAATCATCAAATTCAACATATCCATGAAATTATAACGTCTTTTGTTCATGCAGGCTAAGAGGGTCTCAACATGATCAAATTAATTTCTTTCTTTTCAGATCGTAGATATCAATCTCCTCTAGTGCCGCTTATAACTCATTCTAGAAATGGTTAAGGAGACAAAATGTTATAGAAGAAATAAGAGAGGTGTGTATTCTATGATTTTGATATATGTCAAGACAAAAATAGATTAAAAATAGTAAACATTATTATTTTAAAAAAAATTATATATTTGGAATCTGCACAACTAACTCTATCTATGTCTAGTTTCATCAATAACTGAATTTTTTAGCCTATAGAAAAATAATGTCAAAAACATAGATATGGAGAAGAATTCATAAAAATGGAGGTTTTTATGTATTTGCAAATTGAACCACTAGGTTTGTCATCCTGAACCTATATTTGAGGCAACCAACTCAGCAAAAATGTATGTTATAGTTTTCATTCCCGCTTGAAAAAAATTGAAATTCAAATAGCGTGCACACTTTGTTCCTAAAATGCACACACATTATTAGCAACAGGAACATGTGCACCTTCATGTTAACATAAATAAATTCTCTCTCTCTATCCCCCCACTATTCCCCCCTCTCCCTCCCTCCATCTATCTTCCTCTCTTTCTCTTTGACCACACTCTCCCTATCCCTCACTCACTCTCTTCCCCTCTTCTCTCCCCATCTTCCTCTCTCTCTTCCCCCTCTTCCCCTCTCTTCTTGTG
>SNQJ01S0000974.1:186789-204645 GCA_010110895.2 Picea sitchensis
AATAATATAGGAAGGACCTGAAAATTTCTCTGGTGGACGTAGCCCACACTGGGTGAACCACATAAATCTGTGTCTCTCTTGTATTGTGTGTCTTTTGTGTTTTGTTTCTGCATTTGTTTTATTTTATTGCTCCGCGGTCCTATTTTTCTAATAGTACGCAATGGAAAATTCTACAACTTTAACCTCTTTTAGAAATTAGATTAGAAAACAACATGATAACTGAGAAAGAAAACTTTTAAGAAGATAGATAGAACTTCACCAACAATTTACACGCAGGAATCCTGTGAAACGTCTCCTTATATTATCGGAATGATCTCTTTGAAAAAAAAAATATCTAGATTACAACTTGCTCGGGCGTAAAAATCAACCCCTAGAACTTCAAAGTTTGAAGTATTTATAATAAAGATTACAAACAATCCTGTCATCAATGATCAGGATGTGGTAGATGCTATTTTTAACTATCTAGATAACAAGATGGAAAAATATGGGAATTGATGATGATGTGTCAAATCTCTCATGTTGATTTTGGGGAAGACCGTTGGTGAGTCATTCATATGAATTTGACTGCATTGGATGCTAACTTGGACAAAATCTTTATCTTTATTCGATCAATTCGCATAGCTCATCCCATCTCTTTTTACCGGGGATGGTAACTTTCAATAGCCGGTAGTAGACTTCGTCCATCTCGGTATACTTAGCAAAAGTCGGATTGGTGAGGAAAATGTACTTGACTTCATGTTGTATGTTGAGGTCAGGTTGCAAAGTCTCCAAGAATGCTTTTCCCGTGATGTTTCCTTGTACCCCTGAAAACTTGGAACTGTCTTTGGCCATGGTGGCAATATTTTGCTTATAATATGACAAAGTCATCAATTTATCATTTAGGACAAGTAAACCAGGAAGGCCCTTTTTCTGTAAGGCCTCAATCTTGCTAAAAAATCTTTGAACCCCAATGTCCATGTTCTGAGCTTTCTCCTCCAACTGCAACACTAATCCTCTCTTGGTCAACACTCTTTTGACTTCAAGGATAGTTTATGTCCTATCTTCAACTTTTAGGTATTCAAGCTCTTCCTTGGTTTTTGAATTCAAAAACTTGATGATCTCGTTGTCTGTCGAGGGCATCTCACCCAGCTCTGTTATTATCCTGTCAATGGCCTGCCTACTATTTAACACCAGATCATGTTGCTCGAACATGATTTGCACCATGGGAAAATTTTTATTTATGGATTTAGAGATATCTATCCATATATTTTCCTTAGCCTCTGCTAATGTCTTGCCTGCCACTGTTTGTTTCTGAAGCTATTGTACTTTCTTCTTGAGTTTCTCTGATACTTGTCTCTCAATATTGTATCTTGTTTGGAAAGAAGACTTGAGTTCCTGTAGACTTTCAATCTTCATTTTCAGCCTATTGATCTATGTTCCCTGCAGAGTCATTTCCCCCATGGACTTTGCTAGCCCCACAATTTTTTCCTGTGCTATCAATGGATCTAATGATGGAATTTTTGTTGCAGTGGTTGTTGGCACAGATGTCGTAATGACTTATGTGATGGGAACTGCACTCAATGGAATGACTTCCATCGGGGTCTATTGTTCCTTCTCTTTAAATAACTTTTCCAACTCTGATTCCATTTCCCTGAGTTGTGCATTCTGCTGCATGATAAGTTTCAACAATTCTTCTTTCTCGTTTTCTGCCTTGGCTATTTCTTTAGCTTGTGAATCCTCTATTGGTGGCAATTTCATTTTTTTTCTCAAATATGCAATGTCAGCATTCTTTTTCTTCAACATTTCCTCTTCTGCTTTTACATTCGAGGGATCATACCCAATCTTGAGCACCAACTCCTCTAAGGATTTTATTCTATTATCCTTTGCAAAAGAGGATATATTTTCCAACTTCAATTGGGTCTGAACATTGTTTAAAGACACCTATAACTTTTTTGATGTAGAGGAAGCATGTGCCAATGCGGAGAAAACCATTTCTCCAGTCTATCTATGCAAGTCCATCTGATTAGCTGAATGGACTTGTTTGGTGTCAAAAATGATAGTTGACCTCTTGTAATCAGTGATCTCTTTGGGTTGAGACACCTGTGCTTGCAGAAATTCCAGACGCATTCTTCCTTTCTCTGTGTCAAAGGATGACAACAATCGATGTTGTGTTGTGGAAGTTTTCTTCAAAAACTGAGAGTAGGTGTTGTTGGTCAGCGTCTGGTTCTTATATTTAATCATTTCATATTTTTCGAAAATGCTTAGAGGTACAGATCCTTATGGAGTTTGGGTGGTCACATCTATCTCTGTATTCTTCTTTGAAGAAGAATTTGGCACCACCTGCTGTCTTCTTTCGATCACTGTGGCAAAGTAGGGCTTTTCCTCACCAAACATGCGAGTAGCATGAGTGGTTTTGGGTTTCTTGCTGTATACCTGAAAATATTTTGCTGATACCTCAGTGATTGAAGGTGAATCATCCTTTCTTGGACTTTTCCCTTGGGTATCTGTGGAGTGGTAGTCAGTGAAAATGAGATTGAAGGAGATTCTTGTGGCTCTGTATCTACCAGAGTGTTTGCTTCCCACTTTGTCTGGTTCACATACTTTTCAATTTCTAGTTGAGGGTGTGGGCATAAGGTCAAGTTTTGTTCTTGGATCTCATCTCTACAATGATCCCATTGGGTTCATATCACCAGATAAAACTGGTGTTGAATTTCATTTCCTTCAATAATTATCTCCCTCTTCCCCAATAGCTCGACTGTTGCAGATAAGAGATCTTATTTTCCCTTTGATCCTCATCTGATGTTTTTTCTTCAGAGACACAAAATGGATTTCATCTGAGTTTATCATCTAATGAATGTACTCTAGTGAAAATATTCGAACAAGAACATACTTAGGCAACTTGTATGGATCTAGTTCACACCCATACACTTTGATTTCTGTGTGATTCTAGTATAGAAACTAGTCCTCAGTATTTTGCAAGATATGAAAGGTGTAGAACTCTTTGGATCTCCTCGTTTATCCTCAGCTCAGGTCTTACACTAAGCATGCCTACAACTGGGTGATAAAACAACTCAATGAATTGTTTAAAAGTGAACTCAGTGGAGCTTCTCCTGAGTAGCGACGTCCATAAAGTGACTGCTTGAGGTTTTCCTTCCTTGTCCATCTTCTATATGTGAAAGGAAAATTTGTCTATTTGATAGAACATGAACATGTAGGTCAGTATTGAAGAATACTGAAACATGCCTTCTGTAGGGAAATTTTCCAGATGCTCGTGCAGGTTCTCGGCCAAGAAACCATTGTAGTCGAAATGGGTGGCGAATTTCTCTTCAGCAGAGAAAATGGATAGGAAACCTAAGCTAGGTTCATCCACCCATTCATCTGAGAAGTAACCGAGCAAGCAACACAGTGTGGAGATAATCTGGTTTCCCCTTTCAGAAAATATGGAAGAATGGTAGGGAGGATTCTTTTTAGGGAATTGGGCATCTTGAGGGAGGAAAATCTCAAAGATTTGTGCTCTTTTGGGAAATGATAATTTCTGATACATTTCTATCAGAATTTCAAGTGTTATGGGAGAACAGGGTTCGACTCTAGGTACCTGTATCATTTGATCGATGGCCTCGGGTTTAATTAGGGAAAAGGTTTCTTCGGTCGAAGACACTATGGTTCTCGGATTAGGGAGGTAGTGCGCTTGGCATTTGAGAGCGAATTCGAGGAAATGATAGATCTGGGGAAAAATATACAAGGGGAAATTTGACTGCCAAAGCCCAATTTCATTGCTCTGGTCGATGAAGGTGTCTTTAAACCATGACTGTAGCTCAGCAAAATCAAAATCGGACTTGATTTCTGAAATCAAGTAGTCTTTGTTTGCTAACGAGATCCAGTCGAGATCAACCGGAGGTGGGAGAAAAGGATTTTGCTCCACATTTGACTTTTTTCTTTTGGGCACCATTGATTTCCACTGATACCTACACACTAAACACATGTTAGTAGGCGAAAAAATCTGGTTGGATGAGGTGTTGCAGAGGTGAAGGAAAATGAGTCTTTGATATGCAAGGAGTGTGAATGGAATGGGAACTAACCGAAACGGGTTTGAATTTGAGTGAACGGGTATCCGTTGGGTGAAAAAGGACTGGTCAAATGAACAACGGGTATGTGGCCGGTCATAAATGGCCAACGAGTCGTTTAGAGTGTGAGAGGGTAAGGTGAAGGACATCTGACGTGTGAAAATGATTGACGTGCAGAAAAAGGTGATTTGGAGATGAACATAATGGATATGACCCATAACGGTTAGCTGGAGGGGACATGCTGACGGGGTGATGAAATAGGATTTGCAATGGATGTTTTGGGGTGTGACAATTCTGAATGGTGATGGTGAGTTGGAATAATGATAGGCAATGGAAAATTTGGAGTGGCGAGGTAGGATGTAACGAGATAATTCCACGTAGGGATGGGGTCCGTCTGGAGATTGTTTCATTCCGGACCCCCCCCTGCCTTTAAAAGTAGAAATTTTGGGGGGTCCAGGATCAATGGTTGACCGTTGATCTGAACACAGCTAGATCATTCGTTGATTCGAGTGCACTCCTTAACCATCATGTCAACCCCCCCCCATCATTAAAAGTAGAACGATTGGGGGGGTCCGAAAAATCTTGTGGACCGTTTATTTGTGCGCTAGTGGGATGACCATGGATCTGAGCGCACCTTTTAATTACCTTTTCGGACCCTCCCCCCCTCCCCCCCCCCTCATCGTTAAAGGTCGAACGATTGGGGGGGTCTGGAGTCTTTTCTGATCTGTAGATCTGGGCGCCAACAACTTAGTCATATATCAAAGCCCTATCTTTAATCTCCAGGGTGAAATTCAATATATGATGCAGAACTTCGGCTTAATGACTTTTTATGGGTTTTTCGCACTACTTCTTTTGCTTTTTATCACCACAGGGTTAGAAAAACATTTCATCATAAAAAAATCATGCATTTTTCATCGATCATCTTACACATTTTATTGAAATGAATCTCACTAACCTACTCATTTGCACCTTTAGCCCAGCTTAGACTRTTGGACTAAGAAAATACTCTACCTAGGGGCTATTTGACCAAGATTAGACTGTTTGGTCAAATTTATTCACTAACTAACCTGATTACTTGGCTAAGGTTAGACAGTTTAGCCAAGCTTATTCACTAATCCTAGATACTTAAATTTAAAAGACTTGGCCATGTTTAAATTGTATGGATCAAGTCATTTTCATTTCATGGGGATTTTATCCATTTTCTTTTGTTTTTTTCCCTCTTTTATTTTTGTCATTTTTTCTTCTTTTTTTTCTTTTCATTTTTTTTTCTTTTTTTCTTTTTCTTTTATTTTTAGAATACAACAATATCTGCTAGCCAAAAACACTAAAGAAACAAAATCACAATCACCAGTTGATCCTATAAATTATAGGGTTATAACAGAGTATATAATGAAATATTTACTAAAATCAAGGCTAATCAACACAGGTGCGGTGGTTATTGCATGATTTATATTAGTGAATGATTTTTGAATCTCTTGGGTCCATTCAAATATTTGATCCTTTTTTAGCAATCCATTTATTGGTTTAATAATTGTTTCATAATCTAGAACAAACCTTCTTATAAATATTTACTAAAATCAGGGCTAATCAACACAAGTGCGGTGGTTATTGCATGCTTTATATTAGTGAATGATTTTTTAATATCTTGGGTCCATTCAAATATCTAATCCTTTTTTAGCAATACATTTATTGGTTTAACAATTGTTTCATAATCTAGAACAAACCTTCTTACAAAGTTAATCTTGCCGAAAAATGATTGCACTCCTTTCTTTGAGGTTGGAGGGTTTGGTTCATTGATAGATTTGATTCTCTAAATACCAATATATATTCCCTCTTTACTAACTATATGTCCCAAAAAAATTCCTTTTGAGACTACAAATAAGCATTATTTTAGATTAAGAGATATTCCATATAATTTGCATCTTTCATACATTTCTGTTAGATGATGAATGTGCTTTTCTCTGATATTAGAATGAATGGTAAAATAATATTGATATTAAACCATGAATCTCTTTATCATATCTTTGAAGGAATGGTCCATAGCTCTCTTAAAGGTTGCTCCAACATTTTTCAATATGAAAGGCATGTGAGCATAAACATATGTCTCCCAAGGTGTTATGAAAGTAGTTTTTGATCTATATTCTTTCGCAATGAGAACCTTATTGTATCTTGAAAACCCATCTAACATGGAAGTTAAAGAAGAACCAATGAATTGTTGAAATAACATTTCCATGTTAGGAAGGGGATAATTATCTTTAATGCTTGCCTTGTTCAAATATTGGATTTCAAGACACAGACAAATTTCACCACTTTTCTTTCTTACGATGACAAGGTTTGACAATCATTTTGAATGCCTGATTGAGAATATTATTCCATATTTCCTTAATTTATCTAGCTCAATTTTCACCAGGGGTTTGAGTTTTGGATTTATCATATTCCTTAAAATCATTGTAAGTCCATGTGAAAACATCAAAATATTCTAAGAACAAGAAATTAAACTGATCAACCTCCTTTTTCTTGCAACCTGTCCCAAGATTTACATGCTTTGGAGAATCTTCAGTGCCAATATTTATTTTTCGAGTTTCTTGCACCTTTATGGTAGATGCTTCTTCTTTTAAATCTAGAATTTTGACTTGATCATCCCTTGTGAAAGTGGACTCAAAATTAATACAACTCTTTGAAATAAATTTGTGATTTTTATATTTGTATTTCTCTACAGGATTACTTGTATCAGCCATAAATTCAACCAACTCTTCATCATTTTCAAAAATCTAGAGATAATCTTGATTATCAGGAACTAAAGGTTTGAAAATACTTTTGACCCGAAATGTGTTTTGATTTTGTGTATCATCGGGATTGAACAAAGATGAAACAACTACCAATGAGTCAACCTTCTTATTTCTTTACCTAGGAATAAAAGATGTGTTCTCTTATTTGCACAAAATTGTCTTCAAGATATCGATTTCCTCGTGTTCATCAAATATATACAAGGATGACTCACCTTCATCCGTCTGTACAGATTCAATAATTTCTTCTTGAATGAAATCAACCCCTTGATCAACAATTTCATCTTAAAAAATCTCTTCTAATATTACTGCATTGGGGTTTGGCATTCTAGGTTACCTTTGTCTAAATTTCTCATTCGTATCATCATTTTTTATTCTTTGTTCTTGAATGGGATTCCTCCTTGACTTTTGGTATGGTGTATTCTTTGATATTCAACTATTTTTTAAGTTGATTCCCCTTGATTTGAAAAGGAAAGATTATCCATTTGTCTTTTCACTTTCCCTAGAATAATGTTAGGGTCTGCATAAGTTTTCATCATGATTTCTTCCATTTTTGTTTCTTTATTCATTGCTTCATGTAGATCTTCAATTTGTGAAACCCTGATGAAAAATTTCACATTTGAGGGCATCACATTTTTATAGTATCCAAGTATTATCACGGCATTTGACTTCTACTCTTCTTGGATTTGATTACTTGTTCTTAAAATCGAAAATAAAAGTATCTAATTCTCTCACCTTTTTTTAAACGGATTTGAGTTAATTGAGTGAGTAGAGTATGATATGTTATCATAGGAGAATACATAGTCAGGAATATTGTTTCTAAGTCATCAAATGATGAAATTGATTGAATGGGAAGAGACACATACCATTCATAGGCTTGGCTTATTAATGTTTGAAGAAACAATTTGACCATTACATCATCATATTCTACTAGGTGACTTTTAGACAAACTTTAAAAAAAATTCCATATGTTTCTTTGGGTCTACTGTTCCATCTCTTGAAAATTTTGGTAATGCTCCTTGTCGAAGAGTTGATAATTGATGTTTTTCTCCTTTGATATTGAGAGGAATATTCCTAAGCCTTCTTCTTGGAACCCTTTTTCTTTGTTCATGATTCTCGGGATTTTTGTGTCTATCTCCCATGACTGGTTCTTTTTCTTTCTTAGTGGCATAACTTTCTCCAATTTATTGAAACTATTTATTGAAACTATTTATTTTTACTTCTTGTTATTGGTCCTTTATATGATTCCAGCTTCAATTTCTATCTTGTCTTCTTTTCCTTCTAACAATTTTCCTTTCTTCTTCACGGGAAAGTGTTTCCCAGGATCTTTCAAGCTCTTCATGAGTTCACGAGTTCGGGTTGTAGTTAGCTCCAAATCATATAATTCATGCAAAAGACTTGTTTGATTTCCTAATCCAACTTATAACTAGGGTTGGTTAGGTTGAGGACGAGTCATAAATAATTATGGTTTAAAACCAATTTTTTGTCGCCAAAAATGTTGATGTTTGAATTGGTTAAGATCAAAACAACAACCTCATGAGGATACGAATCCCCCTACATTTTTCTAGAGTTTTTACTCCTCTTTATATTAGTTAGAGATTTGTATTTAAATGCATTATTATGGAAATGTGAATATGGGAGAACATAAAATAGCAAGCCCCCAAATTTTTATCACTCAAATCAATGAAAATATTTGAAAGAATATACATGAATTAAGAGTTCCTAAGAAATGGACCAAGAATATTCACTCACAATATTTAAAGAAATATGAAATGAAAGTAAATGAGATTACAAAAAATAACTCACATCCATCATAGTTTTGAATATTTTTTATCACATTCATAGAAAAGAAAAAATATAGCTCACATATGAGAGAACTTCAAAACAATCTTTCTATTAAAATCAAAACATGATTTGATAGGTTAATTTCAAATATATAATAATAATAAGATTAGAGTTAAAATATTCAATAAAAATTAACCCCGAAATAGTTCTCTCGGATTTTCTCAAAAATAATATAGTCTTTAATAGTCTTAAGGAAATTAAAAGTGTTTGTCCAAATATGGATTGGGATTAAGGCTCCCATGGACCATAAAACAAGTAAAGAAGAGAAAATAAGAAATAGAATTGGGATAGGGCATGAACAAAGAAAGACTTTAAAACAAGACAAAGGGAGTGATCATAATTGGGTCATATTCTTCTTAAGAGAGACAAAATACAACTAGATGAATTCTAAAAGGGAAATGAATAGAAGAAAAATGTGATCAATTCAGACTTACTTTCATGGAATTTCTCACTCCTTTTTGGGCCATTCTTGCTCTTATAGTCTCTTTGGAGACGGTTTCTTGACCGGTACCAACTGCTGCCATTTGATCTTCCCCGGTAATCTTGATTAAATCCATCTTTAACCAATTTTCAATATAATCACACATTGGAGCAATGGTTACCTCTTGCTTAACCTTTATGTCTAGCATTGTACTCTAAAATTCTATATGATCAATTGAAATTTGTTGTAACGTAATTTCAGTATCTTAACTTTTGTTCACATACTCTACGATCCAACTTTCAATCTCTTGCTTTTAGTATTCAGTCATATTGTTAAAATTTTATGATGATATACCTTTTAAAATTTCCACATGTTCCTCGAACTGTTTCCTTGTCAATATAATACTATTTGAAATAAATTTGGGATCTTGTACTTCTTCAGTACTTCCCACAAGGTCCAATTCTACTATCTTTGAAAAAGCTTCACTCTTTTTAGCAATTAGGACATCCAGGTCATCTAATAGTTCTCTTAATATTTTAACTATTTTTATCCAACATGCCTTCAATTGTTTCATGTGATTGGGAGAGGGAAAATATTCCTCTTTTATTTTCGTCTTAGTCATGCTTGAAACCTTTAAACTAAAATTAACAACTACATCCTTGTAAAAACCTTCATCATTTTTCAAATTAACTTATAAATATTCTATGAAATTTTGAATTTTTGAACCAAAGTAAACAAAGCTACTTTCTAGATCATATGTCTCTAAAATGAGGGACATTCTCTTTTTAATATTTTCTCTATGTAATGCCTAATTTCGACAAGTAAGTTGGATGTTCCCTTCAACTTTTAACTCAATTATGGGGTTTTGTCAAAACTCTGCCATGGTTGGACCACTGAAATTAGGGTAGAAAATATGAGGGGTGGAATCAAAGTCTATTCTAACTCTTTGATTCTTTATTTAAGCCTGAAAATATATGCTTCCATGTCATCTACCGATACCTCTATAGCATTTCATGTTGCTTTGTAGATTCTGGCTATTCAGGAAGTGGGTATGCCTTTGAAATCAAATTCTGATTTGGATTTCCTTTTGTTGTTTGAATCTATTTTCTCTAAAATTACTTTTTTTAGAGATTTTGTCAAATAGGGCATTTTGTATCATGAAATATTCATCATCTCAAAAGGTCTTTTCTTGGGTTGCAATCTCAAGTCTTTGTTCATCATCTGGGAAGTCAATATCATCAATATTAATACCCAATTCCATATCTTGAAATACAAACTCACCTTCAAGTATGATGGTTTCTTCCTCATGTTGGGTACTTTGCTTTCTTCTTTTGACTTGAAGCTTGTGATATTTCTCCAATATTCCTCTTAGAGGATTGTGCTCACCCCCATGGTCAGAATTATTGATAGAATATTTCTTCTATTGTGGTGTTATTGGTTAAGAACTCTACTTAGGTAGGCCAATTTTTTGTGATAAATTTGGTGAGTGAGCACTTCTTTCATTTGTTGCTTTTCCTCTCTAGTTTTTCTTATTAGTATTACTGACAACAATTTCAACATCTTCCATTTTCCTTTCGCCAATTAGTGCTTGTGGGTCTTGACTATCACTTTCTTCTTCTTCAAACAAATAAGTATTAGAAAGTGTAGTATTGTAACCAACAAAGGTCATATGGTCCATGAAGAAATGATTTGGGTCGAAACCCTTGACCTCGTCTCCGGATTTCAAGTTGTACTGGTCTAATTGAATTGGGAATTCATCAATTTTAGAAATGCATCTTAATAGAATTTGCCCAATTCTCCATGAAATTGGAATAAACTATTTTTTTTCATTTTATCATGGAAGAAATGCACCCACAATCTATACTATATAATGACCTCCATGAAAAGCATTCTATCTAAAACATCTAAAACATAGTAAGGAAGATAAAATCGCTTCTCACAAAAACAATATATCCCTAACACATTGTAATGTTCCAATGGATTTTAAAAATATTACAAGTGTGGAATGATATGAGCGTCGTGGAAAATGCAGGTGCAATTTGATGGCAGTGGAGAAGAGGAATTGAATGAGAAGGATGACACCATCCAACTCGTTGTTCTGGGCAAACTTAAAAAAAAAAAACGGCTAAGTCATGGTGCAAAATGGATGCGACCTAAAATATAAGTGTATTTTGTATGATACGAAACTTGATGAGGAAAGTTATGAACTTGTCATGGATTGAAAATTTTCTAAGTAAAGAAAAGGGAAAAAATAAAATATGTGAGCTTTGCAAGATTTACAAAGTGGCAACTCAATCACGAAGATAAAAATACCTATGGGTGGATTCCACCTTTAATATTTATTTAAGATTTACAATGATTCAAGCTTTAGCTTTTATTTGAGATATACAGTGGCCACTTAGTCACTACGAAAAAAATTTAGTTCTACGCCTCTGCCTACTTCCTCGTACTATTCTCTTCATCAACTATTTGACATTTATCATTAAATTGAAAACCACTTTGTTGTACCGAAACAGCCTGGCAGTATGAACATAAAAAATTTAATTTCCCCACCGTAGTATTGGAGATATGGGGAGTGGTGGTAAAGAACCAGACTAAGTAAAACCTCCACTCACAATAAATAACTCAAAAATATCCACGTCACTGTAATTTAATTATGTCTCCATTGATCCAGACACAGTAAGTACCTTGGTACGTGATCTTAAACACTGTATACACAATCTCATATTTGAATTGTAGACAAAGTCAGATTTTAATTATCCCACTTAATATTTAGCGCTGTAACATTTTCTTCTGTATGAGCTCACTGAAAAATAAGGCTTAATTGGTACTCCTAACCTGCACAACCATAATTCAAGTTTATCCTAAGAAGCTCAAACCTATTGGCCTAATTAGTATGATATTTGAGATGAGATTATTAAATTAGTGTGAAATTTGACAATACAATGCTTACTACTACCCAAAAAAAAGCCCTCAGAAGGTGCTTGTAAGAAGCTCAGGACGGAATCGAGTCGATTATTTAAAATGCATGCATATAAATCTGATGAAATCTTTTCATCCATAATTAAATTCCACACTATTTTTTTCATTAAAACAAACTTTGGTGAAAATTTAAAACTAAAAATATTGATGATATTGAGATTTTTCAAACACTTAAGTATGATGTAAAAGCAAGACACTCTGAAAGATAATATTAACATAAAATAAAATCATAATAAGTAAATAGGACATTATTTTAATAATAACATAATTTCTAAAGTATTGATTGGTTTGAAAAGAATATTATAATAAGAATTTTAATTAGTATATACATTATTATTGTTATTCATAATTTTGTTAAAAATGTTAAAGTTATGAAAATGTGTTATAGATTTTTAATATAAATTTGATAAAATTGATTTATCAAGAATTAAATTTAATAGAAATGTTAATCAATCAACAAAAATCTTAATAAATAAAATAAAATAAAATAAACCCAAAAATAAAACTTGATAGTGATAAAAATTGATCATAAAATGTATCAATGAGACTCCTCTCATCTTCCAGCTTTTTCTGGCAACTTCCTTGAAATGTTTTTCCACTTCAATAGATGTGGTAGCTTCATCTTCGGCTGGCCCTGTTGCGTCACCCATTAAATTGATCAATTCTGCAGAACTATTCTTACCTTCTTCGATGCCTTGTTTCATATGATACTCCGTTTGCTTAAAGGCCCATTCATTGGCTATCCATAGACTGTAGGGGGTTTCTCCTGGCATTCGTATGATCTCCAAAGCTTCTTTGTACATGGAAAACCGATGAGAAATGTTCTCATGAGCCCTCATTAATAAAGGCCGGATAATTGCAAATACAATCTCAGTGAAAGACCAACATAATTTGCTAAGTAAGAGAAAGCATTTCTGCAGCCAAAGCGCCATGGTCAATAACAAAGACACAAACCGTCCTGTATCTTCTCTCACGTCAACGAGACTCCTTGTCCAAAAATCCTCAATATTAACCAACCAACCCACATCCCTTGGAAAATAAAGAACGGCTGTCAACCATCTCATGAAGACGATTATGCTTCCTGCCAGAAGGAATACAAACTGAATAATGTGCGTGATCTCTTGCATGATCTGATCAGTTGGAAGTGGAAGGTATATCCATTTAACTAATAATAACACAAAGCAGGCGGTGAGGAGGAGGCCGGCTGATGCACTCAAAACTGATCTGGCTATGATATAGTCAGGTTGGGAGGCACGAACCACAATCCAACATTTGAGAACGTGATCCTCAATGTTGCTACACTGTTGATGAGAATTACAACACGATAGTGCCAATGGAATCTTCTGAGACGTGATCTTTAGAATACTTTTACCAGCTATGACCGCGCATATCAATATCAGAACCAACAATATAATGGCTGCGAAGAGGCTAATGTACGACGGTATGAACCATACACTATAATATGGCCATTGCTGCAATAAATAAGGGTTCATGCCCTGGTAAAGGTCCTTCTTTACTTCTCTAAGTAAGTAAAGCTCAGAGGTCATATGGAATATAACACTTAGTACCAGTGCTCCAATATCGCCCCACACAGTTCGTAAACCCCGACGGACCATTCCAGGAATCAAATAAGCAATGAATACACATATCATAACTCTCCTGGAATCCGTAAGGAGCTGATCTTCCAGAAAAAAGTATATTGTCAAGTCTTTTACGTATATGTCCTGCGACTTTAAACTGACATTCAAATAAACAATATAAGCGAGCATTTGGAGAGTGAAAGCACTGAGAACAAGAACTTGACCTGGAATCCAGTGAGCCCTCCTTTTGAATGCCTTCCATGCATCGATTGAGAGCAAGACTATTAACAGGATTGCGCAAACACAGGATACCACCAGAGATCCAAGGTAAGAATTGGTGAACGATCTCAACAGTCCATCATTCTCAAGCAGAGCTGTTATGTTAGCCATCTTGGAATAGGCAGCCTTCCAAGTTGCTGTGGCTACGACGAGATAAGATTACATGCGGCATGGGCTTTGCATTTTATAACCAACAGGAACGAAAATATGAGTTAATCCGGTGGAAAGATAAAATTAACCAATGACTTAGCGTTATCGGATTGGATTCAATGAAATTATTAAATTAGTGTGAGATTTGACAATATAATGCTTATCGCTACAAAAACACTGAGAAGGTGCTTGTAATTATCGAGTTTGAAGATCAGGCAGGAATCGAGTCAATTAATATAGACACGAGAGAATGCGTCTCTCGACGGGTAAAGAAAAGAGGTTCCGTCGAATTAAACCCTTGGAAGCACGCGGAGTTTGAGAAGCAAATGAGCCATCGACATTCTGATATGCGTCACTAGGTCGACTTTCTCACATGCCGGTGGGTTGCACGCGACATTGTTACTTGGTCGACTTTCTTGGTTGCACGCGACATTGTTACTAGGTCGACTTTCTTGGTTGCACGCGACATTGTTTACTAGGTCGACTTTATTGGTTGCACACGACATCGTTTACTAGGTCGACTTTCTCCCAGGCGTAGTAATGCACAAACGACATGAGAAAGTCCACAAACCGACGGGCTTAGTGACGCACAGACGATATGAGAAACTTGATCACCGGCCTTAGTGAGGTACAAACTATATCCGCAAAGAACTACTTTTTTCACCAATCATGAGTCGCAAACCATCGTGTTTATATTAATTGATTCGATCCATGGATCCACTCTCCCTAGTATTTTCTCTCTTAACTATTAATTACGCCGAAAGGCGTATACCTATTGACAATGGGCAGAATTAATCACCTTTTAATCATAAATTTCAATCTTAGGGTTGGCAATTGAAGATGATGGCATATTCTTCGTAGTCTTCTTTAATCAATGGATGAGATTTTAATAAATTAACTTCCACTCATTTATAAAGATGTCCGTTTATATGATTACTTTTTTATATTTACTAAATCAGATTAAAAAATTACTTGCNGGTTGCACGCGACATTGTTACTTGGTCGACTTTCTTGGTTGCACGCGACATTGTTACTAGGTCGACTTTCTTGGTTGCACGCGACATTGTTTACTAGGTCGACTTTATTGGTTGCACACGACATCGTTTACTAGGTCGACTTTCTCCCAGGCGTAGTAATGCACAAACGACATGAGAAAGTCCACAAACCGACGGGCTTAGTGACGCACAGACGATATGAGAAACTTGATCACCGGCCTTAGTGAGGTACAAACTATATCCGCAAAGAACTACTTTTTTCACCAATCATGAGTCGCAAACCATCGTGTTTATATTAATTGATTCGATCCATGGATCCACTCTCCCTAGTATTTTCTCTCTTAACTATTAATTACGCCGAAAGGCGTATACCTATTGACAATGGGCAGAATTAATCACCTTTTAATCATAAATTTCAATCTTAGGGTTGGCAATTGAAGATGATGGCATATTCTTCGTAGTCTTCTTTAATCAATGGATGAGATTTTAATAAATTAACTTCCACTCATTTATAAAGATGTCCGTTTATATGATTACTTTTTTATATTTACTAAATCAGATTAAAAAATTACTTGCATTGCCACGTTCAGTGATTAAGAGATAATCTATTAAGGTGACCACAATTTACTAAATTATTATTACTGGGCGGACACTTATGAACCCGTGGGTGTTGGATGCCAATTAAAAATTTTTACGCGCAGTCATTTTTTTTACCACTGTGGATGTTTATGGCCGCGTGGATGTGAACTCAAGCGTTTCCAGTTTTAATTATTATTTACAGTTTTTTGCAATTTACCGATCACCGATTTAGGTTTAGGTTTGCAATTTACCGATCACCGATTTAGGTTTTTGGCATTACGATTTACGTTTCTGAGCATTAACGATTTAAATTTCTGATCACCCTAAGTGTTTCTGCCACGTTTAGGCTTACCAGTTTTAAGCTTTTCGGCGTTCACCAGCAGCCAGTTAACGTCGCGGCTGTGCTAGTTTATTATACACTTGATGTTATTCATAGAATTTTTAAGAATATATATATATATATTATGAATGTTGGCTTAATGGAATATTCCTATCTTAGTGGCGAAGAGATTATAACATAGATACCAGCAGCCAGTTAACGTCGGGGCTGTGCTAGTTTATTATACACTTGATGTTATTCATAGAATTTTTAAGAATATATATATATATATATATATATATATATATTATGAATGTTGGCTTAATGGAATATTCCTATCTTAGTGGCGAAGAGATTATAACATAGAATTTTTAAGAATGTTAATATTTCTCCCTTCATGTTACTCATATATATTTTAATATAATATTTTTCCCTTCATGTTACTCATATATATTTTCTTAATGGAATATTCATATCTGAGTGGCGAAGAGATTATAACACTTATGTTACAAATTTAAAATAAAATTATAATAATAATAGTTGAAGGTATTCATGGTAAGGAGAATTTTATTTGCATTGTTTTTTAGTTGGTAGTTAATGAAATGGTACCTCTAAAGCATTGCACAAAGAGTAATTAGGCGTATCTCTAACCATATGTCATGCTTTAATGTTAATAGACTAAATCTTTAAAAAAAGAAATTAATGAAAATGAAAAATGAATAATTTTTTTAATGAAAATGAAAAATGAAAAGTAGTAATGTTAATAGACTAAATTTAAAAAAAAATCTTAATGAAAATGAAAAATGAAAAGTAGTGAACCACAATATTAAAAAATTAAAAAACTGGAAAAACTCAAGAACGATTTACATGATCTCTTTTTTTATAGACCTCTAATTAAGATGAATTTATGTTGTTATTATTAAGTTTTTTTTTTCATGAAATTAAAATAATACTAAAAATATGTTTTTCTTTCTAAGAAGAAAATCACAATTTTCTATAATGACTATATAATTGTAATTGTAATTCAGAAATAGAGAGATTAGGAAGTGAAGAGGGTACAAATTCCTTATAGACAATAGGTACCACTTCCATCCCCTAGGAGGAAATTCTAGTATCTTTGAGTTTTTCTTTATCCTCTGAGATAGAATAGGGTTTTCCAAGTGACACTTATGAACAAGTAGGATTAAGGGTGAGTGCAAGCTAATGATGGTGAAATGCAAATCTGTTAACTTGGAGGGATTATTCAATGTACTTTTACAATGAATTTGAATATGGTATAAGAATATGAAACATAGGAAATTGAATATCTTTCATAATATACAACTTTTATTCATATAAATTGTGAATAACTATGTCAAATTTGATTTTTTCTAACAATGGTATCTTACTTTTACTTTTCCAACAAAATATAAGGTATATTTTTTGTTAGTGCATGTGTTGAGTATCTTAACGATGTAATTTCATTCCAAAAACTGGTATACTTGTATAGAGCCCATTTTTCTTGTGTTGTGTATTTTTTGGAAATTTATAATAATAATTATATATTTTTTTTAAATTATCAAAGTCAACATATCCTTGAAAGCAAAAAGTTATAGAAGAAATAAGAGAGGCATGTATTCTAGGACTTTGATATATGTCAAGACAAAAATATATTAAAAACAATAAACATTATTATTTTTATATAAAAATTGTATATTTGGAATCTACACAACCAACTCTATCTGTAGTTTCGTCAATAACTAAATTATGTAGCCTATATAAAAATAACGTCAAAAACAAAGATATGGAGAAGAATTCATAAAAATGGAGGTTCTTATGTATTTGCAGACCAAACCACTAGGTTTGTCATCCCAAACCTAAATCTGAGGCAACCAACT
>SNQJ01S0000974.1:210692-258851 GCA_010110895.2 Picea sitchensis
CACTAACTTCCTCACTATTATAAAGACATCCATTTACATGTTTATTTTTTTACTTTTACTTAATCATATTTGAAATTTACTATGATAGTTAGATGATTGCCACATCTGAGTGATTAACGTTTCATTTTTTAGAGAGCCCAAATTCACCAGCCACTATTTTTATTACAACTATTATTTACTGGGTCAGATTTTCCTGCCTGGAACTCTTACCTTGTTGGTTATCTAATGCGCAAGGTTCTACAGTTATTTAATACCCATGGCTCTCATCAACCACCAATGATTTGTGGCTGTGCTAGTATAAAGTCATAAAATAAGTTTGTAAAAAGAGATATAATCCTACTCGTTAAAAAGAACAAAACATGCACATATTCTAGATTGCAAAGTCTCCTCTAAATAATAAAACATTCAATATATAAATTTTTTTAAATATAAATAAACACTCAACTAGCATTAAAAAAAAAACGATTAAAATATTATTAAAATGATTAATACTATTTTATATTAAGATATGAACATTTTTTTTCCATATACACTTACAAGTAATTACCAATGGAATGTTAATTTGTATATCAATTTAAGAATATTAATTTACATATATTATTTTATACAAGTAAGAAAAAATTTCCCAAATTTTTAATTTATATTTATTATTTTATACAAGTAAGAAACATTTACCCACATTTTACAAGTAATCACAAATAGAAGAATGTTAACTTGTATATCAATTTAAGAAACTCACAAGAATATTAATTTATATATATTATTTCATACGAGTAAGAAAAATTTACCAAAGCACGACTTACTAAGTTACAACACCAAAAAAACCTTTGGTTTATAACTGGACCATACAATCTGAGCTCTATAATCATATCATAGTTACAAAAATTTGGCCTGGAAGTGTCAATCTTGTAAACAGGACTGGGACGTCGATATTCCCATATCCACTGTTTTAAATCTGGAGCGTTAATTACTTAGACCAACGGATGCAATTCGTCGATGTCAGATCCGTTGGCTACAAAACTCAATCTGTTCCAACTCCGTTAGGGTTTTGATGCGGGTCCAGTACTCATACATTGCGACTTTGGTTCAGTCGGTTCTCAGATAACCCTTTGTACTCATTTATCACTGCTTCCGTCGCCTTTGTTTTGATACATTATGTGCCATTAATGCTCTCCACCAGATCTAAGATGAACTGTCCATTTTGAAATAAGCAAGATCATACCATATGTTAACTATACAGACTTTGGTTTTGGTTGTGGACCAATCAATAATCCAGCTTGCCTCGCCACGAACAACAATGTTGAACCTGCAACAACTCTATATTTCGGGGTTCCTTAGCATCATAACAATTTCCATTAGCGCCCAATACACATAGGAAATTCTTACACATGTTCAATACACACAGGAAACTCACACCATTCAGGAGTTTTAATTAATTCAGAGAAATAAGCATACGGTAATGAAAATTCGACTTCTTGCTTAGGTCTATTGGACCCTCTATACGCTCACACTCGTACCATATCTGCGCCCAGCAGAGTTCTTTTATTATCACACAAACAATATCAATCTAGATCATGGAAAAATAGGATCGAATCTTATTTGGCACTTGAGAATAGGATGAAATCCAACTATTTTCCTAACTTATCTAACTCTTCAACCTCCTACCTAAATTAAAAAAAACTATTTCATTAGTGGCAAGATGCCTTATTTCGTTAGTGGCAAGATGAGTAAATTAAACAACACTCTTCCATTAACTACTTTCGTCGGGATTGGGAAAAGACCTGACAGCCATGAATGCTCCAGGCGAGCTCACGACTCTTTCGAGTCAATTCTGGCGCCTCGAGGCCACGTCAATTCTTCTTTGTGGCCAACTCGGGCGCTTCAGTATTTTGCGCAACTCCTTTCCATCGCCCCACGCAACCTCGGGCCATGACCTAGGGCTCCTATGTGAAATTTCGGGATTTCATATTTAGGGAGTCTTCACTCGTCCTGATTCCAAATATTTCGATGATTGAGTCTGCGAAATAACCCATCCAGATGGATAGTCGGATTTACTTTGAATCTAACGTCCAAGATGCTTGCACAAAAGCCTCAACTACCCACTGCACAATAGGTGATTTCCCTTCTTTATGGCCCCGCTTTCCATATAACCATGGACTGTGACCATGGGCCCAACTCCTAGGCACTTCGTAATTTTGCGTTTCGTGAACTCGTGTCGTGCTCCATCCTGAAACCCCTGAGTCGTGAAAACATTATTTCTTGGATTAGGTGCCACTCATCCCTTTGCATCGAATGACCCAGAAGAATATCGGCATTTCGAAACTTTGGATCTTCGTCATTTCGGGACTTGGGAAATCTGCGCATTCCTTACTTCAACTTTTCCGAAATAACTTTCTCCAGGATTTGATCCTGCGCAACGTTTCCCTCTGAAATGGATGGCTCAGATCATTTCCCGACTTTGCGTCTCGCGAGTCCTCATGACTCTGCCCTTTGAATGCTCCATTCTATGAGTCAGTGAAATGCTGATCATGCACCATGCATTCTTCCCGGTACCAACGGCTAGGATTGGCCTCGCGATTTCGGACCTTTGTCTAACGCTAAACTTCGTGTAACTCTATGATCCTAATCGCCTGATGGTCGTCGATCCAATCTGCCTGATGGATCTTCGTCGTTGAAAGATGATCTTTCTCTCTCGCTTGAATTGAGCTCATATCAAACCGCTCTAAGTGTTGGGCTTGTGCTTACGACTGTGGTCTCTGTGAAAAACGACTTGGATGAATGACTGAGGGCTCAAGAAAATAAAAGGATCAGTGACAGAGGTAAAGAGAGAAGTGATCGATCTTAGAGAAAACACGTCGATCAAACGGATGAAGGCAAACAGAAGAAAAACTACAAGACGAGAGAAAAAATATGATTGGGTCTGCAAAAGGAGGAGACACAGGAAAAAATACAGACTTAGGTAGAAACCACAAACCCGTAAGTCTATGACAAGTTTATGTGATAACATTTGGCTCTAGAGGGGATGTCATGCTCCCTGTGAGCTACCAAGAACACACAGATCCAGTGCCTTTTCTTTGGGTTATAGATTCTTCTATTAAAAACAAAATAAACATAAAACATGTATGGTATTTACAATGGTGGGATGTCGGCTGCGGTTTTAAATAAAAAACCTTTTTAGGAAGTGCCCATTCACTGGGCCTCTAAAAACTTCATCACCCTCCAAATTTTGCAACTTGTAACTATTATTTGGAAATGCTTCAGAAATCTTGAACGAACAGATCCAAAGGGCTTCAAATTTACAATGCTTTCTCTTATCCTATTTGGGTGCATCTCATTTGAGTACTAGATCTCCCAGCTGGAAATCCTCTTTTCTCACCTTTCTGTCAAAGGCTTGCTTGATCTTTTCTTGACTTTCATGTGCTTTGTCCATCATCTACTCTCTAGTTTGTTGCACTTCTACCAGTTGATGTATCCTCCTAATCATGTCATTAGGTTCTCCTTGGTAGTCTTGGAAGAACTTTTCCACCCGCAAGGCGAGCTGAGAAGGAAAAACTGCTTCAGTCCCATATACAAGATGGAAATGAGAGACTCCCAGGGACCTCTTTGTTGTCACTCTATCAGCCTACAAAGAAAATTTGAGCTTTGAATCCCATTCTTTATAGTTGTCCTCTAACAGTATTTTGATGATCTTTATCATGCTTTTGTTAGAGGACTCTGCTAATCCATTGCCTTGTGGATAATAAGGGGTAGAGTGGATTAATGAAATTCTGAACTTCTCACAAAACTTGATCAATGGTTCAGACTTGAAGGATGCAAGGTTATCAGTGATGATCTTGTTCAGACACCCAAACCTTGCCATAATATCTTCAAGAAAACCAATGATTACTTTGTGAGAAGCACTCCTTGTGCGGATAGCATCCCCAAACACAGATATTTCCTTGATCCCCATGTCTTTTGCAGCCCTTAAACCCAAAAAAAGAGCTTCATACTCTGCCACATTATTGGTAGCCTCATATTCCAGTTTGTAGGATAGAGATAATATCTCTTGAGAGGGTGAAACAAAGACCACTCCAGCACCATCCACATCCTTGGAAGAGGCTCCATCAAAGAACATTTTCCAAACAGAGGTGGTGGAGAAAGAAACTTAATGAAAAACCAAGGACTGTTTTTTGAGTTTTAAAGGAGGTTCGGGAGTGTCAGTGAACTACAATAAACTAGACCCCAACTCAATGTCAAGTGCAAAGATAGGATGGTTGGTGGGGTCAACTTCATCACTAATAATATAGGCCAACTGAGCTTCTCTGTACAATCTCCTATGCTTCCCCCCAAACACAAGAATGGTAACATATGTGAGGTCCATATGCAATGTTCCTCTGAGTATTTTTATCAAAGATCTCGACAACAACATGCCGAACTTGGGAGGAACATCAACCACCACGATATCCATGACCACACTTTTCATGGGCAGCTGAAATAAGGTCACAATAAGATCTTTGATGACCCCAAGACATTGCACCCTCCTCGAATCAAAAGAATACAAATCATGATAATTTTTTGTGATTTCTAATCCAATTTCTTCCATGACAGTTTTGGGCATGAGATTATGAGATGCCCCTGAGTCCATCAGACAATTATACAACACCTTATCATGTATGTTCAGTGATGTATAGAAGGGAGGGGATGAATCATCTCTATATTCTACCATAGGACCTAAGATGACTGCTGGTTTTTTATCTTGGAGGTTTACTAAGTCTGTGGAATGAGGAGATGGCTCAAATTGCAATAGCTTAGAAAGGGATTTTTTGAAATCTTCGTGCTTGACTAGCTCTAAAAGGGGCACATGGATCCTAATTTTTTGAATTTCATGATCAAAGATGAAAGAGGAGGGGGGCTTCAGGATTTCTCTCACTTCTGGGGCAGGATCTTTGGTTACCGGTGAGGGGTTCTGAGCTCTCTTTTCTTTGTTGTTGTTTGTTGCATCTTTGACGGGCTTATCTTCTCTGGGAGGCTGATCAGGGGTGTCATAATTCCCTTCTTTCCTCTTGGACCCAAGGTTATATTTATTTGGAGTACTATTGGTCTTCTCCCCTTTACTCAGTTCATTTATTTGTCTGTCCATGAGGGACTCTTCGTATGTCGATCGAGTCAAATGGGGAAATGGGGAGGTGTCTCCAAGACAATGGATTTCAGGATCAATCTCTTCTTGCTCCCTTTCCTCATCAGCAACAAGGTTATTCTGAAGAGGAGTCTGGATTTTCTGATCCTCCCTATCTCTGTTTTTGGGTTCTCTCGGAAGTATCTGAGGGGTGTTATTTTGTCTTCTGAAGTTGCCTCTATTTTTGGAATTTTGGGCAGATTTATAACCTTGCTTCCCTTCGAAACTCATCTTCTCCATCTCTACAGAGAGGTATTTCACCATCTTGGTCAGTTTGTCCACTTGAGGGTGGGATGAAAAATAACCATAGGTTGAGGCCTCAGATCTCCCCCTTCCTCTGTCTCTGTCAGCTTTGTTTCTAAGTCTATCAACTGCCAACACATTGGATTCTACTTCCAGGGCTGCATATTGCATATGAGCCAAGGAATTGGATCTTGTCTCTCTTAGAAGGAGGCAGAAATCAGGGTCAAAAGCACTAGCATAAGTAATTTTGGCAGAGGATTTTGTAGGATTTATCTCAACAGGGATCTTATTACACATTTTGTTGAATCTTTTGGAGAAATCAGAGAAAAATTCTCCCTCTTTTTTCTTTAGGGACACGAACTCTGTGATATAATACATAAAGTATTTTTTATCCCCCCACTGTCTCAAGAAGACATCATCTAGAGCCTCAATTCTAGCAATAGATCCAGGGGTCAATCCCCTAAACCATTTCCTAACCTCACCATCAAGGCTCTGGACAAAGACTCTCATCCATACATCTTCGTTTTCAATATTCAGATTGTCTGCATCACTGTAGAATGTAGCAAGGTGCTCTTCAACAGTTATGTCTTCCTCTCTAGTGAATTTGGGCATATACTTTAGGTAATTTCCAGCAGGGAGAGAATTCATGGGTTGAGGTAAGACTAGGGGGCATATCTAGCAGCCTCTATGGAATCCATTCTATTTCTAGGGGGATTGGCACCTTCCATAGTGATGATGGGTGGAGGAGAACTAGGCGGAGAAGGGGTTTGAACAGGGGAGACTAAAACCGAGCTTTCAGAAGGAAAGGGAAACAATAGAGGATTTTGAGAAAAGGATACATGGCTTGAGGGAACAAAAGTTTCTCCTTCTTCAAAATCAGTAACTCTAATAGGAGGAGGGGTGGTAAATCCCGAGGTGGGACAATATTCCGAGGTCCTGGGTCTAGACCAAGGTATAACTTCGGGGGAGATAGGAGTGACAAGGTTTTCTCCCTCCAATCCAAAACCAGGAGGAGAAAACTCAACAGGAACACTCCCAAACTTTAAACTTCGGGAAACTCCAACAGATGGTAAAATAGGAAAATGAGAAGCAGATATTGGAGTTTCTATAGGAGGACAGTGAAAATCATCAGAAATACCTAGTTCAACAGTAGAAGCACCTTCTTGAAGGGCCTTTCCATTTCTGATAATTTTCTCTGGGTCAACTTCAGGTGTTGCTAAAGGCAGTTGTGGAATAGACCTCGTGTGTCTGCCTCTAGAAGCCACAACTGAAACAATGAAGTCTCCAGTGGATTCGCATCAATGGAGTTTCCAGGTGCACAGTTGCAATCTCTGATGTACTAAGTTCTGGTGCACCTTGAGAGCCAACAAGCTTTGTCATTCAATCCCAGGGAAAATCTTCAATTCATCCCCGAAAATGTCGCCAAAAATGTTAGCACCATATGTCACCTCTAGATTGTGGTAGAGCTAAGCCCAGTACCCATCAGTTTGTATATCACAATGAATAAATTTAAAGGGGTGGTCTAATGGACGCAGACTCATAATCATATCGCTTTAACTTAGAACACTGGGTTGGTGTGCACAGGAAAATGAGGTCTTGATATAACTTCAGTCAGTAAGTTCTAGTAAAGGTGATTAGGGGGAAGAACTTGAGGAGAGTGAAGAGGTATGCTATGGACATACAGTCTTCCATCATCCCAAGGAGGAAAAACTCGGAAGACAAGATCCTCTTGGCTCAGAGTTTTAGGAAACTAAATGAAATTATCACTAAACTGAAATCAAAGATACATCACAGTTCAATGAAAACGACCCGACTGGATTATCCATGCCCGATTCATTCAGTGTTGGAGGGAAAAGACAACACAAGAAACTAATTAAAACTGATCGCGATGTCATTTTGATCAAATCTACATCACAAAAACATAAGTACCCTCGACTGGATCATCCATGCCCGAGTGTTCTAACACAACTGTTACAAAGATATGAAAGGAAACTGACTTACATTAAACAGGAAGTCTCAAATATAGATACATAACCAGAAGAACTAGAGATTCATTAAAACTTTACAATGTGGGAGCCTAGCTCAACCATCGACCATAACAAAATATCAAAACTGAGTATTTATACTCAGAACAACTCACCACCACCAGGAGTGCGACCTGGACATTGCATTCAAGGCTCATCATCTACATTTTCTTCTGTCAATATGCACTTACATTCTTTTGTTGGACTCAATATCAGATTAGTATGGGCTTTGCAGGAAAATCCATTGACAAGGGAACTTTGGGCTGTCAGTCTGCCTCCACGGTCATCTTTTTCCATGCTTTCCATTTATGGGGTGAAACAAGGTTTCAACCACCTCCTGCATTTCCATTAACTACTTTCGTCGAGATCGGGAAAAGACCTGACACCCATGAATGCTCCAGGAAATCTCATGACTCCTTCGAGTCAATTCTGGTGCCTCGGGGCCATGCTGATTCTTCTCTGTGGCCAACTCGGGTAATTCAATCTTTTTCACAACTCCTTTCCATCGCCCCATGCAACCTTGGGCCATGACCAGGGGCTCCTTTGTGAAATTTTGGGATTTTTCATTTTGGGAGTCTTCACTCCTCCTGATTCCAAATATCCCAATGCTCGAGTCTCTGAAATAGCCCATCCAGATCGATGATTAGATTTATTTTGAATCGAATGACCAGGATGATTGCACGAGAACCTCAACTACCCGCTACCCAATAGGCAATTACCCTTCTTTATGGCCCCGCTTTCCATATAACCATGGAATGTGACCATGGGCCCAACTCCCAGGCGCTTCACGATTTCGCGTTTCATGAACTCGCGTCGTGCTCCATCCTGAAACCACTGAGTCGCGAAATCATGATTTCTCGGATCAGGTGCCATGCATCCCTTTGCATCGGACGACCCAGAAGAATATCATAATTTCAGAACTTTGGATCTTCGACATTTTGAGACTTGGGAAATATGCGCATTCCTTACTTTAGGTTTTCTGAAATAAATTTCTCTACAATCTGATCCTGTGCCACGTGTCCCTCTAAAATGGACGACTCATATCATTTCACGACTTTGCGTCTCGCGAGTCCTCATGAATCTTTCCTTTGATTGTTCCATTCCATGAGTCAGCGAAATACTGATCATGCGCCACGTGTCCTTCCCGGTACCAATGGCTAGGATTGACCTCATGATTTCAGACCTCTGTCTGACACTAAACTTCATGTAACTCTATGATCTCGATCGATTGATGGCCGTCAATATGATCTTCTTGATGGATGTCTGTCATTGAAAGCTGATCTTGCTCACTCACTTGATTTGAGTTAATATCAGACCGCTCGAAGTGTTGCGCTTGTGCTTACAGTTTTGGTCTCTATGAACGACTACTTGGATGACTAATTGAGGGCTCAGGAAAACAAAAGGATCAATGATAGAGGTAAAGAGAGAAGTGATCGATCTTAGAGAAAACAGGTCGATCAAACAGATGAAGGAAAACAGAAGAAAAACTACAAGCCGAGAGGAAAAATACAATTGGGTTTGCAAAAGGAGGAGAGACAGACAAAAATACAGACTTAGGTAGAAACCACAAATCCCTAAGGATCTGACAAGTTCATGTGATAACAAAACCATATTTAGAAATTTCCTTTGATGTCATCCACATGACATCTTCAAGTGGTTGTTCCTTCCACTTGATCAAGTACTGGAAATACTCTTTACCCCTTGTCTTGTTTACTACCTTTTGATCCAAGATAGATTCAATCTGTTTTTGAGTTGTTTCTCCCAATCAATAGTTTGAATTCATTATCAGGTGCATCTATAGATCTTTCAGTTGTTTCTTTGAAAATATATAAATCAGATGCATTTGGGAAATTTTTCTCAACATTTTACATGGTCCAATTTTTTTAAGTTTTAATTTGTTATACTCCCCTCTAGGAAACCTTTATTTATTTTAGTTTTCTCTCCGTTTGTACTTGTTGTTGTTGTCCTATAGTTTTTTCTTAAATCTTTCCTACAATTCCTGCATACTCACTGTAAAATCTTCACCATCAACACTTTTCATTTCTTGTTTTCCTAGATCCCTTAATTCATAAATCGCTCTAGGATGCATTCCATAAAGTTGAGATTGGTCCCTAACATTTTCCATAAAGTTCTCCAAAAATGACCCACAAATTTTGTGTCTCTCTCAGAAACAATACTTTTTGGAAAACCATGCAACCTCACAACTTCTTTAAAGAACAAATTTGCAATATGGGTTGGATCATTAGTTTTCTTACAAGCTAAAAAGTATTTCATTTTCGAGAATTTATCAACAACCACATAAATAAAATCATTACTATGTTGAGTTCTAGGAAATCCTAACACAAAGTCCATACTCACAGAGTCCCATGGTCTATTTGGGATTGGTAATGGTTAATATAATCCAATATTCTTCTTCCTTCCTTTTGTGTATTGACAAACCCTGCATCTTTCAACAAATTTCTTGACATTTGTTAACATACCAGGATATAAATAAAATGAACTTAGCTAATAAAATGTACTTTCGTGCTAGTCCACCACTGTGATTTTCTTTCAACAAACTTTCTCATTGAACATATTGGAATGCACAATTTGTTTCCTTTAAATAATAAGCCCTCTTGTATCAGGTACTCCAACTGTCAAGGACCTAACCTCCCTAACCCCTCACATAGATATAATAATATATTTTCCATGTAATAAAGGACGACATTAGTTAATAAGGCCTATTTAATAAATATGAACAAATGAATGTAAGAAGACCTAATAGAATCTTCCGCTTCTAGAAATATCTTCATCCAAAATGTTCTTTAGAATATAGAATTAGTATAAATAAGATTAGGAAGTATGAGAAATCTTTGTCTTGCGAATTGTTATAATAGAGCACTGCTTTGGTGGAGGTTTCTCCCTCGAAGAGGAAATTGAACATTGCTTCCATTTCAATAAAGATATCATTTTGGTGTGTTATTCTCTACATTTTGTTGTTTTGTTGGTAATTTCCATTATATTCATGTTTCTTCTTAATATCACATAACCAGGTGCATAACAAGTGGTATCAGAGCAGTTTCCTTGGCAGGAATTGTAGGTTAATTTTTTTTTCTAGGGTAGATATTTGTTTCAGTGTCTTTAAACTACAATGATCTGTCGTTCAGCTCATAAATCTATGATCGGGGAAGCATACACACAGAAAATACAAGAGGTTTTTAATCTCACAATGTTGGACACCCTTGTAACCCATGTTTTCACCCCTTCGAGTGGGAGCGCCTCAGACAACACCTGTATAAGAAATTGCACTTCCAAGTACCTTTGGTATATCGGGAGACCCCCTAGGTATCCTGAAATCAACCATAGATCAATCGATCTACTGTTCGACTGCTATAGTGACACTAAGAACAACACTTAGGAAGATACTCTCTAGTACCTGGGTAATCAGGTAGTACGACTAAGGGTATGGTCTATCCTCCATAGTTGGTGCCCTGAGATATTAGTCTGAGTACTACTGTTTGACCCCACACACATATCAAAGAGTTATAACACAGTGACAACCCTTTTCTGTAGGCACCCTAAAAACCCTAACCCTTGGGATGAAAACAAAACATAAAAGGAACAAACAAGATCTATTGTCGTGCAACCTTACTGCCTGCATTCAGGTTGGGAAATTACTACACATTTTTCCTTGTTAATAATTTGGAAATTTGGACATTGCAGTATTATTTGAGACCTATCTCATTGGATTCCCCAATCATTTTGATACCTATCATTTTTAACCTTTTTTTACCTTCCCATGCCCTTATTCGAGACCTGTCTCATTGGACTCCCCTTTTCTCCCTGATCGTTGTGATACCTATAATTTTTAACCTTTTTTTAAAACCATTTTGCACCCTTATTTGAGACCTATGTCATTGGATTCCGCTTTTCTCCCTGATTGTTTTGATGCCTCTCATTTTTAACCTTTGTTTTTACCCCATGGACCCATCTCCCAACATCCTTATTTCCCTCTTATTCCATTGGTCTCCTCTCTCTACCCTGATCATCATCGTATATATCACTTCTCTTCTTTCTTGTCCATGGACCCACCCCTCATGGATCCCACCCACCAAGAAGAAACCAATTAGAAACTAAGTATTGACCTTACTACCCTTCAGACCCAAGTAAATAGGGACATTCTGGCCATGCATGCAAAAATTGACCACATCCAAGCCCATCTCAATAGCCAAATTGTTGAGTCCATTCCGTTCTCAATGAATTTTGAACAAATTCTAGGGTCCTTCCTCCTTTGACCCACCTCTCGATACTGAAGGTGTTGAATCCAAACAACCTCTCCACTCTCATTCCAACTCC
The DNA here is from genome assembly GCA_010110895.2 of Picea sitchensis. NCBI lineage: Eukaryota > Viridiplantae > Streptophyta > Pinopsida > Pinales > Pinaceae > Picea > Picea sitchensis. The sequence continues at coordinate 222,450 of SNQJ01S0000974.1, forward strand.
CTACCTTATGACCCCCATCTCCCCAAAGTCGAGGTCAACAAATTTGATGGATCAGATACACAATCCCGAGTTACTCAGATGGAACACTACTTCTCCCTACATGGCATCACTAATGAGTTAAATAAGCTTCGTTATTTAACTATCTATTTGGATCCAGAAATATGGAAATTGTGGCAATGGCATCGTAATGCATGACAAGGGTATGTTTCTTGGTCAGAGTTTGTTTCATAACTATATGATCTCTATGACATAAACACCCACCATTTAGGACGCTTGACCAAGTTGAAATAGTCCATAAAAATGGAATATTTTATTGTTTCCTTTGAGTACTTGGCTTTCCAAATAGAGGGAATGACATATACTTTCTTTAAGGAATCCTTTATTAGTGGCCTTGAGGATGAAATTCACACCCAGTTCATCATGGCTCTTCCTCATACTTGGTTGGAAGCCACTAAGTGTGCCAAGGAGGAAAAACATGTCATCTTGGCCCAAAGAAGAAAATCCACATTTCCCCCCCTCCCTAAACCAAACATCCCTGCCCCTAAGGACACTCCTCTCAGGTTCCACAAGTTAACACAAGAAGAAATGGTTGAATTCCAACTCAAGGGTCTTTGCTATAAATGTGATGATAAATACTTTCGAAGGCACAAGCGTAAAGAACAAAAAAAAATTATGGCCATTTCCGAGAATGTTTCTGATGAATATTTTGAGGCTTCACCTGAATCAACACTACCCCCAAACGATGATATTACACCCCCTCTGATCCTCTAGAAGTTGAACCAATGATTTCATTACACACTCTCACTAGTTTTTCTTCTCCTAAAACCCTCAAATTGATTGGTTACATTAAGCACAGCAAAGTCATCGTCCTAGTTGACAGTGGCGACACTCATAATTTCATTCATAACCATATTTCCCAAGAAGTCAATTGCTATATCCGTGTTGTCAACAATTTTCAAATAATGATTTCCAATGGTGGTTCCATGAAATGTGGAGGGAGTTGTGAAAATGTGTGATTACAAATTGGGTCAGTATAACCTGAAATCTCACATGTTTTCTATTGACATGGGTGGTTGTAACATTGTGCTTGTTACATAATGGTTATGCACCCTAGGACCCATACTCATAGATTTTAAGGAGTTAACCATGCAATTCCAACATGAATGCCAACAATATAAATTCCAAGGAATTACCACAAGATCTCCAGAGATCATCAGTTCCCATCACATGGAAAAGTTACTCAAAAAGGGTCATTCTAGAATCATTTCCCAACTCCATTCCATTCAAGCAGTTGAGACATCCCCAGTACACCCCGAACTTCAAGCTATCCTTTCACACCATCACATTGTTTTCCAAACCCCCTAGGGCATCACACCCTCCCATGGTGACCATGATCATTCCATTCCTTTAATATTTGGTAGTCTTCCTCCCAATGTTCGCCCTTATCCTCATCTTTTTTCTCAAAAAAATGAAATTGAGAAAATCGTCCATGAATTGTTAGAAGCGAGTGTTATCCATCCTAGTACCAGCCCTTATTATTCCTTTTTTTTCATGGTCCTCAAGAAGGAAGGCACTTGATGTATATTTACTAATTTTCGTGCCCTTAACAAACTTACCATCAAGGAAAAACTGATATTTGTTGAGGATTGTTGCCTCATCTCAGTTGGTGCTGAGGGTGTAAGTTGAGTCTTGCATTATAGAGCTAGTGCTCTTGTAGAGTTGAACTCTATTCAGTTGTTGCTGATAAACCCAAGGATTGTAGTCCATAATAAAAAGAAATTGTACATACATCTTGTGTTCCTTGTGGTGATGATTTGTTGATGATATATTGATGATATATGTTCACATTTAACTGGTTGTAAATGACAACAATAAGTAATGAGTAAATGGTGATTGGTAACTAATGAGTTTTGTGTAAGAGGGAAGTTTTGGGAAAAACATCCCTACACTGTTCACCCCCCCCTCTCAGTGTAGTCGGTGTGTCCAACAATTGGTATCAGAGAAGTTCTTCACTATAAATATTAACAAGATTAGAGGAGATCCATGGACACACATATGGATGATGAAGTTCCAATCCTTGATGAGGAAAACTATTCTACTTGGAGAATAGAAATGAGAGTGCATTTGAAGGAAATGGGAGCGGGTATTTGGAAGGAAACCATTGGTGGATCAGTTTCCTTGAAGAACAAGTCAAAGTTTACAGCTCAAAGGGAAGGAAAGAAGAAAGATGCATTGTCTCTCAAGACCATTCTTAGCGGACTCTCAAGCCCTATCAAAGAGAGAATGGGACAATGCACTTCTACCAAGGATCTATGTCTAAATCTAGAGGAGACATATCAAAGCAAGAAGGAATATATTGAAGACCGCTCCATCAAGATCATTAAAGTTAAAGAATCTCCAAAAACTCTTGATTGCATTATTTCTAAATGTGAGCTTGAAAAAATTTCAAATGAAGACAAATAATCATGTGATGATGTTGGCAAAAAGGAAGATCTTGAAGGTATTTCAAATGAAGGTAAAGAATCCTCAAAGACTCTTGAATGCAATAATTCAAAGTATGATGATATTGAATATTTCTCTACAAGTGAAGAAGAAAATATAGAAATAGTTTGTGTATAGCTTGATGGTAGTTATCCCATGGAAATAATAGAAGAAGAACTATTAGAACTTCAAAATAAGGTTGAATATGGTTTATATGAATATAGAAATGACCATTATTATATAGACTATAACTATCTTTCGGATAATACTAAGAAGTTTCTTAAGAAGAGTCAAAGGCACATTTTGAAGTTAAAGGAAATGCTCAAAGAACAAGAAGAAAGTAATAAGACTTGATTAGAAGAAAAGGAATAAGAGATCACAAGACTAAAGAATGAAAAAGAAGATAAGAAGGTAGATGATGATATTAGCAAAAGTCTTGAAATTATTGTCCATCTCAAGGCCCAAATTGAAAAAGCCAAAAGGGTAGAGGAATCATTGAAGAATCAAATAAGTGAAAAGTAAGAGTCATGTTATAAGTTAGAAGCTGAAGTTGTTGATATTAGAAAGAAAGTAGAGAAGTCAAACAAATTCTTGAATAGCTTGCAAATCTTGAATGAGATCTTGGAAAGTCAAAGATCACCAAATGATAAATTAGGTCTTGGATACAAGAGAGAAGCTACACATGTTGAAGCTAGCACCTCAAAGAAACATGAGGTAAGTCCCTCACTCTCAAAGGATGAAGATAATGTTACAAGTCAACCATCTACACAAGGGAATGAAAGTTTCAAAAGAAGAAAGCAAGGAAGACATAAACAAGCCATCCTTACACCTCAAAGAAGATGGACACCAAAGCAAAGGTATGAAAGTATTTTTCATGGTCAATGTTATTCATGTAATGAATATGGTCACAAAGATTTGGAATGCAGATCTTATACAAGGAGAAATAATGGAATATTTCATAACACCATAAGGTGTTGGATATGTGATCAAGTAGGACACATTGTTGTTCACTATCACGACATGAGATGCTACAACTGTAGTGGATTTGGCCACAAATACCAGGATTTATGGAACACTAGAAGAAATTCCATGATGAAGACTTCATATAGCATGACTAGAAGAAGGAGTGAATTAAGAAAGGGAGACATATTTGAAAATATGGAAGCTTAGAGCTCAAGTTCAGAGAAGCAGGGACACCTTTAGAATTGGGTGAAAAAGACTGAACAACCAGAGAAAAATGGAAGCCTTAAGGTAGGCTCTAGTGTGTCATCCACTAAAGCATATGTCGATGACAGTGGTAACAATCACGTACATATGTTGGCTGACCTTGAATAGGTCACATACATACGCGAGTTTTTTGTGCAACAGGTCGCATATATGTGGTAAAGCCTTGGGAAAAAGGCTATTCACATGGGTTGCAGCTTGATGTGATGGTATAACTCTGTGATGCAGGGTTTGACATAGTTTGTTGCAGGTTCTGACATTGTTTGTTGCAGGTTTTCATGATTACATATTGGATTATGTAATGTGATGATATAAAATGAAAGGCTATATTGGATGCATGGCACTAACCCATGAGTATGGATTGAGGAATTTTATGTTGAAGACCAATGTTGGTTATGGCAGTGAAGTTATGGCACATTGGTTATGTAATATATCATGATGATGCTAGCTAGATATGTCATTGATCTATTGAAGAAGACTACTAGTACATGTATTGTTGGATGCTTAATATTTGTTGTAGTGAATGGGGAATTGAGGCTGATTTGTTGGGGTACATGGCTGGTACATATTTGAGTTTCATTGATATATATTATGATAAATTATTGGAAGCTTAATTTTTGGATGACTTGGTGCATGAATTTGGCATATAGATGGCCTACATATTGGGACATGTAGTTGGTGAGTTGATGAGGTGATCATGTTATACATCATTGATGAGTCATAGCTTGATCTATAGTTGATGCATGATTGGTATATTTCTAGTACATTGGTAGAGGCACTTACTAGAAATTTGATTGGCACATGTTTTACGGAGGATTTGGCATACATGTATGAGGATACTTATGGTATTGGTGCATGGTTGATGTACTTTCTTGGTACAAGTGGTGATACATGTTGACGTGCATATTTGGTACACTCATAGATGGTATATGTTTGGATGATAGTACTTGGCTAAAAGTAAACCATTGGTATTACTTGATTAGCATATACTTTGGTACAAGACATATGGGATGATATAGTTGAGACACTTGATTGATTGAGATACATGATGGTGGCACTTCGTTCATGGTGAATACATATCATGAGTGATATGATAGTTTTTTGATGCACATGATTGGCATAGTGGTAGATGCACATGGTTGGCATATTGGTATATTCATATGGTTGGCATGTTGATAGAGGCATATGGTTGATGCATTCCATTGATGATATATTTTGGCACATTATATGTACATGGTTGATGTACATAGGTGTTGTGCATGATGTGCACACAATTTGGTACATGATGTACTTAGTTGATTCTTTTGTTCACGATTCTCTATTTCATTGTTGACATATCTTTTACTTCATGATGTATGGTATGGCATGAGTTTGATGCATGGACAGGTCCAAGGATCATCATAGAAAGAGCGGTTGCTCTATGATTCAGTTTGAACAGTAGCATTTGCAGCAAAAGCATGTGCTCATATTGCAGAGAAGATAGGGGGAGACATACCCATAGGGGGAGTCATTCTTCTTCCCATGATTCTAGGAGGAAAGAGCCCTATACTTGAAGAAAGAGAAAAATTCTAGGGGGAGCAATGGTCATAGGGGGAGCATGAGTGATGTATATTCAACATTACATCAGAGTGATATCCCTTGTTCAAAAGGGGAGATATTATTCAGAGGAAGATCAAATCCATTTAGATGGGGGAGAAACCCCAAGGAGAGCTCAAGCAAGGGGAGAAACCCTAAGGGGATAATGCCCCTTTGCCATTGATGTCAAAGGGGGAGAGATAGCCACATTGAAGTGATTGATGATTGCTGATAGGGAGAGATAGTCACATTGATGTGATTGATGACTATTGATGTAGAGCATGCCTTGTCTACATGTTGACATCAATGATTGGTATTGACATCAATGTTGGTATTTCCATCAATGCCAAAGGGGTAAATTGTTGGATCATGTTGTCATTGATGCCAAAGGTTTAATTAATTGATGTCAAAGTATTGATTTCAAGGGATTGATTGATGCCAAAGGATGATTGATTGATTTATGTCAAGGGATTGATTGATGCCAAAGGATTAATTGATTGATGATTGATGTCAAATGTAATATGTATTGTCCTTGATGAGAATGGATAGATGTCAAGTGGAATCATAGTCATATGGTGTCATTGATATGATACATTGTTGGATGGATGTAAAGATTAATCATTATTGTCTTATCATGGTTCATAAGGTGTACAAATCGATAAACTCCAAAGTGGTCCCCTTATGGTGAAAGCCCTCACTGGAAGACGCTTTACGGTTGAGTTATCCTAGAGGTATGGTTGGAGAACCCATGCTTATATGTGGAATAATGAGATGAAGATTAGTAAAGTTGTTGGTGAAACTATCCTAGATAGATATTCCTTGTCATGCCATTTCTGGTGGTATGTGGAATGTCACATAAATCCTCATATTTTGAGAGTTATGGCCCTACGAAGATGAAGGACCCTCATATGTTGGATTGAAGCCCCAAGAGGTCAAATAAGTCAAAGTGATTGAAAAGAATAAATTACTATTTAAATGGTAAATAAAAGTGACAAAGTCAAGGAGGAATCTTTAAATGATGAAGAAATGGATAACTTTCTACTTATGGAAAGTGGTTAACCCTAAAATGAGGAAAATAGGTTAAGTGACCTAGAAATGGGTTAAGTGACCTAGATGTGGGTTAAGTGACCTAGAATATGCTTCTAAGGAAGCTACTTGGAGAGTATAAATAAGAGGCAAGGGTCTCTTATGAAAAGTATCTCTTGTGTACCTCTTGAGCATGTATTGAAGATCTATTCTGAGAGGGATATTGTCTAGAGGATCTCATGGATGCATCAAAGTTTCAGTAAGTTAGAGATCATGATGGCAAAAGTCTTGGAAGTTCAGAAACCCTAGTTTCTGAGGTATACGTGGGTTGTAGTGAGACAGGGCACGTACATATGTGGGTTGAATGAGGACAGGGCACATACAGTGGATGAAGTCATGTAGACTTGTGTGTGAGCTGGTGCCAGGCTCTTGAAGACTAAAGCAGGTTCCAGATATGCATTCTATGGGGTCAGATATTCCATAGAAATCTGGTATGGTTACATTGTTATCTTGATGGATACTCTTTCTTGTTGTGTTGTGAATTCCTAAGGCATTCTTGGTATGGTTGTTGTGATGTGGTTTGTGTTGGTTAATGGAGTGAGCAACACTCTTATGATTCAGTGATGATATGATTTCTATAGTATGATGATTTCTTATACATCATTGAGTAGCATTCATATTGTATTTTTGAGGAACATGAGTAAGATGTTGAATGTGTTGTGACTAGTTATGGGTCAAATTGGATAGTGAGAGACAGAAGAGAATGTGATTGAAGGTTGCAGATGATCTGAGTTATCTTGAAGAGAAAACCCTAAGTATTCATATGTGATACGTAGGCTATAGTACAGACTAGCCACGTACATACGTGAGCTGTACTATTGGTAGGGCGCATACATACGCATGCTACACTAGCGACAGGTCGCGTACCTATTGACAAATTGATATATATTGAGGATTGTTGCCTCATCTCAGTTGGTGTTGAGGGTGTAAGTTGAGTCTTTCATTATAGAGCTGGTGCTCTTATAGAGTTGTACTCTATTCAGTTGTTGCTGATAAACCCAAGGATTGTAGTCTGTAATACAAAGAAAATTGTACATACATCTTGTGTTCCTTGTGGTGATGATTTGTTGATGATATATGTTGCTTATATACATTCACATATAACTGGTTATAAATGACAACAATAAGCAATGACTAAATGGTGATTGCTAACTAATGAGTTTTGTGTAAGAGGGAAGTTTTTGGAAAAAGAGCCCTACATTGTTCACCCCCCCTCTTAGTGTAGTCGGTGTGTCCAACACTTAGCCTCTTCCCTTTCCCTTCCTAGTGAAGCTTAGTCCCCCATAACTCTTTCTTTGTGGTCGATATACACACAATAATGTAATTATATTAATGATGTGAGTATTTACATATATAAAAATAGGCTCACTGGCCTTAAGCGATCCAAGATATATGACCTAATAAACACATAAGCCTCCTAGCTTGTAAACACTTGGCTCACCAGCCTATAGAGACAATTACAATTTAGCAGGGGCTCGACCTTGGGGTATTAAAATTTCTAGGGTAAAATCTTTGTGTACTGTGTGTTTTCTTTGTCATTTATTTTATATCTTAAATATTTCTTCTTCTCTTCTATTAGGTTTAATGTGAAAGTGTTCTATTTCCTAACATGCACTATCAAATCTTGGTTTAACAATATTGGATTTGATCTAAAAGATAGGTTCAGTAAGAGTTGTAATTTATAAATATTTAAATTTGTGCTTAAAGATTGGCAAGTAGTTTCAAAATAAAGATAAACAAATTGAATGGTCATAATTTTGAGCTTTGGAAGCTTAAAATTAAATATCTCCTTGTAGATCGAGAATAATGGGCATTAGTCTATCCAAGTACCATTCCTCTAATTATGTCGAGGGAATACTAGGAGAAACTCTAGAGAAGGGAAGGGAGTAGGATTTGACTTTGTCTTTCATATTCAGTGTTGTTGAATGTCTAAGGTGAATATTTGACCAAGAAACTATGGGACAAGTTGGGGAGCTTGTACCACTCGAAATACCTGGTAAAAAAGTTGTTTCTTAGAAATAAATTGTATCTTTTAAGGATGAGTGAGGAAATTTAGGTAAATGATCATTTAAATTAATTTAATACCATAATAAACCAATTATCTTCTGTGGATATTAAAATCAATGAGGAGGATAAATGTGTTATCCTATTAAGTTCTTTTCCAGACTCCTGGGATAGCTTAGTCATAGTTGTAGGGAGTAATTAAACCACATTATAACCGGAAGATGTGGTTGAATCTCTACTATAAGAAGAAATAAGAAGGAAGAACATAGAAGGATCGACCAAATATGCATTAGTCGTGAGAGGTCAAGTGGTTGGAAAATATAAAGGAAAATTTTCTAGTGGAAAGTATAAGTCCAAGGGTAGATCTAAATCCCATGTTCAATCAATGAGAATATGATGGAAATGTAGTAAATTTGGGAATTATAAGAGGGAATATAATTCAAAGGCAATGGAATTAAGTACAGAATCCAATGAGAAGCAATCGACTGAGAGAAATACAAATCCAGATAAAGGAGGTGATGTGTACCTGGCGTCGACCAGTACATAGTCAGATCAAGATGTTTGGTTGATCAAATCAGGAGAATCCTATCATATGACACCACATAGAGAAAGTGTTTGGGAATATGAACGATATGAAGGAGGAGATATGTTCTTGAGGGACGACTCGACAACCAAAATTGTCAGATGCGGAAGAGTTTGACTGATACTTTAGGATGGGAGGAGTAGAACCCTTCCAGGTTTTCTATATATTCTGGGTTTGGAAAAAAACCTGATATATGTCAGAAAGATGAGTGATGCAAGAGTTCAAACTCTATTTCGGAAGGATATGTGGAATATGGTCAGAGGTGTGATGGTCTTAATGAAAGGAGTTCATATTGGAACACTATACAAGTTGTCAGGGAATATCAAATCGACTAGATGTAACAACATCATTGTTCTTGAAGTTGACTTGACTTCAACTCAAATCAGGCTAAGTTGATTCAAACTGACTCAAAAATTCTTCATCAAGTTGACTCGACCATGCTATGACATGAGAGAATGGGACACACTGGAGAAAAAAGGAATTCAATCTACGCGAAATAAAGATATGGTCAAATATTTTCCTAAATTTAATTTATAAGTTGAGTTTTGTGAAAATTGAATTTATGGAAAACAAAGTAGGGTAAGCTTCCCATATGGAGCAATAAGGGAAAAGGGGATTCTATAATTGGTTCATAGTGATGTGTTTGGAACTGTTCCAGTGCCTTCACTTGGTGGATCCTTTTATTATGTCTCCTTCGTAGATGATTTTTCCAGGAAGACATGGATATATTTCATGAGGAAGAAATCAGAGGTTTTTGAGAAATTCAAATATTTTAAGGCTCTTGTAGAAAACCAAAAAGAGAAGAATATTAAGGTGTTGAGAACTGACAACTGTGTATAATTCTATGGAAAGGATTTTGAGCAGTTTTGTAAGTAGTGTGACATAGAACACCAAAATACCATACCATATACCCCACAACAAAATGGAGTTGCTGAGAGAATGAACATAACATTAATAGACAAGGCAAGGAGCATGATCAGTTGTGTTGGGCTAACACAAGAATTCTGGGCAGAGACAGTCGACATTGAAAAATATCTAGTGAATATGTGTCCTTCTTCAGTACTAGTCGACATGACTCCACATGAGGTATGATTTAATAATAATCCTTTTATTTTACATATTAAAGTATTTGGCTATGATTCATTTTTTCATGTTCCCAAAGAAAATAGAAGCAAGTTGGACAAGAAGGCAATCAAGTGTATTTTCATTGGATACAAAGAAGGATTGAAAGGATATAAGCTTTGGTATTCTGCACCAAGGAAAATAGTGTACAATCAATATGTGGTCTTCAAAGAATTGAAAAGGAAGTCTAAGTATGAAGTGATGGTTCAAACAGAGAATAATCTAGATAAGTTTAGGTTTGATCTAAGGAACGAAGAAGAAGATGATTCACATGAGTCAATTGAATCAGATGAAGAGGTGCAACAACTGACCCCAGTTGTAAGGAGGCATGAATGAGTAAGAAAACTAGTCGAAAGGTATAGTATTCCCAACTTTTTTTTCTCATTTGTGTTAACTTCTACTGATGAGGAACCCAAGTCAGCTAGGTAGGAAGTCAACTCGATAGAGGGGAGACTCTGGAAGGATTCCATGGTTGAAGAAATGGAATCCTTCCACAAAAATGAGATGTGGGACTTAGTCCAATTACCTTGTGGAAGAAAGATCACTGATATTAAGTGGGTATTGAAGAAGAATATGAATGTGGTAGGTCAAATAAATAAATTCAAAGCTCGATTGGTAGAGAAAGGATATTCCCAAGTCGAAGGAGTCGACTTCGGTGAGATTTTTTCCCCTATTGCAAAATAAACTTCCATTAGAGTACCAATGTCTCTGGTTGCAACATTTGGTCTTGAAATACAACAGACAGATGTAAAGATAACCTTCCTACATAGGTACCTAGAAGAAGAAATCTACATGAGAAAACCTTAAGTATTTGTAGTAAAGAGAAAGAAAGATTTGGTGTGAAAATTGAAAATACCCCTTTATAGTCTAAAGAAATCACCAAGGATGTGGTACCAAAAGTTTGACACATACATCCTTAATTTGGCATTTCTGAGAAGAAAATATGATCACTTCATATATTCCAAAAAGGAAGGTGAACATTTCATATATGTAGCATTGTATGTCAACGAAATGTTGTTGATCGGAAACAACATGGATGCAATAAATGAGGTGAAGAAGCAACTATCCTCCAATTTCGAAATGAATGATATCGGTGGAAATAAATTCAATATAGGAATGGATATCAAGAGAGATTGAGCAACTAGGAAGCTCTGGTTGAATCAAAAGAATTATATTGAAATAGTTTAGAAATGTTTCAACATGCAAGATTGCAAACTTGTAAAGGTGTCAATTCCTATGGGAGAAAGGATAAATATTGAACAGTGTCCAAAGACACATGAAGAAATAGAGGTTATGACATGTGTCCCCTATGCAAGTGTTGTTGGTATTCTAATGTATGTGATGGTCTACACTAGAGAAAACATTTTACATGTAGTAGGAGTGTTGAGTAGATACATGTCAACACCTGGAAAGGAGCACTGGACAATTGTCAAGAGAGTATTCAGGTATTTGTGTGACACAAAATACTATTCTATATGCTACCAAGGAAAACCTAGGCGATAGTGAATTATATGTACATCATTTTTTCGATGCCAACTGGGATGGAGATCTGGATCAATGAAGGTCAACCAAAGGATATGTGTTCAAGATGTTCAATGGAGCAATCAACTAGATGAGTAAGCGATAGACGGTTGTATCCCTGTCAACAACACAATCTGAATACATGGAAGCCACTCATGGAAGTAAAGAAGTATTTTGGATGCAACAACTATGTTCATGGATCGGGTTTAGGCAGAGAGCTATGAAGATAAATTTCGATAGTCAAAGCACAATACTTCTGGAGAAAGTAGACACATTGGAAAACATAACATAATCTTTGACCAAGCATGTGAGTTCTTTGAAGTTCTCTTGGTGTAGAGAGACAATGGGCATTGCTTCCCTAGGTCTGTGAATAAAATTTCAGGAAACTCTCAGTTTTAGCAAATAAGACAACAAGTGGGAGAATTTTGGGTTGTTATATTCTTTACAATGGAATTTGAAGGTCGAGGTGGATAGAACAGGAAAATTCAAAGTCAAAGTAACGCATATAAATTCAAAGTGGTCAACTGACAAGAGTTCGGCAGACGATTGAGTGGAAGACAATTGAATATCGAATGGAGGTCGACGGATACTCAATTGGTAATCCGACTTGGTAGTCAACTATAACAAAATCCTGAAATTTGTAGCCAATGAACTACATGGATCTGTAACCATATTTTGGGAACCATTTTTAGGGTTTTTCCTACTGTAAAACCTATAAATAAGGTGTGTTTTAATGTTGTAAAAGCTATTTTTTAGATAAACTGTTTTATAGGTTGTTAGTCATGTAGATGTAAGCGAATTGGCTATAGGGTTTCCCTTGTTTAAATAAAGAAGGTATGATGTCAATTGTGTCTTAGGTGTGGACCAAGGTTATGAATGTAACCTTTTATTATGGATAAATAAGACAAACAGAGAGAAATATGATCAAGGAATGTTGGTTTTCCCATTTGGGTTTCCAGGGTAAAATATCTATGTACTGTGTGTTTGCTTTGTCATTTATTTTATAGATTAAATCTTGCTTCTTCTCTTCTATTAGGTTTATCCTAGAAGTGTTCTATTTCCTAACAATAAGAAGTACACAGACACATTTAAGGGTAACAAAAGTTATCTCTTATCCATCTAAGGCAGGAATAAGTTGCTAAACTTATTGCTCAAAGAACAATAGAGCTTGCACCAAGAAATACTATGAGTTCAACAAAAATAGGTTGTTGCAGCCTAAGAGAGAGTGAAAAGATAGAGAAAAAATGGTATCCATGTCTCCCCTATGCCTTTACACCCAAAATTCAATACAACTATGGATGGTTACAATGGTTTGTAAAATAACAAAATTATTGCAACACATTTTTTTGTGCTTGTATGCTATTTTTATCGTTGAATGATGTTACCTCAATACTTTACTAGATTCATATTTGCATATCACATAGGAATTATATGTATATCATCCTACATAAGAATAATTTATATAATTAGGAAGGTAACAAGAAGGATGCAGACAAAGAAGAAGAAAGGCATAAGAATAATTTATATAATTAGGAAGGTAACAAGAAGGATGCAGACAAAGAAGAAGAAAGGGGAGTGGGGAGAGAAGGAAGGTGTGGGTGGTGGTGGGGAGAAGAAGGATGGTGAAGAAAAAAAAAGGAGTAGGGGATGATGATAAGAAGGGTGGATATAGTTCCAAAAGTTATGGTGAGGAAAAAAAGGTTCAACAGAAGAAACATGAAGTCTATATTCCTAGATATGTTATCGATTATGTCTTTATATCAAGCCCATCAAAATCAATTATGATGGTAGGGAATATTCTCAAATTTCTCTAGCCCCATATTATAGTAATGAAACTAAAAGGTTGTAAATAATTGATATTAACTATGAATATTTTCAAATTCCTCAACCCTCTACAATTGACGACCATTAATGTTATAATAAGAGGGGACTTTACTACCAGATGCTCAATTATGTGATTAGTTGTGTAAATAAAACATTTATAGAAGGTTATAAGGTATTTGAAACCATGGAAATGAGTGTATAACCTTGTGAAATTAAGGTACTCAAACTCCAAACATGGGAGGTAGCTGATTGAAAAATAGATATTCTGAAACATCTGTTGGACCACCTTATATTAATATTCAATATTTATATCTTCACCTTCATAAGTTATACCTACAAATTTTATTTATAAGAATTCATTTATTGACTAGTTTACAAATCTTTCTTTCTTATAACTCCTTATTTGAAAACATGTCTAGTGAAAGATTAAAGCATTCAAGTTTAGGAGAATGGAAGAAACATAAGTGATAAACTAGGTGTAGTTTTCTTCTTCTTCTTCTTGATAATAGGTAATATAATTAAAAAACCCATGGGAGAAATCAATATTGGGGAGTAAAGTCCAAAGGAATATGTTCCATCTCTAAGAGTGGGTACAGTAATGTATTGTGTCTCTCAAAGGAATATTTGAGATGATGTGAAACCATAGTAACTCATCTAGGATACCACTCAATATGTTTCTTCCCTTTCCAATGGTAAAATAAAAGGAAATTCTAAATCCAACCAACGCAGAAGTGGAATATTGCAATATTAATGGATTAAGCTAGTCAGAAAGTGAATGAGTAGAGATATTGATGGACCAAAAAAGTGTTCTACCTGAACCCCTAGGGAACTAAAAGTTTTTTATTTGAGGTTATGAAAATCTTATCAATCCCAACAAAATAAAATAACCTAATAGGGAAGAATTATTTAACATGACCTAGACTAGGTGGTATATCACAACACTAGGTACTTAACAATAGCTTGGATGGTGGTTGTTTTTATTCTGTAGTGTAGATTATTAACTTGAAATTTGAAGATAATATATAGGTTACAAGGAGGATGTAATTTTTCCTAATTTCTAAAATGATTCCTCACATTTGGTTCTACATACTATACTCTTGTTGACGATAAATTGGAAATCCATGGAAGAATGATGTTGGAATTATGTGCTAATATGACAACAATTTCATAACGGATAGTTTTTTCACCAAATATATTACTATGATGATAAAATGACACTAATAAGACACTATGCATTTACTTACATGAGATACTTTGATGAAACATGGTGCACAAATGATGTAAACTTGAGGACTATGATGCATGAAAAATTTAAGCAACATAGATAGGACACAAAAATGAATAAAACCTAATGCTACTTGACACAAGACAGATATAAAAAACAAATAAAATTTTGAAATTTTTTTAGCATCATCAATACAATGCAAACTCGACAAAAAATTGACACAAATTCACATTGCAAAAACTTGACATGTGTGAGAAAAAATAATGAACTTGGAAAAATAGGCTATGGTGATGCAAAATAGTGACACAACATATCCATATTTTAGTAGTGCATTAAGATGAAGATCACTTTAAAATTTTCACAAGAATATTATTATCTTGAGAAATTCATAATAATATTATCAAGCGCATTATTGGAAGATCCTAGTGGAGTAGGGAAGAGGATTAATGGAGTAGTAAGAGGATTTGATCAATTACTCATTTAATCCTCTATATTTCCTCAGATGAAATGACATACTCATTTCACAAGAGGAAGTTATTGATCCTTTGAATGTGAAAGGGAATATTTCTAGGGTCACTAAATGTTTCTCATTATAACTAGGGAATCATTGGTTGAATTTGGATATAGCCAGGATAATACCAAAAGTGTGCCTTATATGAGTTAGTTTTAGAGATATAATGATGTATCAAAGATATTAAGTGGAAAGGGTGTAGTGGTATAGGTCTTGAGTTGTGACAACATCTATGCCAAAGGTATTGGGAGTAGTTTTGATGGAATTTGTGAGTAGTTCAAAGGATGGGAAATGAAGTCTTTGAAACAAAATGAAGATAGGGTAGGAGTTTTGGAAATAGGGAAATTTAATGTCAAAGATCCATTGCATGATGTTCATAATGATAATTAGCATCTTATGAGTATCACAAAGAGTGAAAGAATATGATTTGAAAGGCCTAGTTTTTATTGGAAAAATATTGTATATCACTTATAATAGTTTGAATGTCTATTAGTGGAGGGGTTTCAATATAGTTGTAAGGCCAATTATGTGAATGTTTATGGGGAAAACATGAAATAGGATTTGAAGAAAAAGAAAAAAAATGCAAAGTGTGTTAATTGCATGCTAGAAGGATTCAAATTGTATTATAAGATTATATAGTTCTTAGGAAATTAATGGCATTGCAAGAGGTTGGGGTGGTTAGAAAGTTTTCAGTAGAGAAATGATTGAATATTCCTTAAGATAATGTAATTTTAGGGTATGGTCTTGTTTGATTGGTTACTCTCTATATTTTTTCATGCTTTCTCATGGATGGTAGGCTTTCACATTTATGAATGATAATGACATAGATGTAATTAGAGAAGGTTGATGAATCAAGGAAATTTTTTTCCATCCTTAAAACCATGTACTCCTATATTTAATGCCTAGAGATAAGGATAAAACTTGTGGCCAATTTGGGTGAAGCTACCAATTTTACTTCTTGAACTATGGAGTGAATGGGAAATTATGGATCTCTAGGACTTGATAGGGAAATTCATAGCCATATATGTGAAGGGGAGTTTGAATATAATACAAAGACTCTATGTTCAGATGAATTTGGATGAGGGTTTATTGGGCATTATTGAGATAGTGTCTAGAAAGTGGTTTTATCTCCAAACCCTCAACTACATTCATGCACCATTTATATTCTCTCACTGTCACCTTTATGGGAACCTAATGGATGGTTTCACAAGGGTTACTCAATTGTAATGGGTTAAATCATTCTTGAGGGTGTTGCTAAAGCTCCAACGGTAATTGTGAAAAAGGTGGATAAGGGAACTAGAAGGAAGTTGTGTGATAGATGTATAAATGGTGGAGATAATACAAAATATTAGAAGGAAATGGGGATCAAAGGATCATAGGCCATGGAGGAATACATAATGAAAAAACAAGAATAAAAAAAGGTACTTACCCAAGCAATAGATAGGGGAAATATTTGAAGTCCTAAGAATCTATGAAAACTTCTTTATACACCTCTCAAAGAAATTTAGTGAGGGGTTAAAAGTTATGTATGTTTCAGACTAAATCATTATCTCTATCTCAATAAGAAATAATAGGTAATATAAATAAAAAGAAGGACAATGGTGAATAATGTTTGCGAAACCCGAGGCTTGTTGTGGGTGATGCCCCTCCCATTAAGATCCCCCTTTATTTTATGAAGCCTAAGAAAGTTATTTCATATAACTTGAGTGCTATACCTATCTATGAGATGACAAAAACCACTTTGGAATCATCCCTTCTATTGTAGAGTTGTGAACCCTCCTTAGGACCTAAAAATAAATATCACAGGAGGTTGTAAATACCCTTGGAGGAAGTAGATGAGGGGATTTGCATGATTGGGCTTTAGGCCCTGGATACAAGTAAAACCTATGGTCATGCTTTGATTCATATAAGGTATTACATGTCTTTGGCCTAGGGAAAAGAAGAAATACCATTATTTTGGGACCTTATAGAAAGGGAAACCTTATGCAAAGTTATACCATTACTATTATTAAATATTTGAATATTAGGGGTTAGGTGTTCCCCATAAAAAAAATGATATTGAGTGTTTGGTCAAGATTCAGAAACTAGATTTGTTATTTTTTTAAGAAACCATGATTGATGGAGAGGGATAATATTTTGTTTTCATTCTTCTTGAAAGATTGTTCTTTTGTTGTGGTTAACTTTGTGGGAAAATTTGGTAGCTTAGTGACATGATGGAATCAATAATTCACTTTGTGAAATTCTAAATTTATTCCATTTTTGATTTGTACTAAGTTGTTTCCTTTGGAATTAGGGATTATTTTTATTGATTAAATGTGTAGGGACCTTACAACAATATACACACATTCTAGGATAGTTTCTTTGGTTACATTTTGTAAGAAAGGAGAAGATGATTGTTGGGGATATTTTAATTTCATGTTAAGACACACAAAGATTTGGGGGGAAGTAAGCAAAACGAATCTGCTGTAGGGAAAACATTAGGGGTTAATTTTTTCCTTTGGGCTAGTTTTCCATGTTTTTTCCAAAAATAATTTATAATTTTCACTTTTATTTATAAAACTAATTTTCTCAAATTCTATATCATAAAATTAGGTAACTAAAAAATGCCAAAATTTTATAGAAACTATATAAAATAAGTAGAAAATTGAATATGTTTACAAAAATATTGGCAAACATTTTATAGTTCTAATTTTAATAATTAGTAAGATTTGTCAAGGTTTATACACCTTAAAATAAGTATAGATCCTTAAAAGTTTCCACAATAAACCAACCAACATTTTTTTAAAGAATTTTGGAAAGGAAAAATATTTATGATCCAGATCCCTAAGAATTAGCTCCAACTTGAAGAAATTATAGGTCAAGTAGAAATGGTGTTTCCAAAATACTTTGACATGTTTATAGTCTATGGGGAATTTTTTGAAAGAGAAACAAAAATCAAAACTTGGATAGGTATGGGGGGAGTTTTAGACCATGTTCATGTATTCCTTCAAGTTCAAAAGGATGCATAGAAAAATTTGAACCCTTTCAAACTTAATTGTTATTCACCCAAGGATGAAGATTTCTTAAATTTATTTAAAGAGCTACACAATATATTCAATCCCAATGTTGAAGGTTCAATTATGTATCAATTTAGTTATAATATGCAAAGGGTAAAAAAATCTATGTTCGAATGAGCCAAACAAAAATACAACACCTCCCTAAAGGAAAATACAGAGGTTGAAGCAAAGATTGTTATTCTATTTAGGAGAAATTTGAGTGAAATATTTATAGTTGAAGGAAAAGTAGAGATGGATACCTTGGAAGAAATAAAGAATAATTTATTAGAGTGGGAGGAGGTGAAGTGGTGATTACAAGCAAAGGAATTTTGGTTGGCACAAGGTGATGAGAATATAAAGTTTTTTCAAAATTATGAAAAGGGTAGGAAGAATGTCAATACAATAATATGGAACCAAATCATCAGATGGAAGAAGGGCTTCTACTTTTGAGGAGATATTTGATATAGGGTTTAACTTATTTGATGAGTTATAGAAATCTCTAGAAATATCAAACATTGCAGAGATAATTAGATTAACAAATATTTTTTCTATATTTGTGGAGGATGATGTGAATGAGGATTTATTTGTAGATGACAAAAGAAGAATTACAAGAGGTAAGAGGACTCATGGGTAGTTGATTTATTTTTTTCTTGGATTATATGACTAATTATAGGGTAACATTTTAACTTTGCAGGAGAATGTAGAACCTTAGCGAAGGTTCTAGGTATTATTAATTCAAACATATTGGATAGTATTCCTAAGATGGATAACCCATCTCTTTTTATAAATGTATACCTATATCACTATGTAATTCCATTTACAAGATTATTTTGAAGGTGATTTCTAAAATCAATGTTAAATGAAGAAATTTATATAAAGTGGTTAGGGTTCCTAGAGGATAGATAGATTCATGATGTAGTTGGTGTTTCCTAGGCGAGGTTACATTCTACAATAAGGACTAAGAAGTTACCTTTTATGGTGATCAAACTTGATTTTTTAAAGTCTTATGATAGGGTCACCTAGTTTTTTTTAAGTCATTTTGATTCATTTTCGTTTTTGGACTTCATTTTATAAATTGGATTGAGGGTTGTTTGAGTTATTCTTTTGATATTCTTGTGAATGGGTCAACATCCTATTTATTTAAGCCCACTAGGGGACTCAAGAAAGTTTGGCCACTATCGCCTTTGTTATTTCTAATGGTGACTGAAAGTTTAAGAAAGACTTGCATTTAAGTGAAGTAGAAAATGAAAGGGGTTAAAATTGACAAAGACCTAGAATTATCACATTTACTATTTTTTAATAATGTTTTATTATTTGGAGTTGGTTTTATAAGAGAAGAAGAATTCATGAATGAAGCATTGGAATTATTTAGTGAGAAATAGGTATGGAAATAAAATACAAAAGTTTTTGATCTCATTTATAAATGGTATGAATGAGAGATAATAAAAGATGTTGTTCAAGTTCTTCCCTTTCAAATTATTGAATTTACTAAAGGCTTAATGTTTATGGGTTTTTTCTTAAAGAAAACGATTATGCATTTAAATATTGGATATGGATTTATTAGAAATTTGAAAAGAGGGTTACATGATGGTGCACTTTTTGGTTATCCATGGAAGTTCACATAACCTTGATTAATATTAATATAAAAGCCACCCTTATATATTGGTTCTCCATGGCATACATCACTATAGGAAAATTAGAGAAATTAGGAAGAAATGTTTTATTTTATTATGGAATGGGAACAAGGAAAATATATTTTGACGAGTAAAGTGGTAGAGAATAGAAAATCCCAATTTTTTTTAGGAGACAGGTTCTAAAAATATTCATCATTTTGGGAAAGATTTAGCTACAAAAGGTTCATGGAGGTTAATGTAAATAAGAGATTATAATAAAGTATGTAAACCCTATTTTTGTTGAATACAAAAGGTTCATGGAGGTTAATGTAAATAAGAGATTATAATAAAGTATGTAAACCCTATTTTTGTTGAATACTACATTAGAAAAAAAGGACAAAATCATTTTCAAATTCATATAATGTCAAAGGTCATAGTCCTAGCTTTCTCCCTCATTGGGAATTGGTTGGTCTAGAAAATTGTTAATGATAGAATTGTGAGAATAGGCGTAGATTTTTTGGTTGGTAGTTATGGCTTCTTAGTCGCATATTATCCAACTAATTATCCAAAAATAAAAATATTATATCCATAGTCGCATGGAAAAATTGGTAACCATCCACGAGTCGAGGATTGGGATGGAAACGATTCACTCCAGGGGTATCACATTAAAATCTATACATCATGAGGAGCATAAACAACTCAAGGAAAGCCTTCGGTTCCACAATTCCTCCAAGACTAGAATTAAGTGATGCAATTAAAAATATCGAGGTCAAAATTGAGACCAATATTTCAGGCATGAAGCAAGAAATACATTTAAAGTTAGATATTTTGATAGAAGTGAGAGACAATCACAATACGTTGAGGGATTATATCGAAGCATTGAAAAATGTGAATAAGAAGTGTAATAACCCAAAATCCCACATAGAATTTCCATGACCACACCATTCAACGAACATGGGTTCGTTTAAGGGTTTTATGCATAAGATAAAAATTGATGTTCCCAAGTTTGACGAAGAGGATGATATAGAGGGTACAAGATGGATAAATAAAATTGAACACTATTTTGAGATATATCAAGTGTAAAATGATGATGAGAAATTTAAATTTGTGCCTATGCACTTGGAGAAATATTCACATCCAACAAAATGATTAAGGAAGGAGTTCAAGCCCATTTTTTACAATGTTATTCAATAGAAAGAGCACAAAGCCAATTCAAGAGAAAACATGATTTGAAGAGAAGTAATCATGAATTGAAGTAAGAGATTGAGTTCATATGTTTCCAACCATACAAGGGAAAATCACTTAAAAATTACGAGAATCATTAAATTGCACCTAATTGTTATGGTCCTTACCAAATAAAAAGAACAATTGGCCAAGTATCCTATGCATTAGATATGCTAAACAAGGGGAAGCTACATGATGTTTTCCTTGTTTCATGTTGGAAGAAAAAATTGGGTCTAATAACTCATATACAGATATAGCTAACTCTTTTAGATGAACAAGGGAGACTAGTATTGAAACTCAACTCGAAGGTACCTTAGAAGTCAGAACCAAAGTACTCCATTCTATACTTGTAAATGAATACCTTATTTAGTGGAGGAATCTGCTAAAAGATGAAGCTACCTAGGAAAATGAAGAATTTAGAATAAGAAACTAATCTTTACCAATTCTTAAAAGATGAAGCATTTCGGAGGGGATGTCTTGTAATACACATAAATTAGGGTAAAGGTTAATGTAGATGTTTAATATAAATTATTAAACTATTATATTCCATTGTAACAAGTTGTTCCTTCTCAAGAGTCACAACTCTATGTTCTATATGTATAAATGATAAGGTTATGATGATAGTATTGTAACAACTAATGAAAGAAATAAATAATATATTTTTGTTTTTATATGATTTTTCCTCCACAATATTTGACAACGAGTATGGAAGACAACAAGGGACTTTAGGTTGGTAGTTAAGGATGTAGAACAATGGAATTCTTTCATTGGTAAATTGAACGTAAGTTACATTGGAAGAATACTCTTTGGTTTGGACTTGGAATCTATCTAGGGAGTGCATTGCATGCCTACAATATAAATCCATATTTATGGATGTATAGAAAGAAAAATGGTAGTGGTGGAAGGCCCTCTGGAAATTAAAATATCCTTCGAAATCAATAATATTATATTGGTTCACACTAAACTATAAAACATTGATTTGGGTAGCATTGAAGAGAAGATCTTAGTAGGGGCATAGTGTCTATGCATTGTGCAAATTTGATGGTGAGTGCATTAAGCATTTTCTAATGAATTTCCATTTTGTTAAAGAAGTATAGAAGGAGAATTTAATCTTAGTAGTTGGAGTTGGTCAATGGGAAGGTTGTTCACTCTCTAAAATCTCCAAATAGTGGTTGGAAAATCCAATGCTAGCTAACCATAAAGCACTTCCTTATGTGATATCTTGGGCATTATGGATCACTTGAAGTGAAATTTTATTTTAGGATAAGTCCTCTCATTTGGAGGTGTTTTATAAGATTAAATGTCTTTGAGGAATTAAATTAGCTTGTCATGTAAAATAATTTACATAATTGAAAGTTATAAGTTATAAGGTATGTGGTTTTTTTTCCTCCCACTATCTTGGCCTGCGGTTTCTCTAACCAGAGGTTTCTTCCCCCGCACAGTTTCCTTGTGGCTTTGTTATTTGTTCCATGTCCTACGGTTCCTAGGATCTAATTTTTTCCGGCCATCCTTGGCCCGTCCTTTTTGTCAAGTCCTTCATCAACAAATATATATTAGGAGGAGATCGATTACGGAGTAGATCCCAATCATACAGTCATGGATTTTATATCATACTTATAGTTCATGACTATCTATCACAACTATTATACTTCCCAGTTGACCCCATCTATCCCCTTGATCTCTCCCAAGGATGGATTGTTCAATCCTCAGATGGTAGAGGCCCTACAGGCCACATGGCCCTTGACATGAAACCCCTCCCTAGGTATCCCTCCTCTGACCTTGCATGTGATATCCTTTATTCCCCCTCACCTTGTGTGCCTCTCCCCCCCTCACCTCATATTCCCCCTTCTACCCTATCTCCCCCTCCTCTTTCTTCTCTATCCTCTTCTCATTCTCTCCACTCTCCTTTGCACCTCTCTACTTCTGTGTCTCCATCACAACTAGAATCCAAAGTTGATGTTGAACCTTGAAAGGTGGAAGACCAAGAGCCTGTAGTTCCTTGACTTGCTCAGAAGTGTATAAGGTCATGAAAGGATTGGGTGTCCCTGGTCATGGGAAATGATGTCACCCTAGAATACATCCTCTACCTTATGGAAAAGACATTGGTTGGAATATTTTGTGGAAAAGTGGTGCAACCCTCATCACTCAGACATTGGGTGACGATCAACTGGTGCTCATTTTTGGGATGTGCTCTAGATTCCTTTGTAATGGCTCGTGGATGGGTCTATTTTAAGTTTCACTCTAAAGTAGATGCATAATCTATTTTTAAGAATGAATGGTATTAGGGACCCTCTGATTTAGTTTTGTAGAACTGGAACGTGAATTTTGACCCTGTAAGAACTCAGGTCGCAGTTCAAAAAGTTTGGGCCATTTTTCTTGGCCTTCAACTTCTCTTTGGGAATGAGCTTGTACTCAAATAAATAAGAAGAAATATAGGTCGTTACTACAATTTATAACCCTCTCGAGAAGAAAATTCAAACCATAAATGGTGTTGGGTTCTGGTGGAAGTTGACCTGCGTCATGGGTTGTTAGAGGAATTGGAGCTCAGTGTCAGAGAGAAAAAATGGGTACATATGATAGATTACTGGAAGATTCCCTTCTGCTTCTTCTATGCCATAGTGCTGGGAAACTTCAAAATTAGTGCATTAGGACTCGTCTTACTTGGAAAATTGTCAAAAAAAATTGGTCAAAAAAAGTCAATTGGGCCTTGACTCTACCTCTCCCTAGACCATCCAAAGAGTTGTGAAGGAAGAAGAAGGAATCCCACTCATGGGATAAAAAAATGTGGATGATGATAAAACAAATTTTATTATGGGTAAGTCTCTTTCTGTTTCTCCTATTCCTGAGTTTTTTGTACCTCTTGTGGATCCCTTGGAAGACTCAGGCCCCTCTTCCATTGTGTTTGGATTTTTTCCTGGCCCTATGGAATGCTTTGGTGATTCTCCTCCTGGGGCTATGGGATCACATCCTCTCTCTCCTCCTCCTACCCCCACCCCCCTTATTCCCCCCTCCTCCCCTAAGGTCGATGGTCGAGATGTATCCCCTCCCGCATCCCGATTGAAGGCCCCCCTCGCTCACCTTTCTCCCCCACGAAGCCCCTAGGTAGTAAAGGGGAACCTATTGAAGCAACACCCTCTTCCCCCTTCTTTGAGAGGCCAAATTTTTATGTTTCCTCAAGATATGATCTAATATCTAGAGCTAAAAATGCATATGACTCCTCCTCAACGAGAGGGATGGATTTGGACACTCATCAAGACAACCTTGTTCGACGAAAATCCCACTTAGTGAAAGCCCAACATAAAGTGGTGTTTTATATTTAAAAAGGAAAGAAAAAGACTATTCAAGTGGTGGGTCTCCTCTGGTGGATTATTCGATCATCTCCATGTTTTCTTTCAGATGGTAGTGGGCAGTGATAATCCTCATACCCCTTTGAAGTTCAATCTGTTATGGTTGGAGGAAGATGAATTTAGATGGGACATGAAGGACTCTTGGGTACCTATTTCTTCGATGTTCAATGGGTATTTCATGCAACAGATGGATGAAAACATCTCTCGCTCTAAGCATGTGATGAAGCACCAGAAAAAATAGTTTAGGGATACCCAACATTCCTCTTTAAAAGAGATCGAGTCAAACATTGAGGAGATTATGCATCAAAGAACCACCATATTTTTAGAGTTCAATCTTGCTTCCTTTGTGATTTAGAGACATGTATACATTCCATTCTAGAAAAGAAGAATATATGTGGTGCCTGAAGATCTATGCCCTTTGGTTGAAAGAGGGGGACAATAACACAAAATTCTTTCACCACTTCATGAATTTCAGAAAGAATAGGAACTCCATTGGAGATTAAGGTGGAATCTGGTGATAAAGTTCACTCCTTCAAATAAATTGTTGAGGAGGGAATTTTTTTCTTCCATAACCTCTATAAAGAAAACAATGGTTGTCCTATATAATATATCTTAGAGGTTCTATCTAATCACCACCTAGTTTTTACTAGTGAAATAACCAAGATGATGGAGGAAAATGTATCTGAGGACGAAGCACTGGAATCTCTCTCGTCAATGCTGAAAGATAAAATCTCAGGCCCCGATGGGCTTACAATTGAATTCTGGGTTGGTTTTTATTATTGTATCAAGGAATACCTACTCAAAGTGATTCAAGAGTCCCTTTCCTTCAGGAAAAACTTAGGCTCCATCAAATCTTCCTTTCTCGCACTTATTCCTAAGAATAATGATGAGACCTCCTTTGATAACTTTAGGCCTATAACACATTGTAACGTTATGTAAAAGTTGATAACAAAAGTGATAGCCATCAGGATCAAGCCCCTTTTGAACAAGGTGATATTTGAGGAGAACTTCAACTTTCTCCAGAAAATACAAATTCATGACATGGTCTCCCTATCTCAAGAGGCTCTTCACTCTATCAAGATAATGAAACAGTCTACGACCATATTTAAGATTGACTTGTCAAAATCTTATGACAGGGTCAATTGGGATTTTCTTCTCCTTTTTCTTCTTAAGATGGGTATGGACCTCTCTGTTAGGATATTTAGACACTTAGGAGTTATTTAAGATCTACTTGGTGTAATGTGTCGTTAGGTAAAAGTGTGTTTCTTTATTGTGCATTAGTATGCATTTGTAGTTAGGAAATATGACAGTCATGATATGTTACCGACATAGAGTGATTCAACGGTTCATATTCTCCTTGATATTAATGACCACTGATCTGTGGATTAACACCTGATTGGTCCATGATCTCTATTTAAAGAGCATGGAGGATCATTTTCCGATGATCGATTGTGATAAAATCTCTTGTAAAATCTCTCTGTAATCTTTTTCTTTTTCATTAATAAAATTATCCAAGTGACCGCGTTGGATGGGGCCGTGGATGTTTCCCTGTAGGGGTTTTACCATGTCAAAACATCGGTGTGTTGATCTTTGATTTGGTTGTGTGAGTGGTTAATGAAGGTTTTCATCCTCTATTGGAATACCTGTGTTGTCGAACATGGTATCAGAGCCTGTTTGAAGACCCACTCCTGTTGTAGATCGAGATCGTGAAGCCAAGTTTCATCATCTCCATTTTATCCCATTTCCATAAATTTTTGGGCTAAGAGGACTGTTCCATTTCATCCGGAGTGCTCATGTCAGTCAGGAACACTTTTCATTTCACTCAAAAAGGTTTATGTTTTCCCAAGATACGACCATTTCAGTCAAATTCGGAGGTATAAACCCCAAATATGCCATTTTAAAATTTTTGCAGAGTATTATTTTGGCTTTATATTATTTGTTTCCGGGTTGCTACTCATTTATATCTATGTATTCTCTTTTTCCCATGCCCTGTGTGATCTCGTAAAATAAAAAACAGATAGGAAAAGGTGCATTTTTCGAGTAAGCTAACTGAGATCTAACCCTTGTTGTCATTGAGAAGCGGATTTTTTTTCTTGTGTGAAAATAGTTTTTTTAGCACGCTCTCCAAGGCCGTCAACAACAACAACAAAAACAACAACAACGACCCTCTTGCTAAACAATACAATATGTTTTGCTAGCCCATTTGGTTAAAAGTTGTCTTATTAAGTAAGAGGTCTTGAGTTCAAGCCTCTCTTTTTGTTACTTTTTTTGAAAAAGTTCATGCTCAATTGTAAAGTGTATTTCACTTCAAGTATAAAAGTGAATCACTATAAGTAGCTTTAAAATTTTATGTTAGAGTTATTTATTTTGCATGCGAATTTTCTTTCATATAGTAACTTCATTATAAAAGTGATCCCCACTTCTTTTTATAAAAGTGGGTTGTTTCATAAAACAACTTACAACACCACGTGGTCCTTTGGTTACCATCTATGCCTTTTTAAAAAGTGAATAACTTTCACATCCAAAGTCTGTTTTTAGTGGGTGTTTTTTTTTAAACCGCCAAATTTTTCGAGATCTTTCCATCAAGATAATTAGTTTCAGTTATTAAATCCATATTATATACATATTTAATATGGATTCTTCCAGTAATAGTTTGTTTACCAGCACCAACTACTTCCAATGGAAATCTCATATGGAGGATTTATTAAGAAGTAAAGGCTTGTACCAGATTACCTTGGGAAAGGAAAAAGAACCCACTGATGTTGATAAGAAATTCAAATGGGATAATAGGAGTGACGAAGCACGTGGACTAATAATAATTCTCATATCTCCTGATTTAAGGTCCCACCTTAAAGAAATTGATGACCCCGATGAAGCTTGGGAAAAGATTGAATCTGTGTTTGGTAAAATCAATATTATTCGAGCACAACAGTTAGAAAATCAAGTACTGACTTTAAGTCCAAGTTATTTTTCTTGCATTGGAGACTATCTATATAAGTTTAAAACACTCATAATTTTATGTGAGGAATGTGAGATAAAGATGGAGGAAGAGAATTTCATCTATCTTATTCTTTCTAAGCTAAGTACTACATATTCTGTGTTTGTATCTACCTTTTATGCCATGAAATAGGATCTAGGGAAATCTTATCAAAAACCCACTCTTGAGTCCTTTTATGTTGCTTTGATTAGAGAGGAAGATAAGGTTGTACAAATTGGAGTGATCAACACTGCAGGTACCTCCAACAATGCCTTATTCTCCCAATAGAAAGATAAACCCAAGAATCCCAAGAAGCAACATCCTTACTACAACAACAAGAAACATAAGGGTCCCAAACCCACTCAGACAAGTTTAGCTCCTAATGGTGACAAAAGAGAAAAATATAAAAATAAGAAGACTAACATACATTGCAACTTTTTTGATAAAGATGGTCATGATGAGTCCAAATGTTTCAAGAAGATGACAACTTTAGAAGCAACAATGAAGAAGCACAACATCGGTATTGATTCTACTTCTTCTTATTCTTCTCATGGACATGCACTTTCTACTTATAGTTTCTTCTTCAATACAACTTCTACTTCTTCTTCTTATGAGTGGCTTATTGATTCTGGAGCATCTTATCATATGGCTAAGGATAAAGACATATTTTCTGCTCTAAATGAATGTAACACTAAGAAAATAATTGTTGGTGATGATAGATCTCTTAGTGTTGTGGGATCTGGAACAGTTCAAGTAGATAATGGTCATTTCAATGATGTATTATGTGTTCCAAGTCTTTCTTTCAACCTTCTATCAATATATCAAATCACTCATTCAAGTGAAGGTAAAACCATATAGTTTTCACCTCACCAAGTTGTAATCAAGGATATAAAAGATCCTAAGCATGTTCTTGCAAATGGAATTTCTGATGATATTACCAGGTTGTACAAGTTTGACAACTTTGGGTCATCATATTTTTCATCAGTTTTTGTTTCTCATAGTGATGACTTGAACAAACTTTGGCATGAGCAGTTTGGTCATCTAAATTATCGCTCATTGCAGAAACTATGTAATCAACATATGGTGATTGGACTTCCTCTTGTTTCATGAAGAGATGGTGTTTGTGCTAGTTGTGTTCTCAGCAAACATCATCGAGACATTTTTGACAAATGTGCCTCTTGGCACGCCTCAAGCCCTTTGCATCTTGTTCACAGTGATTTGTGTGGTCCACTTTCTACTCCTTCTTTTTTGGGGTGCAATTATTTCTTAACTTTCATTGATGACTTTTCCAGACATACTTGGGTTTACTTCTTAAAACTTAAGAGCAAAGTTTTTGACAACTTTTTGGCCTACAAGGCCCTTGTAGAAAACAATTTGGACATCAAATTCAAATGTTAAGAACAAATAATGGAGGAGAATATGTGAACAATAATTTTACAAGTTACTGCACTACACAGGGCATCCAAATGCAACACATTGTTCCATAGATTTTGGCCCTCGACCAATTTTTGGGTAAACTTTGGTTAGTTTTGGCCAATTTTTGGACTTCGACACACTGGTCGAAGAAGGAGCGCCCAAGCGGAGCTGAGATCGCAGATCTCACCGATTTTGAGGGTTATGTGGACCCAGTAAAGGGTCCTCTAGGGTTTTGTAACGAGTTTATGGGATGTCGACCCATGGGGTTTTCCCATGTTTAGGCCTTATTGTAAGGGTTTGTAAAATATAAATAAAGAAGAATGTATTGTAGAAGAGGAGAAGAAAAGTGCAAGTAGTTTGAGTTGCTCTGTGCAAAGAAATGTATATGGTCGAGGCTTGGTGTTCGACTTTGATTTTGTAGAACGTGCTAAGTGTCGTGAGAAGATATTTTGGCTCTGTGCAATTGACCTAGTTTTGGAAGGAGGATCTGGTGCTTAGTGCACATATCTCCTGTCTGGTGCAGAGTTCGACTATGTGGCTTAGTGCACATGATTGATTGAATGTATGATATTGGAGAATAATAAAGAGGTGAAGTGGTTTGTGGACATAGCCCCACCCTGGGGTGAACCACGTATATCTGGTGTCTCGTGGTTTTCTTTGTGCAGTGTTATTTCTATTATGAATTTTCTTAGTGCTTGATTATGATGTGTAATGAATAGATATTTTGTTGCTTAAGTACTTTACTTATGTTAAAGGGTAACTAAATGATAGATCTAACTCACAGTGTTAAGTGCTAAGTGCTAAGTGTCCGGGTGTGTAATTACTTGTTGTTACTGCGCTAGATCTATCTTTGGTTATGCTCTATGATGTTAAAGAGGCTAATAAACTAATGCATGCCACTTCCTAAGCGTTAACAAAATATATTGCAAAGTGCTCTTATCACAGATTTGTGTCCCAGCCTAATTATAGACACCTGCGTTCTGTAACCCCCCCTACTTCTACCTCGGGTGAGACTTCGCCTTCTTCGCAGGAGTTTCTTAAAAGGGTTGATAGTCAGGGTTTTGTTGGTGCATTGTTAAGAGTTGAACCCTGGTTCTTCCCTTGTGCCAACAAATGGTTCCGCTGTCGGGACTTGAAATTGTGATTGCTGGGAACTCAAGTAAAGAAAAAGAGAAGCTTTGTGTGTAGATCTATTGTTGAAGTGCACAATACTCTATTTGAATTGTGAAGCTTTGTGTCAACAAAGTAAGTTGTTCTAAAGAAAAGAGGTAAGATTATAAAGTTGTGTGCTTTGGTAAGAGAAAGATAAGTGAAAATTTTTGTTTCGAAAGCATGAATTCAAGTATGTTTAATAGATTTTGTCCTAGTCTGAAGGCTAGGGCACAGTTGAAAGAAAGAGTTGATTTGAGTAAATTTAATGGAAATGAAGAAAGATATGCTATTCCTATGCATAGAAAGAGTTTTTGGACTAATAAGTGGATGCAAAAACCTAGAAATAATTTTTGCAGATTGTAGGTCCAACACTATGATCCTAGGGGAAGTGCGCATTACAGAAAATATTGGGGAACATTTAAGAGAAAAAGAGGATTGACTTTGTGTTATAACTGCAGAAGTCCGGGACATCTTGCTAAGGAATGTCCTGGGGTAGGCCCTATTTGTTTTTGTTGTAAGGTTGTTGGTCATGACGTTGAGGATTGTCCAAGGATTATTGCTAAAGTTGAAGGGATGAACATAAGACAAGAAAATTATGGAAAGAGTCAAGAGACTAAGGGTATGTTAGAAATCCATAAAGAGAAAAGGTCAGAGGAAGTTCAGACTATGTTATTATAGTTGAAAGAAACGATGAATGCTCATAAAGATGTCAGTTTACCAGACAACCTGAAAGAAAAATAACGCATAAGTGCAAGAATAGAAGACTTCGACATAGACCGTATAGTCTTGGATGAAGAAATACAAGTGAATATTATGATAGAATAAACTTGGAAAGTTTTGGGAAAGCCTACCGTGGTATCTTCTTTAGGAAGGACAAGCTTGTTTAAGGGAGAGATGATAACCTTAACTACTATACCTATTATTATCCATGGAACATCAATTGAAGAAGAATTTGAAGTCATTAGGTTTGTTGGGAACAACGCCCCTTTCCCTCTTTTGTTAGGTAAGACTTAGATTGAGAAGGACCAAATAAGAAGGAAAGTAGAGGAAGAATCCACATAAAAGAAAAATAAATAATTAAGGGATTTCATAGCTAGGAAAATAGACTGACTAATAGAAGAACGAGAGGATGATTCGAAGCAACAGAGAAAACTAACAACGTAGGAGGGACATAAAGAAAAATAATTAGCTATTAAGGTTGAAAGAATGCAAGAAGGCTTGAAGGACCTACCTATCCTAGAGAGAAGTGTTCCCACTTAGGAGGTGTTAAGAAAAGGTATATTAACTTCAGTATATTTGAGGGTACCTCAACAGTGCGAAGCCACTACACTAGGGGAAGATAAGAATAAAAATGGAAAGAGGATTCTAGAAACAGTTAAAGAGACTCAAATAATAGTAAAGAAGGAAAGGAAGCTCAATAAAAAGAAGGCTAAGTTGGAAAAGCTACAAGAAGTTAAAGAAGATAGATGGAAGACTTCGCAAACTGGAACCTCGCAAGAGGCAGGTTCACAGAATTTGAACCTCGCTAGAACAACAAGTCTACGCAGATTTAAAATTCGCCATGGTGAAGTTATATGATCGTTAGAGGCACCCCGACCATTAGAATGGCGCTCTAGAATGGTTAGGAAACACATTTATGGGTTTATGGACTGCTTTTGGACATTGAGACTGTGCCTTAATGGATACATTTACATTGATGGAAGCATTTCCCTATCCTTTAGAAGATCTGTCACGATGCCCTTCTTATTTAACTCATCGATGGTGGCACTGGGACCACCTTTTTCTACCCATGATTGAATGAGCTAATACGATAATTGCCCAAGCGTTCTAGATGTGCTACATGTCGCTATCTAAAACTATACCCCGCTTGTCCCACCTATCCATTTGTCTACCCTGCCTATCTGTTAAAAGATAGAATGTCAGGTGAACCTAGCGAGCTTGAGAAGTATGTCGAGGAATTTCTTAGGAGGCTCATGGTTGAAAGACCGGTATTTGAAGGTATTCAGGCTTCATCGACTAGGGGACTGGAGGCTTCCCCTTTGACCAGATGTTGTTCCACCCACATCAACCCCGTAGCTAAGAAGAGAAGTAAGCACTGCGTTGATCTGGCTAACACGAAGAAGATCCCTTCGATCCTACCTAATTATATTTCACCTCTAGCCAACGTTGTTAATCGTGACAGTATCCCTCGATAGTTTGAGTACCCCTTTTTCACTGCATACATTCCGAAAGGAATTCACATAGTTGGGAGTCAGTTAGGACAGATCCCGTTTTTGAAGCACAACGACTTCAACTTAGGATACCGAAAGAACTACGCCACATTATCTCCTCAATGCTACTTAATGAAGACAACCAGAAAGAAACCGTGCCTTGTCTTCTAGCCATGGATTAAGGGGTTGGCACAATCAACCATATTGAATGTAATGAATATTCCCCATTTTGGCTGCCACCAGGAGGTTAACACTTGCGTTAAAATCCTTATGTGGTGCTATCATGGCGGATACCTATGGCTTGACAAAAGAATCACTATGGATCTGATGTTGATCCACCAGATCACAGGTCTAAGTTTGAAGGGTCCTGACCCACAATAGTTTTATCTAGGGAAGGCATAAGACCGTTCATTAGCACAATGCATCAAAGAATCCTATGGAGAGGTAGAAAAGGAGAAGCGAGGTTACAAGGTAGCCTCCATAGAGGATGGCATAGTGCACCTTGCTTGTCAACACTTAGCTGGCAAGCTAGTGAAGAAGAACTGCCCCACACAGGTCACCGGGTTCGTGGTGGACCTCGCAGGAAAGTGTGTGGAGGGCATGTAGATGAACTGGGAGAACTACCTCGTCAATGATCTAGAAAAGGATTTTTGCGAAGCTCAGGACTTGGGATATGAATTTCACTACAACTGGTTGATCATCTTGATCGCATTTGTGTCTTGGAAAATGCCTAAAGGAGCTACCTTCCCAAATATTGAATCTACAGAGCCCTTGGACGCTCAATTTTCCACCCTGTGGTATACCAACGACATGACGAAGCAATGAAGTCTAATTTTGTGTTTCACGAATATTATCAGCAGTTGAAGGTCGCTATTGAATCATTCCCGCATAAGACACCACATACCCTACATTAGTATCGGACCACAATGAAGTTCTGCGTTGATCCCCACTTCATCTACATCACCGCGTGAAGAGATGAGAATCATGAAGAATTTTAGTCACACTACAAGCTCACGGATGAAGATATGGAGTAGATTACAAAGGAATGTCCAGAGGAATTTCTTATACCTGTCGCCGATGCATATTTATCTGACACTAACACCATAGGAAGTCCAATAGTTACACGGATTGAACATGTCAGACAATCCAGTGGGACGAAGAAGAAGAAAAAGAAGGTTGAATTCCAAGACATAGAGAGTGACGAAGAGGACGAAGAGAAAACTTCTAGAGATAACGGGTCTGGTTCGCCATGGAGAGGAGAAGACAAAGTAGAAGGACAGGGAGGAGGAGATGAAGGAGAAGAAGAGAAAGGAGGATGTGAAGTTACCACCCCTCCACTTGAAGATCCCCATGTTGCGACAGTGACACCGCAAAAGAGGAAATTTCTCTGAATAAACCTTCAGCAAGAAATAAAATGTTCACCAATAAGCCACAGTTGGAAGCCACTGTCATTGATGACAACATCACTCTATTCCGCGGAGCTATGGAGGATGCCTCTGAAGACATTTTGCAAATATACAAAGAGAAACAGGGAGAGTTGTATGAAAATATTGAGAGGGAATTGAAGGAAGTGAAGCAGGTTGTTCGTTTCTTCCACGCAGTACCTATTGTGTCGTCTACACCTTCCTCATCACAGATTGAGGACGAACCAACTCCATAGGGTGAACTAGATATTTGGATCACCCTCCCTCAGTATAGCATCAAGTTTTCCACCCCCGAAGTAGTACATTCTAGCCCCAAATTGGATGTTGAGGTTAACCTTAAAGGAATACCTCCAGGACAGGTTGAAGTATTGGAGGCAGGGTTGAAGGCATACAGGAATGAACAGAGAAACCTGACTGCTGAAAGAGAAACCCAGTTAAGAAATCGTGTTGAGGAAACAGAAGCTCAGTTACAGATAAATCAAGAAGAGAAGGAGAAGGTTGCAGAAGCCTTGAAAAAGGAAAAAGAAAAAGACCTAGTACAGTTACGAGCAGCGCAGGATAGTGTAGTTACCCATGAATGTGAGAAAGCAGAGCTTTAGGAAAATATTCAAGAGGAAAAATAACAGCTACAAAAGGACAAAGAGAAGTTGCTTGCAAAGGAGGTCATGGTCAAAGATGCAGTCAGTAAAGCATGTCTCTCTATGCCAGGCTTGGCACAAGAGGAGAAAGAGTTGGTCGAAGCTCAAGTAGCGAAGCTCGCAGAGACCATCCAGCAGCTTCAGGCTAGGATAACAGAACTAGAGGCCTGAACAATGCCGATCACCCCACAGGAGGTGTGTGACCATAGGGATGATTCCTCCAAAAACACAGTAGCAAGCATAAAAGACTTCGCTTCAACATGTAAACAATTGAGTGATAGAAGCGCCGAGACGTATGATCTAGAGTTAAGAAAGCTATAAGCTCAGTTACAAGAGGTGCAACAATAAGCATTCTCATTGTAGGCACATATGAAGCAACTCATAGCAGTGGAAAGGATGAAGAGATCCCAGGAGGAGCACATAGTACAACAACATATCACTTCCCTCTAGGGTAAGGTGATGGAAGTAACACAAAAGTTACAACATGTGCAGGATGAAGCTTGCAAGGTGTATGAGGAGATAGATAGCCAAGGATCATAGTTAGATCAAGTAGTTGTAGTTGTAGAACAACGCCTGGAAGGGCCTGTTACAGAGCAGATAGTCCACGAGCTCACTAAGCAAGAGGCTCAGGCGAGGCAACAAGTTGAGGCCACTGGAGTTAAGATCGAGGCTTTCGAAGAAACATTGTCCAGACCTGAGTGACTTGAGATGAGTCACAGGTGAGTGTTGGGGGCTTGTTGGCCCTCGACCAAGTTTTGGGGAAACTTTGGTCAGTTTTGGCCCACTTTTGGACTGCGACATGTTTTTCGAAGAAGGAGCACCTAGGCGGAGCTGAGATCATGGATCTCACTAATTTTGAGGGTTATGTGGACCCAGTAAAGGGTCCTCTAGGGTTTTGTAATGGGTTTATGGGATGTTGGCCCATGGGGTTTTCCCATGTTTAGGCCTTATTGTAAGGGTTTGTAAAATATAAATAAAGAAGAATGTATTATAGAAGAGGAGAAGAAAAGTGCAAGTATTTCGAGTTGCTCTATGAAAATAAATGTATATGGTATAGGCTTGGTGCTTGATTTTGATTTTGTAGAAGGTGCTAAGTGCCATGAGAATATTTTTTGGCTCTATGCAATTGACCTAGCTTTGGAAGGAGGATCTAGTGCTTAGTGCACAGATATCCTGTCTGGTTCGGAGTTTGACTCTGTGTCTTAGTGCACAGGAGTGACTGAATGTATGATCTTGGTGAATAATAAAGAGGCGAAGTGGTTTGTGGATGTAGCCCCACCCTGGGGTGAACCACGTATATCTGGTGTCTCATGGTTTTCTTTGTGCAGTATTATTTCTATTATGCATTTTCTTGGTGCTTGATTATGATGTGTAATGAATAGATATCTTGTTGCTTAAGTAATTTACTTATGTTAAAGGTTAACTAAATGCTAGATATGACTTACAGTATTAAGTGCTAAGTGCTAAGTGTTCGGATGCGTAATTACTTGTTGTTACTATGCTAGATTTGTCTTTGGTTATGCTCTGCGATGTTAAAGAGGCTAATAAACTAATGCATGTCACTTACTGAGCATTAACAAATTATCCTGTGAAGTTCTCTTATCATAGATTCATGTCCCAACCTGGTTACAGACACCTGCGTCTTGTAACCCCCCCTGCTTCTACCTCGGGTGGGACTTTGTTAAGAACCAAATATCAATATAGCATATAAAAACCTCAGAAAAAGTATTCAACGCCTTGAAAAAGAGATGATTTTAGATAATAAGCCTCTTCTAGGGGGAAACCTCCTTTTACCCCACTTAAATGTTCAAGTACAAGATGATTTAAAATGAAAATGTCTCCTTGGTAAATATAGGAGACTAGGAGGTATAATTACAACTAATGGCCTAAAGCCGACATAAATAAAATAACATTACTAATATAATATGCCCCAATTAAGGGGTAATGAGCCAATAGTAGGGCTTAACATGCCTCTCCCCTTGAGACAAGTGTTGTCCACAACGCTTGAGTAACTCTGGATGCTTTTGTATAAAAGACTCATCTTCCCAAGTGGAATCTTCAGCTGGTAGTTTCCTCCATTTAATGAGATACTCTGAAATGGATCTATTCCTCAGCTGGCGAATTCTTGTGTCGGTGATGGCTTCAGGCTCCAATATGATTTTTCCTTCCTCATCAAGTCCTGGAAATATAGTTTGAACTGGGATCTTGTC
>SNQJ01S0000974.1:259999-297990 GCA_010110895.2 Picea sitchensis
GGTGGCATGTTGGCCAAGTATCACTTTTGAACCTTGATTTTGAGGTGGTTCTGCTAGACAATATTTCTTTTGTTGTATCTCCCAAGTTTCGGCCCTTCTGGGTATGAAAATTTATTTTATGTAGTTCTCTGATATTTCTTCTCATTAATTCCACAGGTCTGATCAAAATTGGATGTGTCAAGTGGAATTTACAGTAACTTCCCCACAACTTGTCGATTTTTGTCCTTTCCAGGAGATCTCACTTGTATAGCGTGCCCCGCACAAAATAGTTGATATAAAATTCTGAAACTCGCACCAAAAATACTACAGACTGTCTGCGATCCATTGAAACCAGTCCCACTCAATTTGGATACTCTAGGAAGAAGTTATGATTGTTTTACCTAGAACACCTTCTTGATACTAGTCAATAGGACTAGTCAGATACCCTATATTACACAGGGTGTATCTACAAATGTAAGATGACCCAGAAGCTGAAATTTTTACCACAGATACTTTACTAATTCCTGTAAATACCCTCCAAATTTCAGCGTCTGAAACATTACAAAAAAATAATTATAGCGAAAATTACACAATGACTCAGTTCAGGATGATTCCAGAACCCTATCTTGTACAGGCTATATCTCAGAAAGTATAAGGCCTCAGGAGATAAATTTTGAACCCAACGTACCTTGATCCGTCTACTAAATATCCTCCAAGCCGTTCCTTCTAAAACATTGTATAAAAATAGTTATAGCGAAAATGCCAAGGTGTCTCAGATGTAGCAGCGAAACCCCAAGACCTTGAGCTCTGATACCATATGTTAAGAACCAAATATCAATATAGCATAGAAAAACCTCAGAAAAAGTACTCAATGCCTTGAAAAAGAGATTATTTCAGATAATAAGCCTCTTCGAGGGGGAAACCTCCTTTTACCCCACTTAAATGTTTAAGTACAAGATGATTTAAAATGAAAATGTCTCCATGGTATATATAGGAGACTAGGAGTTATAATTACAACTAATGGCCTAAAGTCGACATAAATAAAATAAAATTACTAATATAATATGCCCCAATTAAGGGGTAATGAGCCAATATTAGGGCTTAACAGACTTTTCCTGCTTCCCAGGTGTTGCCGAAAGGGTTGATAGTCAGGGTTTTGTTGGTGCATTTTTAAGCATTGAACCTTGGGTCTTCACTTGTGCCAACAATATACACCACACCAAAATGGTGTTGTTGAGATAAAGAACCACAAATTAAAATAAATGTCTAATTGTATGATCCAATCTAAGGTATTAAATCTAAAGTATTGGGCGGAAGCCATCAACTGTGCAAATTACATAGTAAATCACACTCCCACAAAGGCTCTTAAAAGTATAACACCGGAAGAAGACTAAACTAAAATTAAACCAGATGTAAGTCACTTCGATGTATTTGGTAGTATAGCATGGGCTCACATTCCTGATGAGAAAAGGAAAGCATTGTAGCCTAAAAGTGAGAAGTGTATATATGTTGGTTATTTTGAAGATGTCAAAGGTTATAGACTTCTTCAACCACATTGTAATGAAATTATTATTAGAAGAGATGTTAAATTTGATGAAAATCTCTTGGCCTACGAGCCTAATTTGGAGATTGTGCCTTCTTCGGCCTGCGATCCATCTTCAACGTTTGTTCTTTCTTCGGCCTGCGATCCATCTTCGGCGTTTGTGCCTTCTTATGTTATTATTCTAGTTTCTTCTTGAGATGATGACAGTGAGGATGAAAATCCACCTATGCTTGCTGACCTTCCTCCAGATGAGTCCTTTGAACCTGAACCAATGCCAACTCCTCTGCTTCCTAAATGGATCTGTTCAACACAAGAAGAAACTGGTGATCTTGTCAGTGATCCTTTAGATCAACGTCGGACACGTTCATAGTTCCAACGAGCCTCTTCTATTTTGGCTCAATTTTCAGAGACTCATGATCCATAGACATTTGCATAAGCTTTAGGTCATCCAGATTGGGATACAACAATGAATGACGAGTATTGTTCTTTAACGGAAAATGATACTTGGTATCTTGTACCTCTTCCAAAAGGAAGAAAACTTGTCAGATGTAAATGGGTCTACACAACCAAGTATGCATCAAATGGAAGTGTTGAAAGACACAAGGCTCGGTTAGTTTCCAAAAGATTTTCCCAAGTTGAAGGAATCGACTATAATGAAACCTTTTCCCCTGTAGCCAAAATGAATTCCATCCACCTTGTTCTTTCCCTTGTTGCCTCACATAAATGGGAGGTCCATCAGATGGATGTTAAATCTGCCTTCTTGAATGGAGATTTGCAAGAAGAAATATACATGGAACAACCTCCTGGATATGTCTAGAATAACTCTAGCCTTGTTTGTCACCTTAAGAAATATTTTTATGGTCTTGACCAAGCTCCCCGAGCTTGGTATGCCAAAATGGACAACTTTCTTATTGACACCAGATTCTCCAGATTCCATTATGATCCTAATGTGTATACTAAGAAAGTAGGAAGCCATCTCATCATCCTTTTCCTTTATGTTGATGACCTTATCCTTACTGGTAGTGACTCAAAAAATTTAAACCATGTGAAAACCAGCCTTAAGAAGAAATTTGAAATGACATACTTAGGCTTTTTGCACTATTTCCTTGGTCTCCAAGTTTTGCAAACTAACGAAGGAAGTTTTCTTTCCCAGTTTAAGTATGTTTGTGACCTTCTTCATCGCTCTCACTTGGATGATTGTAAATCATACCCTTCTCCCTTCCAGTCTGGAGTCAAGCTTACTTCCACCTGTACTTCTCCCTAAGTTGATGCCACCCTGCAACTTCAGTTAGTTGGTAGCCTCTTATACTTGACTCATACCCGTCATGATCTTTCCTTTTTTGTTGGTCTTGTTGCCTGGTATATGAAAACAACCCATGAAAGCCATTGGAAAGAAGCTAAAAGGATACTTTGTTATGTCCATGGTATAGTTCAGTTTGAGATACATTACAGTTCATAGGGGACTCCTTTATTGGTTTGTTTCACTGATTCAGATTGGGCCGACAATCCTGATGATTGGAAGTCTACTGCAGGTTATGTTTTCATCCTTGGTTCAGGACTTGTCACTTGGGCCTATAAGAAACAATAGACTATTACACTTTCTTCAGCAAAAGAAGAGCACCGAGTAGTGGTAAATGCAAGTCAAGAAGCCCGGTGGCTTCGACAGATCCTTTCAGAGTTTGGATTCCAGCAGCAACATTCGACCAAACTTTAGTGCAACAATCAGAGTGCCATCAAGCTCGCCAAAGACCTAGTTCAACATAAACACAACAAACACATCGAGCTACACATGCACTGCATCAGAAATCTCATTCATGATCAATTTATTGAAGTGATCTTTTTCCCTACGGAAGATCAAGTTGTAGACATTTTCACAAAGTCTCTTACAGAAGCAAAGTTTTCCAAACTTCGATCTATGTTAGGAGTTTAGGAAGTTGTCATCAAGAGGGGATAGACTCTAATGCCTCCTTCCTTATCCTATTGTGTCAATATTGTAAATCCTTCAATCCTATCTCAAGTTGTTCTTAAGGGGGATGTTAGGATATTTAGACACTTAAGAGTTAGTTAAGATCTACTTGGTCTAATCTATCGTTAGGTAAAAGTGTGTAAATTCTTAGTGTGTTTCTTTATTGTGCATTAGTATACATTTGTAGTTAGGAAATCTGACAATCATGATAAGTTATCGACATAGAGTGATCTGAAAGTTCATATTCTCCTCGATATTAATGGCCATTGATCCATGGCTTAACACCCGATTGGTCCATGATCTCTATTTAAAGAGAATGGAGGATCATTTTCCAATGATAGATTGTGAGAAAATCTCTTGTAAAATCTCTTTGTAACCTTTTTCTTTTGCATTAATAAACTACTCCAAGTGGCCACATTGGCTGGGGTCGTGGATGTTTCCCTGTAGGGGTTTTACCACGTCAAAACATCAATGTGTTTATCTTTGATCTAGTTGTGATAGTGGTTATTGAAGGTGTTTGTCCTTTGTTGAAATAGATTTGTTGTCGAACATTCTATCAATTGGATAATGGGGTGCATGAATTCGACTTATGTCACTGTGCTTATCAATGGGTCTCCCTCCAAATTCTTTCACGCTTCCGGGTGTCTTTTTTAGGGGTGATCGTTGTCACCCTTTCTCTTTCTTATGATCACGGAGGATTTGAGTAGGCTTATTAACGAGGCATGTTGTTTCAGTAAGCTCTCAGACATGAAGGTGAAAGATTCTATTTCATTATCCCATATTCGTTTTGTTGATGATGTCCTTTGTTTTGTATAAGGGTCTTCCCAATTTACTTTTTCTCTTTAAAGTGTCTTGGACTTATTCTATCGAGCCACAAGTATGGAGATCAATTGTAGTAATTCTTGTCTCATTCCACATAATTTATCAAAAATCTCTCTTTCAAAAATTGTAGAGGGTCTTCCCTTTCTGCGGAAGGAGTTGGATGTGGGATTTTAATATATGGGATTATTTTTTAAGCTTCATGGATATAGGACAAGAGATTGGAATTGGTTGTATAACAAATTAGAAGCTCAAATTTTGTTTTGGGGTAACCACCTTCTTTCTAATCGTGGGAGACTAACATTGGTAAAATATATGTTGGAAAACATTCCATTCAATTGGACCTCCATTGGAGCAGTTCCCAAGGGAGTTTTAACTAGGATTAAAAACACTAGTTTTCAATTTCTATGGTTTGGGGAAAAGGTTTCAACTAGCACTAAATTGGTTAAATGGAGTAGGTTAGTTTTCCCTAAGAAACATCGGGGATGGAGACTAAAAAAAATCTATTTGTTCACACTCTCTCTAGCATCCAAAAG
Source organism: Picea sitchensis (assembly GCA_010110895.2). NCBI lineage: Eukaryota > Viridiplantae > Streptophyta > Pinopsida > Pinales > Pinaceae > Picea > Picea sitchensis. The sequence goes on from SNQJ01S0000974.1 coordinate 264,843, forward strand.
ATTATGGCGTCTTACTCACAATTTTTCTCTATGGGACAAAGTCACAAAGTCCAAATACCTCAACAGTTTGTGAATGGAGCATAGGTTTAGGTCACTAAACAAATGATCCAAAGGATCGATTATATGGAAATCTTTGTTAGATCCTTTTCTTATTGTAGGGGAGTGGATATGCAGAAAATAGGAAATGGAAAGGTGTGAATAGGTGCGGAACTATGGCTAGGAGCTAGACATGATTTTCTACTTTCTACTCCTTTAATCCAATCCCTTCATGAAGCAGTAATTTTCTACTTAACAGATGCCCAAGACCAAAGTTTGTAGAACTAAGGGTCTTCTAGGTGGAAAAATAGTGTTGATATTGGCTTGGCATGCCCTTTGGTAGAAGAATAAGCATTCTTTATCGATCTATAGGTCTCAAACTATATCTTGTTAAATGATGAAGAATATAAATCTCTTTGTTGGTAAAAAAACTACGAGATTGGAGAGTATACTGCAAAACTAGGATATAACGCAGTGGCAGAAGCCAAATTTTCAGAAGAAAAATATTGGTGGTGGGGCTCCCTTTGGAAACTTCAGGCTCATATGAAGAGGATAATGTCTTTATGTGTCTCTCTAAATAATAAATTGCTCACGTGGGAGACTAGGGTAAAATGTGGATGGGTTTGCCCGAGTCTATGTGTGCTATGCATATATAATGAAGACTCATGCTCACATCTATTCATGTGATGCACTTACTTTGAAAAGATTTTGTTTTGGTGTTTAAGGATCTAAAATTCCATGTGAACTAGGAACATAATGAACTAAATTGTATGTTTCGTTCATGGATGGAGGATAAACAGGTACATCAATTTGAGGCATTCCCATGCGTTATGGTAAACACTATTTGTTGGCATCATAATAGCTTTATTTTTTAAATATGGTTTCATCCCTCATGAGATCTATGCATCTCTCATCATCAATATTATGAAATAATTCATGGTCAAAAAGTAAAAAGAGAAGGAACACGTACCTATCATGATGGAACTAGCCGAATCCATCCCTTGGGGCTACTTCGATGGAGCTAGCCAAGGGCATCTACCTCACTATGGGGTTGTATTAGTTCCATTCTTAAATCAAAACCATTATATTCATATTTGCTATGCTCCTGGAATAGGCTCTAACAACCACGCATAATATCTTTCTCTCATAACCTTTCTCACTCTATTTCAGGAGAAAAGGATAAAAAATCTACAGATAATGTGGAAAACAAGGGCATTCAACGATTCCAATATTTTCATAGTTTGGGCATGCAAGAAGGATAATGTGGAAAACAAGGGACTTGATTTCATACTCCGTGATTCATATTTCCAATTAGGTTCCTTCATTTTTCTCTCTTATCATCATATCCTGCTGGAACTAAATACAACATCCGAAAACATGTCTAAGGAAGCCTTACAACTACCAAAAGGATCCTTTGGCTTCTATGAATTTATGGATGTGGCAGAAAAAGAAGCGATGGAATTATAGCTATAATAAGTTCTTGTAATTTTTTAGAATTATGTAGTGGGTAGTCTATGAAGATTTTTGGTTATTAAAGTTGATCCTTTTAAGTTTATTTATTTATTTCTTGATCAACCTGTACATGACTCTTTTGAGTCTAGGTCAATCTCTTTATGACCGACTATAACATGTATATTCAAATACTATGAATATAAGTTTTTTATTTATTTCTTGATCAACTTGTACATGACTCTTTTGAGTCTAGGTCAGTCTCTTTATGACCGGACTGAGTGTAACATGTATGTTCAAATACTATGAATATAAAAAAAAAAATCTATAAGAAAAAAAATATATTTTAATTAACAATGACCCTTCTAATAAATCATAACAATGACCCTTCATAATGTACATAATAATGTAAAACTGATAAATCAAAGAGTTGGGATTCTTTTTATGCTTCTAGTCCAGGGAATCCAATCTCATGTGAAACTAGGGAGTATTGTACAGTGTCGAAAATTGTTATATTCAATTTAAGTTTTTCTTGGAAGATGCACCAATAACTAGGATAAAATAATCATCTTAAATACAAATGAATTTTTTGGATACCTAATCCTCATGATTATGGTATTTTGTAAATATTATTGTAAATATTATTTAGGAGAAATATGAAGAATGGTAGGTGAATTTGAAGAGTCATCTGTATATCTTGAAGATGAAACCAAAGGTCATATGAAGTTGTATTTATAAATTTCTCATGTTAATGAAAAACATTAAAGTGTGGAGTTACTCATTGTCTACCCATACCTAGCCTAATAGTGGTATCCAAGCAGGTTCTAACTCCATGATTCTCTCCTCCCCTAGGAATTTCATTTGCCCACATGTAGAAACATCCCTTTGTAGGACTATCTCTATGATTATTCCCTACACCCCTCATCTATGTCATCTACACCCTTCATCTCTACCATTGTTGCATGCCTAGGGTTTTTTGAATTGGCCATTTTTTCTCCCTCCAATTGTATCATAACCTTGGAAAATTGCTCAAAGCATTCAAATATTCTTCTTGAAGAGAAGGTGTTCCTTTTGCAGGTGCGATTTTATTTGCTTCATGAGGTTGGAAGTGCAAATCCTTGAGAGAACAAAGCTCCATAGTAGAATATGACATCAAGGAATAATAAATATTCAATTTTAAATCCATCATTGTAGCAAGTTCCATCTCGCCCAATATCAAATCCCTATTATTGGTAGAGGCCACATCTGATAGACTCTCCCATAGTAAAAATGATCACATCATTAGCCTTAGATATGTGCACAAAAATCAAGGATCTTGAACATTTCCATATCTATCCCAATTTGTGAGGAGGTTGATGCATCTGGCCTGGATGAGGAGGCACCAGTATATTCCTTCCACTATGCAAGAAGAGAATATGATGATTGTTTCAATTGTTGTTTATCAATATCATTTGCATGGGCACCTATGAACCATGAATTCACTCTCTCATGTAGTTCAAATATGATTTTGAAAGCTACAAGTATTTTGTATTTAAAGTCACGTGGGATGAGAGGAAGTATGGGAAACAACATGTTGGGAAAATAATTTGATTGAAGATGAGAAAATTTCTCATCATTTTATTCCAATTGGTGCATTTTTTTTGAAGGAAATCTAGTCTCATCCTCAAAGCAATGAACACCCATCTAATATTTTCCTCTCATATCGACATCTAGGCAACTGATCTTCTTCTCTGTTTAAAATTCAATGATTTCACATTCTTTATTTAGGTAACACCCCTTCTCTACAAATTAGTAGACTACATTGAATTCCTAGTATTGGTCCCATGAGAATTTCAAAGAGAAAAACATGTGCAAGCATGTGGCTGCTACTCATGGCATGTAATCAATGTAATCAATGGAAGGGATCATTTGAGATTGTATAGAAGGAACTTCAATCTTGTGTATATGAGATATGCATGTTGCATAGATAAAAGGAATCATTCCTTTAGTCATTTGGGAAAATGAACTACTCATTCTCCTTTACAACCATTGGAGGTTCAATAGTTTCTTCTCAAGGCTATATAATCACCTTTGGAATATAGAAGATTGGAAAATGCATTCTCTTTTTGGAAAAGGGAAGAAAAAATCATATTATTCTTCTAGAGGAGAAGGTAGTGAGAGAGGACACAAAAATAATAACTTTAGAGGAAGGGGGGTGTATGCATAATCCCCATGAGGAATCTAATATTCAATATGTCTATTTTGGGAAGAATGGAGATGAGGTAAGCACGTGTAGAATCTCTTAGGGGAAGATAAAAGACAATTAAGATAAAAAAGAAGAAAAAGATAAAGGTAAAGCACCTAAATCTACTCATTAAATTGTTTCCCATTGAAATATTTTGTTTAACTAGTGCAACACACCACATGAACTTCCAGAGAGACTTATTTGAATATCTAGGTAAAAATGTAGATGGTATAGTCTATTTTGCAGATAAATCAAGTCTCAAACCTTCAAGAATTGCCACGATCAGGCTTAAATTTCTTTTACTCCCATAATTTCTTCTGCATGATGTGTTTTATCTTTTTGAGTTGCAAAGGAACTTGTTGTCTCTTTTTCAAATTCAACAACAAAGCCACTTGATTAATATCTTTGGTGGAAAAGTTTAAATAAGGAAATGTTTCGACAACATGGTCCTTATGACCAGAGTGGATGATGGAAGATTGCTAAAATTGAAAGGGACATATTCTCATGCATAAAATTCTATGTATCTCTCTCACCACAATGAAGGTACAATTTGATCTATTCTCTTATGGCATTCTAGATTTAGACACATTAATTATGTCAGCCTTCATTTGTTGAAAAATAATGGTGTTTTTTGTTTTCCTACCATATCTAGCAAAATAAAGAAATGTGATGCTTGTATCATTGGAAAACATAGCAAACAACCTTTTCATGATTCCACTTCTTGTGCATGTATACAAATTAGATTGATACATTCTGATTTGTGTGTTCCCATTCTTGTTACATATTCTAATGACAACAAATATATCATGACTTTTATTGATGATTACACCATGATGTGTTGGGTGTACTTGTTGAAAGATAAATCATAGGCTTTTGAAACATTTAAAAAATTTCATGTATGGATACAAAATGAAGCTTAGTCTACTATTGACTCTCTTTGTACTAATAATGGAAGAGAATATACATATAATGAATTTGAAAAATATTTTTCCAACATGGGATCAAGAATCAAACCATAGTTACATACAATCCTCAACATAATGGTGTAGTTGAAAGAATGAACACGACTCTCTTAAATATAGTTCGTTCCATGATGTTTTTCAAAAATACAAAATTGATGTTTTGGGATGATGCAGTTCTGTGTGAAGTATATGTGAAAAACATGAGTCCATATCATGCTCTTGGGAACAAGATTCCTTATAAAATGTTGTATGATTGCATTCCTTTGATGAGGCATGTTAGGGTGTTTGATTCCACTTGCTATTACTTAATTCTCAAGGAGAAAATAAACATGCTTGATGAAAGGAGTTGGAAGTGCATCTTCTTGGGGTACTCAAATACCACTAAGGAATATCATATTTACAATGAAGTAAACATAAATTCATTATTTTCAGAGATCTGATTTCTCTTTAATCCTCCAAGAATGACAAGACTGTTGAGTGGCAGCTTGATCATCTGGATAAATTCATCCATGTAAACACATATCATGAATTTGATGATGAGATTCCACATATTGAAGGTGGTATCCCTATATTGGATCAATCTGTGGAATCTCCTATTGAAGCACCATCTCCCCCTCATGAAGAAGTTCCATCCACTTCATTAGAACAATAAGTTTGTTTAGATGATGTGCTTGGGAAGATTGAAAAGCTAAAACTTGATGGAATCTCAATCAGTGGAGAAACCTGGACCATCTTAGAAAGGTTCACCAAAGTGGCACATAAAGACACTTGAAAGTGTTCATCCCGATGAGGTTGGAAAGAGAGGAACTAGATGTTCCACAAGAGAATATGGAGGTGATGTAGTTAACTCACATGTAGGTGATGTAAATGATATTTTTATCTCCTATGATTGTGAATATAATTTATCTACTATATTTGAACCAACTTCCTTTGAAGAAGCTGCTTCTCATTATGTGTGGAAAGAGTCCATGCACAAGGAGTATGATGCTCACATCAAGAATGGTACATGGAAGTTGGTGGACCGTCCATTCAGAACCAAATCAATTATATGCAAGTTGATCTTCAAGAACAAGTACAAATTAGATAGCTCACTTGACAAGAAAAAATCAAGGCTCATGGAAAAAGGATTTGCACAAAATGAAAGCCTTGATTATGAGGATACGTTTTCCTCGACCACATCAAAATGGGTTACCATTCATACTCTATTTACCTTGGCAACAAAAAATGGATGGAAAGTTCATCAAACGAATGTGAACACAACTTTATTTGAATGGATACTTGAAATAAATTGTTTTCATGTCTCAACCAAAAGGTTTTCTGTTGAAGCGACAAGAATATAAAGTATGCAATCTCATTAAATCCTTATATGTCTTGAAACAAGAACCATAAACCTAGTATGAAAGTATAACTAAACATCTTCTAAAATTGAATTTCAAGAACTTTAATCTTGATGAGGCAACTATGTTTGTAAAGAAAGTTGGAAAAACTATGGTATATCTTGTAGTGTATGTTGATGAACTATTTATAATAGGGAATAATGAAATCAATATTGCATCCATAAAGAAAGAGTTGAATAAAGTATTTGAGATGAAAAATTTAGGACATCTTCAATACTATTTGGGCATTGAAGTGACTCAAAATATGAAGTGCATATTCATCTCCCAAAATAATTACATTGTAGAATTGTTGAAAAAGTTTGGCATGGTTGAGTGTAACATTGTCTCTAATCCAATGGAATATAATTTGAAGCTCACGTCTAAACAAGGGAATGAATTTGAGGGTGCAACCAAGTACACACATCTTGTGAGAAGTCGTATCTACCTTATCACCACCATACTAGATATTTCATTTGATGTTCAGATTCTTTCTAGGTTCATGCAAAAACTTTGTGAAGGACATTGGTTTGCTGCGAAAAGAGTTCTAAAATACTTGAAGGGAACTCAAGACTTTAGACTCAAGTATTTGAAGGTGGATGACTTCAACCTGATTAGATATTTTGATTTAGACTTTGACGGGGATAACGAAAGTGGAGTGTCAACTTTATGCTATGTGGATTCCACAACAAAGGTAGAATATGTGGTAGTTGCAAAAGAAACAAAGGAGATTATGTGGTTGAGCAAAATACTTGAATATTTGGCGGAGAATCAGGTGAACTCCACTCCTCTTATTGTTGAGAATACTTCTGCAATCGAGTTGTCCAAGAATCTTGGATTCCATGATTGAAACAAACACATCAACACAAAGTACCATCTAATTTAATATCATGTAGAGGCCAAGACTATTCACTTGAGACATTGTTCCACAATTGAGAAAAATGCAAACATCTTCACCAAAGCACTCGGAAGAGAAAATTTTGAAAAATTTAAAATGATGCTTGGACTCACAAATACCCCTTCGAATTAAGGGGGAATGTTGGATACCTAGTCCTTGAGATTATGGTGTTTTGTAAACCGTATTTTAGGTATTATTTAGGGGAAATATGAAGAGTCGTAGGTGAATAGGAAGAGTCATAAGGACCTCTTGGAAGATGAAATCAAAGGTCATCCCAACTTGTAGTTATGAGTATATCATGTTTACTCATTCTCTATTCATACCTACTATGAGAGAATCACTATTACCTTATCTTGTATTTATTAATTGATTCTATCTATTGTCTCCCACAATTATTTAAATGGTCTTATTCAATCTAACAATTTAATTATTAATTTAAAAATTTAAACACTAAATCTAGTTAATTATTAATTGAATTGAATCCCATAATTATTCAAGTGATCTCACTCACTGACTCAAATTAATTAATTATTAATTTATCAATTTAAGTGATCTCACTCTTAATTGTTGATTTATCGGTTCAAGTCATCTCAATGTGATTAATTAGTAATTTGTCAAAAGTGTTTAGACAATTTAAAGAATAATTGAAGTTTTCAAATGATAAAGATCGCATTTTTATTCATTTTTTTGTTTTATTATTAAATTATTTAATATAAATAATTTATTATTAAAAATATATATTAAACAATGTTTTAAAAAATCTTATAATTGGAATTAGATATATGTATCTAACAGTGAAATTTATTATAAAATATTTTTATAAAATAATAAATATTTTAAAAAAGTCATATTATTCTTATTCATATTTTGTGTTATTATCAAATTATTTAATACAAATAACATATTATTAAAACATATATTAAACAACATTTATAAAATCTTATATTTAGAATTAGGTATATGTATTTAAGAGTATTTTTTAAAAAGTTCATATTGAATTTTTTCAAATGATAAAGATATTATTCATATTCGTATTATCATTAAATTATTTATTAGGTTAAAATTTAACTAATACAACTAACACAATCGCTATTACCTTATCTCATATTTTATTATTTGACTCGATCCGTCGATAGAGAGTCTCCCATAATTATTCTAGTGATCTTATTCAATCTGATTAATTATTAATTTATCAAGTCAAGCGACCTCACTCGGTCTAATTAATTATTAATCTCAATTTAATTAATTATTAATTTATCAGTTCTAGTGATTTCAATCTTATTATTAATTATTAATTTATCAAATTGTTTAGATAACCTTAAAAAACACTTGAATTTTTCAAATGATAATGAAAAAGATCCTATTCATTCTTAATAATATTATTAAATTATTTGATAAAAATAATTTAATTAATTATTAATTTATCAGTTCTAGTGATTTCAATTTTATTATTAATTATTAATTTATCAAATTGTTTAGATAACCTTAAAAAACACTTGAATTTTTCAAATGATAATGAAAAAGATCCTATTCATACTTAATAATATTATTAAATTATTTGATAAAAATAATATATTAAAGAGCATTGTAAAATTTTAAGCTTGAAATTAGGTATATGTATTTAACAATAAATTTATTCGAGAATACTTTTATAAAATAATCTACATTATTTTAAAAATAAATTCATATTGAAATTTTCAAATGATATGGATCTTATATATATATATATATATATAACAATGAAATTTACTATAAAAAAAAAAAAAAATTTATAAAATAATATGAAGGGGATATGTAATTAAAAATGAAATTTACTAAAATATTTTGGGTCCAGAGTCGAGTGGTATGAAGCGGATATTGAGTTAATGGGTAATGTTGCTCATCCGACCGTTGCTTCATTGTTGATAAAAAGAGCACAAAGTTTATTTATTGTCCACTAGCCCCTATCAAGCCTAAAAGCTGGAGGCATTTCCACTAGCCCCCATCAAGCCTCCGCAACACACTAGAGCTCTCATGATTTCCCGTGCAACATTTGTTTGAAAGAAGAGAAAATGAAACTTCTATTTGAGGTTCACAGTGAAGTGGCAGATCTAAAATTTTGAATTGAGCAATTGGACCAGCAAATCTCACTATTATTGGCTATGAATTCCAACATTGCTCATCAACGTCCTGTTTCAGACTTTTCTTCCTAGGATGCAATTCACCTGAAACAAGCCTTCTCCTCTAGATGGAGAGGTTTCACATTCAGTTTAGTAGCGGTTATTCCTTTAGCTCCATTGCTTTGGCTTTAAATATGATTGTTTTTTTTCTATTAATACTATGTCATAGAGAATGTATCCCCTTTGAACATTTGCTAAATTATTTTCTGACCCCATGGGGCTAATTAAACTCTGAACGATGGTTGAGTTGGGTTGGTTTCCTCTCATGGGAACCCATGTTACAACTGGTTGTATGTTTTCAATTGTTGTTTTATAGTAGGTGATACAATTTTTTCTTACTTAAAAAGGTTATTTCTCTGTCCACATTTTTTCCGATAGGGAAAATATCCCTTTTCTCTCCTTCTGGCTATCCCCCATGTCAAAAATTGGTGGGAGACTTACTGTGAGAAAAATTCCATGGAGGATTATGGAATGTTTGAGGCCGAACTCACTTGGGATTTTTTTATGGATGTCGTTAAGGAACAATATTACCTTGTTGGAAACTATGATGACCAATACATGTGATGGACCAAACTGCATCAGGATAGGGACCAAATAGTGCCAAAGTTCAAAAATACCTTCTATACATTGCACACCAAGATGGGTCTGAAAGACTCTGAGTGAAACCTGGTTCTTAAATATCATGGGGGTATACACAGGTACATCCAAACATAAATGGAGTTTTTGTGCATCTCATCATTGGGAGCCTCTTATCGATATGTTGTCAAAATCGAGCATAAATTTAAGTAATACAATAAGCGGGATTTAGGGTCTGCAAATATGCAACAACCAAAGTATGGTAAAGGCATCCCTAACTCACAAAAAATCCAACCTCAAGAAAACCAGTCCAAGGTGTAGGAAAATAAGGGTAAAGAGAAGACAAAGAATGACATTGGAAAGTGGTGTGACTTCCACAAAATCCCTTGGCACAATAAGAATGAATGTTGCTTGGACTAGTCATTGGTATTCGAGATCAAATAAAAAGTGTCAAACCCCAACTCAGACTCTGATTCAGAAAACAATAAAAGGAAATAGATCATTGATGTAGAACCCACTACTACCATCACAACCACAACAATCCAACTAGAAGTACCAAAGGGGGATGAGGAGGAGGAGTGCCTCTTCCATTCATAGATGTCGGTGAAGGGGATCCCACTTCATTTCATTGTTGATAGTGGAATCCAAAAGAACCTAATTTTGGCAGAGGTTATCAAGCAGTTGGAGTTTTCGACAACACCACACCCTCAACCATACACCATCAGGTGGCTTCACCATGAACAAGATATCCATGACAGTCAGTAGTATTGTCTATCCTACGACATCCATACCTTCAAGGATGAGGTACTTTCTGATGTTTTCCCACTAGAAGTCTGTGATATTATTTTATACCAACCATATATGTGGAAGCGTCGTGTTGTTTATGAGTGTCAACACCATAGTGTCATTATTACTCTGGGAGGTCAACTCTATAGGACACAAGAGGTAGTTTTGACTATTGTCTCTGAAAAACAGTACCACAAAGTAATCTATCATACCAAAAAGTTTATCCTCTTCACGATCCAGTCAAAAGGTGAAGAAAAGGACACTACAACCACTACATCCTCGGCCCAAGACCTTTCTATCTAGCAGAAGGAGGTCGACAAGATTGTAGTAGAGCATAAATATATTATTGCTTCACCTATTGGGGGTGCCTCTACACTACCCAATAAAGAAAATATATAAATGATCCCTTCATAGCTCTATTGGCCACAAATCTTTTCATGTGTTCTTGGGGTTCCAACCATTAGCCCCCATTTTTTTGTTTGTTAATTTGTGCGGGACCTGTTGGCTTGGCTACGCGAATAACCTGTGGCTTGAGAAACCGCGACTCAGGGGCATCTAAGCCGTCAAAATCACCCAGGGATCGTACCCGGCCTGAGCCACACCAACCCTTAACATGGTTGGATTTTTTGTCCCCGCAGGTTTCGAACCGGTGACTTTAACAACACGGAGTGGCTTAAAAACACACTCCGTCACCGACTGCCCTACACCTCGGGGACCCATTAGCCCCCATTGATATAGCTCTTCATGTTGCATATTCACTGATAGAGTCCTCCCGCACTAATACCAAGGAAAATCATTTATCTATATTGGCTGAATGGATCCAACCCCTCCAACAATAGGTTCATGACATCATTTAACAAGCTAATTCCAAGTACACACATGATAACTTCTTCACCAATAAAAACACCTTACCAAGGTTCAAATTTGATAAAAGCTTCCCCATATCCCATAGGAACCTTATGCAATAGGGACCATTACTTCCTAAGGCTAGAGGAATGATTCAAGTGGATATCAATGGCCACCCACCTGTACCACTAGCTCAAAACACATTTTTCCACCTTGGCATTTTTATATGGTGTTTTTGAATCCTAAACTTCCAAGGCCATTTTGAGGACCAAAACGACATTTTTTGGAAATTCAGGGGGATAAGGATTGCCAATGGAATAACCCTAGCCATAGCCCAAAGTTTTACTTTTCAGCTAGACCTTTCCAACGGTATGCCAAGCACCCCAAACAAATATCATATGCAAAATTTATGCCCTCAAGAAGTTGACGTATCAACTACCCCCATTGGGGCCCATAAACCTTTTGGCATTTCATGTTATGGGGTTAGGGTTTTTGATGTTTAGTGTTTTCTCATTAATTCTCTATGTTAAAAATTCCGTTTGAGACTCATTGTAAACATCTTATTTTGAATGAGCGTAGCCATCACATCTCTTCTCATAGATATGCTACCACCATTCTATTGAGTTGATTTCACTCTGCAATTTATAGTTCTTGTACATTTCGTTGATTAATAATGTTATCACACAAATTGTAGGTTGGGAAAAGTCTAACCCAATCCACAAGATGGCGAGAACTATGGGAATATCTACCCACTTTCACCTTAGATAGACACTTCCCTCACTTTAAAGATGATGCAATCACCTCAAGGGGGGAATCCTTGGTGACCCTAGGGGGATTGAGACAAAAAGTGTAACGATGGAAGGTCATGCCCCTATAGGTCAAAGTAAGAGGTGGAATATGGCTTGGAAATGAGTCTTGGTGATGGTAAATGGTTGTCAGAACCTTGAGTACCTACCTAAGAGAATTGTACCTTCCCGAGACAAGAGAAAAGACAAGTATACAAGCCCAATATTGAAATGGACAAGTAGGTGAATATTTCTTTCCTATATAGCAGCAGTAAGCAATGATATAAATCAACAAGTAAATGATAATAAATATGCTATATATGCAACTAAAAGTCAAGTAAAGATGCAAAAGATTAGACTAGCAATGACTAGTATAACTCAAGCAAGATAAAGTAAGACTTTAGTGTTAAAGTAAGGTTGTTAAGTAACGTTATTGAATATATATTATGACATAATTATGGCTGTATAAAAATATTTCTACAGTAGAAAAATATACCCCAATAAATCATCAAACAACTTGCCCAACAATTAGCCAATATCAAGTAGATTAACAATGACAACTTGTCCCCCAGATGGGGTGCCAGTGGGGTACACGCGTTGAGAGGCGCAACCAAAAGAGTTCCTCCATGGCACCAGCCATGTGATGACCACGTGCCACTCCCTCCAACCTGCTCCATGCCATTAAATTCATCTCATTTGAAGCAGGGCACCATTACTCTCAGTGCACCTTGCTTTGTCTTCTCTTCCTCTCAAAGGACTTCCACCTTCCCTCGGCCTTTACCCTGTGTGTGCGGTTATTTATGGTACTTCACCATCTCCCTGGCCTATTTGAATGGCTTCAACAGCTCCGGATGGCTCATTCATTCTTGGTTGTTTTTCTCAGCGCTCGACCTCCTGCCCAACTTCTCCCTGCTCTGCTTTTGTTTTTTCCTAGTCCGTTCCTGGCTCACTCTCGATCCCTCTGTTTCTCGGAGATGCCTCGACTCCGAGGGAAGTCTAAACTCGGGTCGGCATGGCACCCAAACCGACCCCGCTTGGTCCCCCGTCCCCCTCCTATTCCCTCCCTCTCTTCCTCCTCCCCATCGGCCACCTCGTCATCCTCCCTGGCGCAGTCGAACCAAATCCCTGCTCGTCTCCCACCCCTCTCCACGTCCCTGGCCAACAGAATGGAGGGGACAGACTATTCAGCGGCCTCATTGGATTACAACCTAGGACCTTCAGGCAATTCGGCCTCTGCTTCACTCCCAGGCCCTTTGGTTCCTCCCAACTCTCCAGCCTCACAGTCGCTACAGGCTAGTCAAAAATCACGCCAACAACCCCACTCTTGAGTCGAATCCAACCCGGACCTAGATTGCGAATGGCACTGTTATAGGCCCTGGGTTTTTACTTACGGTGGGATATGGATGAACTTCGCTTCCACTTCGAGATCCTAGACGAAAAAGCCTCTCATCTCCTACAATTTCTCTCCGCAATGTAGGGTGATCCCCGCTTCCTAGTAGAGGCAACCCAAGTAGCAGCAGCCCATGCAACGGAAAATTCAGCACCAATGTTAGCACCACAGGGAGATTTGGTCCACACTAAGCCAGACCACAATGAGAAAGGGCCTCCATTTTGGATGGTTGAGGTCCAGAAGGAAGAGGTCCAGAAGGAGGATGGCCATAAGGAGAAGAACATGTCACCATAGCTGGAGGACGCCATGCAACTGGATGGGACACGACTCGAGGAGGAACCGCCTCCCCTCGGGGACCCGACATTTGGCACCTTCTTCGTGGCCATGTGACCACACTACAATCCATACCGGTGACGTGTGAAATGCCATGTTCTGTGCATGACCAACTTTTGGCTTTGTTTTGTTTAGTGCATGGCCACCTATTATCTTTGTTCTATCTTTCTTTGTGCATGGCCACCCTTTGGCCCTATTTTGTTTATGGTTATCATGGTCTACACTTTGCATAGTTGTATAGGCCTCTGTTAGGGGCCAGAATTCTGAACACTTCTGGCATTAGTAGCAGTTTAAGCCTTCAGTTATGAGGTAGTTTGGCTGGCTGAGCTGGTTTCCCTCTGGGGAAGCTCAGTGTTTATAGCTTGAAACCATGGAAATTATGTGTACTCTTGTATTTTGACAGACTTTTATAAAATTCTTACTTATAAAAAAAAAACAATGACAACTTGTAAGCAAATTTTAGTGGTAGATTAGTGAGTATATTGATTTTTAAAGAGAAAATTGTTACAACCCTAATGGTTGTAGCTTAAATTTATAACAACATCAATATGTACTTGGCCAAGATATACACTCTAGTGGCTCAATCAAGCTATGAGCATGTAAAATTGATTCCAATTTAGACAATTGAAATATCTCCACAAAATATGTTTTTTTTTTTTTGACAAAAACGGTTAATGGAGCTTTATTTTAAAAGAGCAGTGGTGAAGCCACTGGAACTATTACATCTGAATCAGTTCCAATTCAACTGAACTATGACAAGTTCAGGAGGCTCTACTCACCTTCCTGATTATAGTTTCTTAGATCAAGAAATTCTACTAAAGCTTTAAGCTCGATATATGTGGAGGCTTCTATACAAAATGCCTACTTCACAGAGTTATTTGAAGAGATATTGCTTGGTCGAATCTTTACTTGCCGAATTTCCTTGGAGCCTCCTTCTTGGGCAGACCACGCTCCAGTTGCCAATCCTGGTTCATATTTTTCATTTGGGATTCCAGCTTGAGGACTCGTGCTTCAAACTCCTTCTTTGGGTCTTGGTGCTCATGACAAATTTAGTCCATAGCCTCTATCAAAACGATTTTGGTCATTGTTATATCTTCACCTATCATTTCGAGTCTTTGCCCTGCCTCATCATCTAGATTCTAAAGGAAGTCGTCTTGATTTTTCACAAAGTGTTTTATCCTCTTCAGTTCCTCCTCCATCACGTTTAGTCTATCCTCCATCGATGACTTGTTCCCTGAGCTTGATGCCATTTTGCTTCTTCTTCACTTGACTACCTTCTTCTATGTGGGCATTTCCCCTTTTCTATTGGCACTTTGGCTCTGCATGGGTGATTTACCTTTACCAAGATGCACTGGGGTTGGAATTGCTTCTTGTGGCCTTTGCTTTTAACCCCGATTTTTGCCCAATTCGGGCTCAATTGTTCCTGGGCGATTCGATGTATCCATCCGATTAGATCGGTCTTCCACAAGGCATGGGGCTTGTGAGGTGCCTTTTTCCTTCTCAGTGCCCGATTGGGTGTCTCTTCCTTCATCCTTGGTGCCAGTCTTGTCTCTGCCTGTCCTGTTTCACGGTTTATGAGCTGTCTGAGCCCTTGCCATATCCTCTACGTCTTTTATTTGCCAGCACACACTCTTGTGTACTCATTATCCACTATGACCAACAGTGACCTCGTCTTGCCTACCCAGGCCTTACGAGATTTCCATAATTGATGTGATTCCATTGACTTGGAGGTTTTCTATGCTTGAGAGGGAACTTTTGTTGGCTTCTGCATCTACTGGTGCATTCTGCTTTCAGAGAACATGGAACAATTGGTAGGTTCTCAGCCTTTCCAGTAGTAGTTGGAATTTCTCTAGTATGTGATGGATTTTTGCTTGGTTGATCGTTTTACAGAGGATCAGAGATTGGATTACGAGTCTGGAGTCCCCTAGGATCACTAGATCTTTGACGTTTTTACTGATATCCTGGTTCAACCCTTTCCAAAGCGCTAGAGATTTTGCTCTGTTGTTTGTTTATCCTCCCAATCCCCAAGCGTAGGATAGTTCTAGTTGTCCATTTGGGTTCACTAGGACCCCTCCTCCACCTGCCACTCTGGAGTTTCCTTTGGAGGCCCCATTGAAGAACAGTATATGCGTTTTTGTTTTTTTTCTTCCATTCCTTGAAGTCCTCTTCTTTGATCCGCATTTCCCAATTTTCCTATCTTGACTAGTTGCCTGTTTGTTGTGGTCGATCCTTGATATTGAAGTTTTTAATCCAATGCTCCTATTCCAGTTCTAGGACTCTCGAGTTCTTTACTTTGCAGAAGTACAGGGCACTTTCTCCAAATAATGCCTTTATCTTAGTTGTGACTTGTGCTGGATTAATCTTGAAATTTCTAAATATTCTGGTGTTTCTCTCCAGATCTCCCATAAGATGAATTTTGGAAGTGTTCTCTAGATGGTGGATAGATGGGATTTTTTCATGACCTGGAAAGGATAAAGGGATCTCTAGTTTCAGAGCAGATTGTTGGTCTCTTGAGGTAGATTGATTTTTCCTGGCTTCAATCCAAGGGCCAAATGCTACACCTCTTTAGCGTACGGGCATTGCAGGAACAAATGATCTGATGTTTCCTCTTCTTGTGTGCAGAGTGGACATTTGGTTGGGCCTTCCCACCCTCTCCTTCGTAGATTTTTTCCCATTAGAATGCTCCTATGAGCCAAGGTCTATACAAACATATCTATCTTTGGAATGGACTTTGTAGTCCAGATGGCTTTCCAGATTGTAGGGTCTGGTGGGACATGAGGAACAACCATAAGGATTTTATACCCTGTTGTTATTGTGTAGTTTCTGGAGAGTGATCCCTATCCCCTCTTATCTTTTTTCCTTTCTTTTATAAGGGATTCCCCTTGTAAATAGCCCATTAAAGTGCTCCATTCCCCTTTGAGATATTGAGGCCTATTGTTGGCTTCCCACCTGAGCCAAGCTTTGTCCATGCCTTCACTCTAGAATGAGATGTCTCAAAGGATGGTTAGATCCTGGGCTTGCATCCAGGCTTTTAGCCCATCTAATCCTTCCATCAAGCTTAAAGGCGGGTTTCCCACTACTGAGTCTTCCCAAACATTAATTTTCTTTTCGTTCCCTGGTATCCAGGTGAGGTTAGTCCTGAAGAGCCTCAATGATTTTAGACACAACAAGAATATAGGAGAACCATTTTCCATGGTTGCGGGTCGATCCAAGCATTTTTCTCTCGGGCCTCAGAAGTACTTCTTCCAGGTTTCTTGTTTGCTCCAAGTGGGTTTCCATAAAACCAGGTTCCATAGTAGCTTGGATTCTAAGGAAAGGTTTTGGGAGTTGATGTATTTAAATTGGAGGTCGTCTTCTGCTATTGGATTGGTTACTTTCACCTAGCTTATTAGGTGCAACTTCCTCCCATTTTTCTTCCCTCCTTCCCACAGGAACCGTCTGAATAATGCTTCCATTTTCAGAATCATGGTGGTTGGGGCTAGTAACAATGAGCATTGATATATTGAGATTCTTGCTAATACCGCTTTGATGAGAACAACTTTACCAGTGAGGCTTAACCAATTTTCTCCCCAAGAGTTAATTCTTTCTTTTAATTTGTCTATCAGCGGGATCCATTGAGACACCTTTGGCTTGGTCCTGAATATTGGTACTCCCAAGTATTTAAAAGAGTCCCAATTTGTGCATCTTTCCATTCCTAGGACTCTTGATATCTCCAACATTACCCTTGGAGAGGTGTTCCATCTGTAGATCTTGATTTTGACCAGGCTTATTTCACTTCCTGAGATCTCATTATAAGTGTGCATCTCAACTTTAAACTTCCTCATTTTTTGCACACTTGCTCCTCCCAGCAGTAAGGTATCATCCGTGAATTGTGTGTGGTTGATGTATTTTACCCTTGGGGCTATTCTCAGGCCCAGCAGATTGTTGTGAGTCTGGATGTGGTCGAGTTGGAAGTTGAGCACAGAGGCTTGTATTGTGTAGAGAAGCGGGGAGAGGGGACAACCTTTTCGGAGACCCCTAGAAGCTTGAAAGAACTTTGTTGCTCGACCATTTACCAAAGGGGCGATCCAGGGGGCTCCAATGCAAGCTTTTATCTAATTTATAAAGGTTGGAGAAAAGCCAAAATTTTCCATGACTTTAAACAAGAAGCTATGCCTAACTCTATTGGACACATTTGTGAGATCGAGCTTTATAATCATACCTCTGTCTTTTCTTTGAATGCTTGAGTGTAGCGCTTCCTAAACCAAAATGACGTTATCCACTATATTCCATCCTTTGATGAACCCACCTTGGATTTCCAAGATGATTGCAGGGAGTATTTTTTTTATTTGGTTGGCTATAATTTTTGTGATTAACTTGTAGCTTGTGTTGCATAGAGAGATTGGCCAAAATATTCCAAAACTTATTGCTCCTTTTTCTTTCGAGATGAGAGATAGGAAG
The DNA here is from genome assembly GCA_010110895.2 of Picea sitchensis. Taxonomy (NCBI): domain Eukaryota; kingdom Viridiplantae; phylum Streptophyta; class Pinopsida; order Pinales; family Pinaceae; genus Picea; species Picea sitchensis. Next base: position 283,100 of record SNQJ01S0000974.1, read on the forward strand.
GAAGAATTTGTTCCTCCTCCTATCTTGCTGCATTTCTAAGATTTCCAGACAAATTTAAATAGATCTGTTTTTATTATATCCCAATAGCTTTGATAAAATCTAGTTGTGAATCCATCTGGTCCCGACGCCTTGTCCAGATTCATCTGGTTGAGGGCCTCTTTTATTTCTTGCAGGTTTACTTCCACTAACAACTTGTTGTTTGCGTCCTCTTGGATAGCGACCGGTACTAGGGAGAGCATATATGCATTTGAGTATAATAGGGTCATTTGTGTCTCCGTGTAAAGACTTTCGAAGGCTTCTACCGCAGCCGTTTTTATGCCTTCAAAGTCTGATATAACCTGGTCTTGAACATGTATTTCAGTGAATGTCTTGAATTGATTTCTTGCTTCAGCTTGCTTCAGCTTGCTTGTGGAAGTAGCTGGTATTTTTGTCTCCAGCCTCCAGCTAGAGGCTTCTTGATTTCTATTTCCAATACCTTTCCTCCTCTCTACAAGTTTGTTTCCATGTCCTTTGGAGGTGGTCCTCGTGTTCAAGAATTTCTTGAGTTGTATCATGTCCTTACATTTCCAACTGGTGGTCTTTTAGATGTTTTTGGGCTTCTTGTCGTTTAATGATTGGATTATTTTGGGTTTTAACCCAGCCTTTTAGTGCTACCTTGAGCTTCCTATGATTTTCCTCCCAGACATAAAATGGGGATCCGCTGACCTTCTCGGTCCAGATTTTGGCAACCAAGTCCTGGAAGCCCTGATATTGAAGTCAAGTGGGGCTAAATCTAAATGGGATAGGCCCTAGATTTTTGTCCCACGCAATCTCTAACAAGATTGGATTATGATCTAACACACTGTGCAGTTGGATTTTAGTTGAGAGCGAAAGGCCCAAGAGCATGAAAGAGATTTGGTCTAAGAACCTGTCTAGTCTGGCAGAAATATGCATTGGTCCCACTCTTTTGTTTGACCATGTGTATTTTCCCCTGGTGGGTTTGATATCCTCCAAATCTCAATCTAACATAATATCTTCTACCCATTCCCTAGTGGGGTCTCTCACAATGGAACCACCTTTTTTCTCATCAGTGGCAAGGGTTACATTGAGATCCTCCCCCAATAATGATATTTTCTAGGTCATTTGAGAGTAGAAATTCTTTAATCAAATTCCAATAATTTATTTTTTCCCCAAACAGGACCGGGACATAGAGGTTGAAGAGGCTTACCAGTCGACCTGTCTCTTTGTGTAGAAGACTGGTGAAAATACAATGCATGCATGCTTCAGATGAGATTAGATCATACTTCGTTGTGTCCCAGAGGGTTCCAAGGCCTCCTGAGGCGCCTCTTGCACTTACTGCTATTCCTTGGCTTTTTTCCAAAGGGATTTTGTTGCTTGGAGGAATTCTAAATCCTCCATATTTGTCTCCTGGACTAGAAGGATCTCGGTCTTTGACATTCTGATTATGTCTTTGAGGGATTCTTCCTTTAATCTACTACTGAAACCCCTAAAATTCCAGGAGGTTAGTTTCATGATTTACCTGAGGGGGGGGGGGTATTGGCTCCTTTATGAGCCTTAGCCTACTTTCTTGTCGATCTTACATTGATCAGTTTCCTAATTATTAGTTGCGAGCCACTAAGAACATCTTTGTAGGTTTCCTTTTCCCTTTCTTCTTTCTTGGATTTCCTTCCTCTGCCTTCTTTTTTGGGTGTGACAATGGAGCCATTAGTTCCCAAAGATTCACTATCAAAAGGGGCCTCTCCTAGATCTGCGTCTGAATTTCCTTCCTATGTTGTTGCATCCTTTCCTTGCCCCTCTTCCCGATCTAGTATTGGTTGATCTTGTTCTCTGGGAGGGGTCTTTTCTTGCGATTCTACTTCAATGGGAGGGATCCTCTTTGGGTCTTCTCCCATCGCTTTCTCTGGTTGTTCTTGTTCTCTCAGCATGTTGAAAATGTTTCCTGACATGGGGGGCTTTGTCTAATCTTCCTGCTCCTTGGGCGGTGCTACGGTTACCCTTGCATTCTATTTTTCTTTAGGTTTAGCTGATGTTTTCCCCTTCTTGGGATATTTCCATCGTTCTCCTTCTTCCTTCTCTTGGTTAGGGTTTTTTGAACAGTTTCGTTGAAAGTGGTCATATTCGTGGCATCCCCTGCACTTGAAAGGTAATTTTTCGTAGTCCAAATTCTAGTAGTGTTGCCAGTCTCCAACCTTTAGCTTGACTGCCTCTGGGAGGCCTACCTATAGATCCACTTCCAAAAATATGCACGCATAGGAGTACTGATATTTGGAGTTGGCCCTGTCAATATAATGCCCTAGCCCATTTCCAATTGTTTGGAGTGAGATGGGGTTCCAAAAGTGGATCGGGAGATTGGGTAGTTGTACCCAAACTAGGACTTCCTTGGGCATTTCCAAAGAAGGGTCGAAGTTTGGCATCCATATTTTCAGGTACAACCCTTGTGTTCCCATAAAATATAGGACATTCCTGAAGATTAAATATATGTCTTCCTATGAGATGAATTCGAAGATGTAGAATCATCTTCCCATCACATAGCAAGTGACGTTGTTTTGGATCAACGGATGCTAGTTCCTTTGGATCTAGTTATTGGTAGATCTGGTTGATGACCATAAGCCCATGAATTGACCCACCAATCCATGATAGAACAGAGAGACCTCTGCATGCATAGTCTATTCCAGGGGCAGTTCAATCTTAGGGATCAATTCAAGCTTCTTAACGAAGCTAGGTGGAGCTGTTGGAGGCAATTTCTTACTTTGGGTAGCAAGGAGCCTATGGAAGGAGGATTCAGTCGATGGAGGAGGCAGGGGCGACATCTCCCCTCCTCCTGGGGATTCCATTATGACTGCTAGGTAGATTCAGAAGGAACCCTAGGTGGGCGTCAGAGCAATGCAAATTTTAATATCTCCACAAAATATGTTATCCAATGCAACTATTTTTTTTCTAAATTGGAATTTTTTATATTAGTTTCTTTAATCTATGTCTGAATGGAATTTTGGTTATAAAGGTTGGTTCCACAATATCTGTATGGGTGTAGGCCCTTCCACTCCCTAGATCATGCAAAACCGACAAAGGTAAGGCTAGGAAGGTGTAAGCCCTTTTACTCCTCCTAGAAACCTTGTAAAATATGGCTTATCAACTATCAAATAAGATGAAAATTGGTGGAGGTTGTATGCTATTATACTCCTCCAAGGGTTTAAGACAAGAATATCAATGAAACTAGAAGAAAACACCAACAAAATGCATAAATTTCCTTACCAGTTCCACAAAATATCAAGATCAAACCCTAGTTTACCAAGCAATATCCATCCATAAACAAGAGAACAAGCCTCCAAGAGGTACGCACCACCTTAGCTCCACAATATACCATAACAAAGCATCCAATAATGTTGCAAAATAGAGAGATAATCCAAAATGCCTCAGTAGGGCACAAATTTTAGCCATGTAGTCTTCTCTAATGAGAGAGTTATGATAAAAATGAAATGAAAATGATCCTTATTTATACAAAATCTCTAAAAAGTGTTTTTCCACATATAGTTAGGGTAAAAAAAAAATAAGGAGACTGACCTCCTTTATTTTTCCCCTTTACAAAATAATTTTAAATTTTCACATGAAGAGACCCTCAAACATGATGTCATCTCCCCAGAGGGTGACGTTATGGCACTTTAGTGAAGTTGTTGGGGTTGTACGAGAAAGCGTTAGGCCTCCAAAGTCCATGTTTCCTCAATCCAAGTGTCTCTTTCACAATGCAAGTGGTCTTCCCATCCAAAATTTCCAAGTGTCCATCAACCACCACATGCCCTAGCCAAAAAACAAGATGTGAAGACTAGAAAAGTGGTATAAGATCTCCCAAGCAAGTCATTGGGATCGAAGAGGGATAGGTGTCACTGCCCAAGGTGTCCTCTCTTTCCTCCAAAGTCAAATTCCATCATCCATATAGTCCCAAGGTGTGGGTTGTGGCATCCAAATTGTGGTATTCTTTCCCTAATGAAGGCCCAAGATAGGCTTGTTCCTCCAAAATGTCGATCAACAAGGTCCTACAAATTTAGACAAGTGCACCCTCCAAGGATCTCAGTTCAAAGAATCATGTCAATTAAAATCACATTTAATACAAGAGCCACCTAAACATGTGCATCAAAAATACATTATCAAATTAAACAAGTGCTCAAAGTCCCTATGCAACTTACGAAGTTTAGGTGTGGGAGGTTTGACAAGGTGACCTATTGGGTGAGTCATTACTTAAGTCAAGGAGTGCTTCCTAGGTGGAGTCCTATCTAATTCATGTGGAGAACATGAAGTGGATGGGGTAAGAATTTTGGGAATGGGATTCATGACATACAAGGGTTCATAGTGTCTCATTTATGGGTGTCTTTGTAGAAGGTGTGTCACACCTTCGTTTTCAATGCACCCTTTTTCCAAGCCCATTTATTTTCCATTAATTAATTAATGTCCAGAATGATTGGGTACTCCCAATGGGTAACATAAATCTTGGGGGGAAGTACCATAGTGTTACTTGAAGGGAGAGGCACACATAGTGCCATAGGGGTAAAGAAAATCTTGTAACACACTTGTGTAGATCCCTCAACAAGTGGGACATTTTTATATATGTGTATTTTATTTTGTAGGTCTTTGATTTTTTAGGCGAAATGTTTCATTTTTCTCAAGACCTCTTTGGGCGAGCATATGGAAGGTTATAGTTTTGTATTTTATCTTTTTCCAACTATATTCCCTCTGGGCTTTCGGTCCCTTCTTCCTATGAAATGAGGTACAATCCCTTCTTGGTTCAGTAACCCCAAAAATCCCAAAATATAAGGAGATGAAAGGATGAAGTGTGAAAAGTGATAAGCATGATTGTGAGTGACATGATGACTCATCAAGGGGACCTCCCAGTAGAAAACCCATCCCTATGGGTGACCACTTACTAGGGTGAAATTCCAATCACCAAGTGAAATATTTCAAAGATCATAATTTTCAAGAAGGCGTTCTATAATCAAAAGAAACTTTAAATGAAACATATTCAAATACCTCAAGTATTAGAGTGATACTTACCACAATACCTGACTTGTACCTCATGGAGTAAGGCCCATCGTATTCCAGAAGTAATCTCATGTGGTGAATGCCATCGTGATGAATCCAGGATGTGTGGTGGTGAAGTGGGTGTCTATCTATGCATGTGGATGTTGTCAGTCATCTATCTCTTGGTACTCCATGTATGCAACCTGAGGGCCTCGAGACATCATCTCCTTAGTTATCCCTATAAATTGGGGATAACATCTGGCTCCTACTCAAGGACATGTACTCAACATAGAGTGCATGAGAACCTCAACATATCCCGGTTAGACTTGTGCCTACATTGAAACATAAAACCGTGAAATCTAGGGTTTCTCCCTCACTCTTTGCTCATATAATAAAAAATAAAAAACTTAAAATTGACAAATAATCTATATTTTCTTTTTTCATTTTCATATATATGATGAAAGAGAATCATGTAAATCAATAATGCAAGTATATCAAAATGAAAATAAAAAATGAAATGAAACTAAAATAGTATGAGAAATCAACATGCAAATGCAAGAAAGCAAGATGACCTACCTACTTACTTGGGCCCTGGGCCCTGAAGAAATCAAGTACCTTGAATTTAAGGTCGGAGAAGAGAACCATCCACTGGTAATGGTATATTTCTTTTGTTCATGGTTGAAAATCACTACTTCTCTTTCTTAGACTTCTTCTTGATGATGTAAGGGCCAAGCCGAGAGTTGTAATCCTTCTGACCATACTTGGGCTTTCCCTTCCTTTTATCTTACATGATTTCAAGGATTCCTTCACTGTACATGATGTAGGAAATATTCTCAATGTAGGGGTACGAACATGGCTCTATTTTGAATACATATTCAATAGCCTTCTCACGTTCTTTGTCCCTTTTATCTTCTTCCTTCTTCAATATATTGATGGACCCTAGTTCTTTCCCTTGAATATTTTCTAATTTCTCCTTATATTCATGGGTCCTTGGAAGTATCATATCTATACAATCCTCCTGCATGAAAGGTAGATCATGATGATCATATTCAATGGGCAATGTACCTTCATTGATCTCATTTTCATTGATGCAGTTAGGGTGGTCCCATTCTATCACATGTTCCTTGGCTGCCCGTCGGTTGTAAAGAAATTAGAAGGTATCATCCTCCATGGGGATATAGACATGGGTGAGGTCCATGATAAATAATTCTCCAAGAGTAGTGGCCCACATCCTTGATAATATCATGCCCCAAGCATCTGGAACATAAATTGGCACTATGTCCATGAGGATGCTAATGTAAGGAAATTCCACCAAATAGAACTCCACATATTCTATGAGACGATAAAGCTTGACCTTCTTGGAATCGATACCACAAACATTTCCACATGGTCAAGTCATCTTGAGGCCAAGATGCTTCATAAATTTTAAGTATATCACATTTGCTAAGGCCCTAGAGTCTAGCATGCAGTTTTGCAAGGTGATATTATTCATCCCCAAAGAAAGGTAGAAGGGAAGATTTGCATCCTTCTTCCATCCAAGGTATAATGTGTTCAGGATTATCAAAGGATCTTCCACCTCGGTTGACACTTTCAACAACTTCAACACTTATCTTCTTACCAAAGGGATATTGCACATTTATTTCACTAGGACTGCCATATTCATTTTCCCAATCAGGCCCATGACATCTATGTTCAACTGAATCTCTTTGTTTGCCTTTCTTGGTTTTGGATGAAACTCTCAAACTAGAGGTGGAGGTGGAGGGACCACCTCTTTTATAGTTGGGGCACAATTTTCTTTAGTTAAATTGGAGTTTTTGTTGTTGGATAAGATGAGGTTTTATTTTCCTAAGACTTTGGAGGAAAGATAGGAATTTTATTCCTCCTTGCATAAGTCAGGATCTCAATCTTCTTTAAGTATTTCCTTTAATATCTAGTCAAATGATTAAGCAATCTGATTTGACATTCTATGGTTCCCATTCTTTGAGATTCATCAATATCTTCCTATGTAATATATGTGGAGTCATCATCACCATTATCTTAAAAGGAAAATATCATGTCCATGAAGATGATGCAGTCAAGAGAGTCTTCTTCTCATATTTGACATTATTCCTTCAGATGAGGTTCTTGGTAAGGAGAACACCATGGTAATTCTTCCAAGTTCACCATCCCAACATGGTTTAATGTGTCAGGAGGTTTTTCCTCTTGTTGATGTTTTTCCTTCCAACCCATGGGTTCTTTTTTGATGAATGGGTCCCTTGGAGCAGATTGATTCCTTTCCAAAACTCTCAATCGACTCATAAATTGATTATGATTTTGGACAAATTGAATTATCATATGGTAAATCTTTTGAGCTATGAGAGAAATCGGATATGGTGCACTATTTGTAGTTTTTTATTTTTATTTTGATTCTTCCCTGGCACGAGGATACTAATAAGGATCGAACTTGGAGCACAAAATATTTTCCTCGATGTCTGCACTATACTCTTTGGCCTCTGCCAAAGTGCAAGGTTTCTTGTCCCTCGAGATAAAACCAAATTTACCTTCAAAGGAATTGACATGTTGTTGGAGAACAGTTGTAATACCCTAGGTTCAAGTTATCTAACCAACAAAACCCTTCATATACTAGCCCTTTCGACATCACTTGCATGCAAGGGAAGTTTCACCTGAGGTATCTACTAGGATTGTAGGAACCAATTTTCTACATGGATGAGGGGATGTGAGGTCATCAACATGTTCATTATTACTTATACACCCTATGCACAATATTATCTGTCTCTTGTCCTTTGATTAATTAGTAAACTCAGTTATACAACACCATTATAATGTACATTGTGACATAGACCATTCACTAGAACATTCATTCTTACTACAGATCAATCATGGAGCAAGCAGATGTATAATAACGTGCATAAACATATTATCCATAAGCAATCATATAAAATACACATTCAGACATAGAATTTAACTTGGTTCACCCAATCCTTGGGCTACATCCACAACAACGTGATTCTTTATTATTATTCATGCAATCATATCAGGCTTGCACACTGCGCTACAATAGATAAATCATGATATCATTACCCGTCTTTCCTATCCACTCTGTAGTGCAAGCCTCTCTTTGTAAAATCTCTCCTAACCCTTCAGACATAAAATATCTCTCATTCTCAGTCTATTCTCTCAGCAACCTATCATCAACAACCTATTCTTCCCAACCCATTTAGGGCTCAAAACCCTATTCGCTTATCCCAAAACCCTATGAATTTTTTTTATGACTCATTACAACTCATGAAAACTCATTTTTCATGTGTGTTTTTCCTCCCTTTACGCCTGCATGTTTCTTTTCCTTGATTTTCACTTGCATTTTGTTTTTCCTTCCTTTTTGCCTTCTTGCTGCTTTGCTGCTTTAGCTCTTGATTTATTTCTTTCTTTATTCCATTTTTTTATTTCCTGCTTCATTCCCTTGTTCGCCACTAAATGCACTTTTACTGTACACTCTGATCCTGAATGCACTTTTACTGCACACTCTGATCATGTCTTCTCTTATTTCCTCTACTACTACGTATCTCCTCAACACATAGGATATTTCTCAAAATTGCATCCAAAATGTTGTCCAACAGGCCCCTAACACTCACCTTTGGCTCATCCTGAGCCACTCAGGCCTATTGTGTCACTCCCTTCCATGACTCCAAATTTTTTTTCAATGTCTCTCTAGCTGTAGCGACTTATATCTTTTCCTTATCATTTCTCCAAAATTTCTTCTATGGCCTGTTGCATTAGCATCACAATATTCTCCTCACAATCTTTCTCTGCTTGCTACACTATGCTCTACATTGCTACCAATCCCCCTATTATCTTGAGATCTTCATCTTGGAGGGGTTCCAATCATTGTACGATGGTGTTCTTCTCTGCCCTCATCGTCTCTATGCCACTATATAGCTATATTTTCATAAGAATGGTTGTCATGCGTTTAGCTGGTGGCAGAGTGTCTAGAAATTCATCAGATTTTTGTGCTTTCTCTTACGCACTTCTTAATCTTTCCTTGATTTTCTTCAGCTCTGGATTCACTGTCAATTGTGTCAAAATCTACACACTTTCTTCACATAGCCTTGTGCAGTCCTCATCTAGACTCTTCACATTTTATACTAACATTGTGGAATTTTTGGCACTTTGTTCTTGCTCCATAGGTGGTGTTCCTAGTGTGGTGTGCACTTCTAACTCTCCAACCTGGTTGCGGAATCCTTGAATTACTTCACTGATTTTTTATCTTTTCTCTTCCATTGTGGATTCTATCACCATTATCACTTCTGGAATATCCTTGTAGAGTTTTTGGATGGCCCTCTGTATCCAATCTGACTATTTCTCGACCTCATAATTCTACTTTACTATCTTCTCAACCTTTTGTTTGGCCTTGATTTTCTCTTGCAAAGCCATAGTGTAATATTTTTGCAGTTTGGATTTCTCGACTGTCACCTTAGTCAACTCACTTGAAGCTGAATCTATTCAAAAATGTATTTCCTACACAATACATTCCTAAAATTCTCGTAGTACTCCTGTGGGTATGTGTGAAATGACTAAGTCCAAGTGACTTAATGCTCGTTCCTGATTCTTCATCTCTGGCATGGGGAAATCGACTGCATATGGCGAGATATTCACAACTTTGTGCTCTGCTGCGATCTTTGAAAGCTGTTGAAATTACTAAGACAACTGAGAGGGGGGGGTGTGAATCAGTTGTTACTGTGATTAAACAATTTATCCCTTTTAAATCATTGTTACTCTTCTCCAAATGATAATCATGATTATGCAAGACATAAACAACAAATATAGTAAACATCAATCACACATGTGATATACACAGAGACAAATATTCATGAGGAAACCCATAAAGGGAGAAAACAACTTCTTCTTAGAATGATAAGCAGTCTTTTAATTAATGTACATCATCTATCTTTGAGAACCAACTCAAAATGAGGCTACAAATTCTTTTTAACAAGCTGCAACTTGTAGAGAGAACCAACCCTCAAGTTTATCTAGCACCCACTAGAAAGAAGCACATTTACTCCTTATGATCTCCAACACCAACTGGATGGAAGCACCTACTTCCACTTGTACACACAACAACTTACACACAAAAAACTCTTCATTTTCCCTAGCACCACCCTGCCTCTCTGGTTTTCTAGCCACAACTAGATGGAAGTTACAACTCCCCGTATTCAAGCACCAACTTGAATAACAAAGGACAACAATAATCCCTAGCACCACCCTACCACCCTGATTATAAATCTGTGTTTGATTAATACCTTACAACAATACAGATATGTCAATGCTTACCATTTCTTCTCTTTTCTACAATTCTGCTTTGCTTTCACTCTACTTCTGTTCTGCAATTCTACTCCACTTTACTCTGCTTATGTTTGTTCATTTTTTGAATCCTCTTGTTGTCTCTTTTCGTCTTCTCTTTCTCTATTTATCTCATGCTCTTAGATTCTTGTACATTTTGGTCTTTTCACCATTTCTGCTCTTTCCATCTTATGTTCTTCATCTCTGAATTTGTTTTGTCTCTATTCATACTATAATTTTCATTACATATAGTTCAACTCATTAAATTTCACACAGTCCATCTCCTTTCTTAGAGAAAAAACAAAAACTACTCTCTATCGCAGAGTTTTTCTTTTAAACATATTCACATACTCCATTGCACTATGAATCTAAAAAAAAGCACCTAGGAACAATGATTCGGTTAGTATAACTGAAAAACTACGTCAGATTCAACGTAAATGATCAAGAAATCATGAAGTGAAACAGTAACCCTTCGATCAGATTGTCTATTTAATATGCGTCGTTATATTATACATGCAAAGGAGCTAAGTTCCTCTCCATGTGACCACTAGATGTGACCATACGCCAACCAAAAAGGCACTTTGCAATGTCCTGCTGCGAGTCACCCCGACTGTCCCAACTCCTGAAATTCGAGGTAGAGCCTAGAGATGCTGGCTCCTTCCCCTATTCTCCGTTGATGTGACCTCTAGCTACAAATTGGGGCCCTACTCCTAAGCACTCCGAGACTTTGTGTTTCACGAACACGCGAGTTAGCTCTCCTCCTTTCTCCAGATTCTGAACTCCGAACTTCACTGTGTCAGATCAACGGTCCATGACCCTCTGTGATCCGACGGCCTAGATCTCCTCTTCACACTTAGAGACTTCTCACTTAGCGATGTTGAAAGTTAGTTCACATCTTTCTCTCGAAGTCCAATCTATGAACTCTCAGATCCTCTTCCACCTGTCCCCTTGAACGATGGATGGTCCTGATTGGTTCAGAACTTTGGGACTTCGTAAGCCCGCTCCTCCTTTGTAGTTAAAATAATATAAGACCCATGCACTTACCTTCGGATCCAACGGTTGTTGGTCCACAAACTCAGATCTGACGACTGATATTTGTTCTCCTCCTACGCTCTTTTTTGGGTGCTTTTTACGTGAACTTCAACGGTCCAAATCTCCTCCTTGTAGCTTAATAGATGACAATTGTCTCTCCTCCTCCTGATATTTCACTTTCTCCCGACTTGGAAGAATTCCTAAGTGTCATTTTCACTCTGTGTGCAACTTTGCACTACTCCTCCTGAGATTCAGGACTTGGAATAAGTCTGACCCTTGTGCACCCTTTGCACTATCTCTTCTGATCTTCAGAAATTTGAAGCAACACCATGAAGTACTAGCACCACACACAAGCTTCTCCAAACCCCCATATTGTCACAGTCTATCCATTCTTGATGCTATCATCGTTGTTGTTCTTACCATCAATGAAAAAAAAACTCTTCCTGTAAACATGCCAACAAAAGGTATGAAGTGGTTGCCCTTGATTCTCCCATCGCACTTGTTGGTTGGCCTTTAATGGATATTTTCTCTGGTGCTATACTCACTACCTCCAACCATTGTTGCAAGGATGCCAACTTTTCTTGTACCTTCTTGTTCAACTCTTCTTGTAGTTACAAAATCTATTGAACTTCCTCATTTGTGGCATCCTTCACTTGATAACCAATCCTATCGATGTCATCATCTGTCAAGGTATATATGGATGGTTCTTTGTGAGCTTTCATATTTTTGTGTGCAGATGTTACGTGGCCATTACCCTTGTCTTTCCTTTATCACCTACTTTGGGCACTATCTGCTGCACATCTCATGTGTTATTTCCTTGTTTCTCATCTAGTTCTTCATCTTCATTGTTTCATTCCTCTTCCTCATCAAGGTTCTTTGTGTCTTCGGATGGAACTTTCCATTCTTCATCCCAGTCATTAGAAATAAGGCATTCACCATGATTTGTCAACTTGTAGCTTATTGGCAACCACTGATGCATCATGTCCTTTTTAGCTTGGACATACATGTGGTGCATCCCTTCTTTTAATTGTGCAATATCTTGATAGTTCTCCATAGTATGGGTGGTGATGTGCGATGTGTTCTTTATGATGTGCCTAATTGTGATAAAGTAGACATAGAAGGTGACCTTGTTGTCTTGTTGTCTCCCCTTGTGCGTAATATGCAATAAGTTAACATATCGCTCCGTTGTATGATCTCTTCGTGATGTTTTCAAAAATTGGTACTCATCAAGATCCCTCCATGCAACCAAAACTATAAATATGATAAGCTATACATAGTGAAATTTCATTCCTTTCTCCTAGGCTTTGACGTAATATATCAGAAAACAATTGACCAAAATCATGGCCCAATTCATCTGGACCCCTTCTGCACACTTCTTTGTAGCTGATATCACTGTGGTGAAACCTCATCCTTCTGACATTTCCTTAGTAATTTGCAAGCCAACACCTGCATTGAAAATGTGACTACATCATCACTTATGTTGGCGATATCCAACCCTCACTTCCCTCTAAATTTGTGGAACTTCTCTTTCATACTTTTAGCTAATGCTTTATCACCAAAATTATTTGCGAATAATGTTGTTGGATATTCCCCTTCTATCGGAAAGCTCGTTATCTATGAAATCAGTTACATATAATTGGAGATTAGTGGATCTAGCCATAAATTCCCTTTGTGGATACATCTCAATAACATCTTGGTGCATGAATTTATTTCTAGGATTCTACCAAAGTGTGGGATTTCTAACAATTTTAATATCCCTAATTTTTCTAGTCCTACCACCCAGCTCGACGGCTTGACCAGTATTGTACCTTTCCCTATTATGCTTTTAGTCAAAAAATACTTTTCCCATGATAAATTGGTAAACGTTTATGCATTTGTTATGCATGGTCCAAAAAATTCAAAGTAAGGACCTTTCCCATCAGGTCCCCTTCTATAATGACACCAGGTGGTATTTCTGCTTGAGTAGCTGGTACTTGGTGTCTTTGGGGAGGATGACTTGTGGTGTCATGTACTTTCTCAGTGGTATGTAATCCCTAGGAAACCTCGACTGCAAAACCAAAGATCCAGGCATTTCCTCGAATTTTGGTGTGATCGGTGGTCGCATTCAGGATGGATTTCGTGTTGCGGTAGCTGGTGCCCCAACTTTCAGTGGTTCCATTACTCTCTAAGACTGATGCTCCCCTATTTTGACCTCTATAACTGATCTACGTCAACTCTGATTCACTTGTGGTCTGTTCTATATTCTCACAACACTTACGAATGCAAATAAACTTTCTCTTTCGTCCCTTGGTGTGATTTTATAATCCTTCAACAGTTGTCCCTATACATTTGCGCCTAAATTAATGGTCTAATCCACCAGTTGCGTAATCAATGCATAATTGAATGCTTCTTTATTACCAAATATGTTGCTATATTTTTTCCTCGTACTACTAGTCTGTCATGATCCCCGACAGATTTTTCCATTTATGACTACGTGTCATCTTTATGCTTTATCATTAATGCTTTTTAACCATCATTTCTGCCTTTCAATTCCTTTAACGGTCCTGTCGGTCTTGTTATGCATAGTTTTTCTAGCTTACTTGTTCGTTTACTGCACAAGACTTCGCTCTTGCATGTAATATCCCTGCTCGACACTATTTCCTACATCTACGTGATACTCACTTCTTTTGTGCACTTACATATGCCTGTTACTTTGTAACTATTTGTTCTTTTTATTTTTCCACTTTTTATTTATTTTTTTGTCTGTTTCCTACTATGATACACTACTATGGTACATTCCTGCTTGCACAATTCATCCTAGTGCATGGGAGGTCGACCATCCCTAGAAAGTTTCAATTTACTGCCATTCACATTTCCTCCTAGGACTTCACCATCCAATAGTTCCAACTACACAACACCTACCTCTATCACATACTTAATCACATATGGTCCTAACCAATGCATTCAAAAATTCCCTGGATGTTTCATAAACTTACTTTCGTATAGTAATACTTAGTCCCCTACCTGAAACTTTTTATTTTTAATATGTCTATCATGCCATGCCTTTTCTCTTGCCTTCTGGACTTGTTGATGGAACCCTGTGACAAATCAATCTTCCTCGAGCTGTAACAATTGTTCCAATCTATGTTCTCCCTTAAACATTGCTCGGTTACAATGAGCTGATGGGATCGACCGCTCTCGCTATCAATTCGCGCGACCTGGTGCGTTAGGGTTTGAGATCCGCCATGGCAGGTCAGGGAGGGGAGCCCCCGCCCCCTCCATCCCCAGCCTCCTCCTTCAGATGTCTGGTAGAGGCGTGCAGCAAACAATCGACCACCTTAGAAGCTCCTAGCTTCGTCAAGAAACTGAAGGACATCTTAGAAATCGTTCTCCCTCCTGATCAACCAATGAAAGTTGCCCTATCTCTATCTGAACGCGGGCTCGTTGGCCAGTTCATGGGTCTCTGGCCCTCTTCCAGATCCACAGACAACTGGGTTCAACAAAATTAGAGACCACTGATAACAAATAGTGTG
>SNQJ01S0000974.1:303271-314129 GCA_010110895.2 Picea sitchensis
ATGGAACACAAATGCTGGAACACAGATGCTGGAACACAGTGCTGAAACAGAGTTGGAACAGAAGCTGAAACACAGTACTGTAACAGAGCTGGAACACAGTGCTGAAACAGAGCTGAAACACAGATGCTAAAACACAATTGCTGGAACACAGATGCTGGAACACAGATTCTGAAACATAGTGCTGAAACAGAGTTGGATCTTATGCTGAAACACAACGCTGTAATAGTGCTTTCATTCGCTGAAACACAGGGATGGAACAGTTGCTGAAACACAGTTGTTACATATGTTGATACACAATGCTGGAACAGATGCTGAAACACAGTGCTGGCAATTATGCTGAAACAGAGTTGGATCTTATGCTGAAACAGTGTTGCATCATATTTTGTATCTTGGTCTGTAGGCCCGAAGAAACTCGGGGCAATTTGTAATTGAATTTGTGGCTTTGCCACCCCTCTAATATGAACTATAACCGTTTTCGTAAAAAAAAAACAATTGTTCCAATCTCTACTCTACTATGCCAGAGTCTGAGAGATCACTGATCGCTACAATGCACATGATAGGCACAATAAACTCCATCGAAATTACTTCTTCTTGTCCATAGAACAAACTAAAAGGTGTATATCCTGTCAAATTTTTGTTTATTGGTACTATATGCCCATAATACTGCAAGGATCCTTAAGTCCCAGTCATCCCTCCCTATGTTGTATATCTTTGTCAGTGCAGTCTCTAAAATTTTATTAAAGGCTTCTACTGTGCCATTATCCTAAGGGTGATACATCTTGCTCCTCTAATGGTGAATTTGAAACTCCTCAGTAAATGTTGCAATCATCTTATTCAAGAAATGTGTCCCTTGATCATCGAGTAAAATGCACAGACACCCAAATCTAGTTATTACATTTTCAAAAAAAAATCATGTAGTAGTCTTTGTTCTACAGTTTGTGACTATTGTTGCTTCTTCTCATATGGTCAAATAATCTGTCGCAATGATTATATACCTAGATCCTAATCTTCTTGCTGGTGGATTGATTGGTCCAACAATGTCTATTTCCCATTTATCAAACACATGAATCATAACCTATGGGTGTAACGACATATCATCCCTTCTGGATGGATTTCCAACCCTTTGACAAACATTGCATGCCTGATATTATTCTTTATCATCCTTGTGAAGTGTGGGCCACCAAATCTTGTGCAAAAAATCTTATGCGCAGTCGCTTTACTTTCATAATGTCCTCCTGCAATTTCTTCATGCGCTTCTAAGAGTATTATTGGCCTTTCATGATCTAACACACTCCATCTTAATATTCCATTTGCACCTAAATTGTATAAGTTTCCTACAATAGCTGGTAGCCCACTACTTTAACCACTAATTGTTTCTTTTGTGCAACTGTTATGTCTGATGGGGCCATTCCTGTACTCAAGAATTGCACAATGTCTGTGAAGTAGTGTTCCACCATATGAATTGCAAATAAGTGCATATCTGGCAATATGTCATCTAAATTTCCTGCATCTTCTCTTGATAGTATGGGCGATAAGTGATCTGGTCCTCCATTCAAATTCAATGTTTTGAAAAAAACCTCAAAATCATATTCCTAGAACAACAAAAACCATATGCATATTCTCCCCCCACAACACTACTTTGTTCACTAAGTATGTTAGTTCATAATGGTGTGTATACATCTTAAAATGGGAACCCAACAAGTAATATCTAAATTTATGCAGCACGTATACTATTGCCAAGCCCTCTCGCTCTGTTGTAGTGTAATTATTTCCTACTGTTGACAACTTCCTGCTTACAAATGAAGCCGGATGGTCCATGTCTCCTTCCCCTGGATGAGATAATACTACACCTAAATCTATGGATGATCCATCCACATGAACATGGAACTCCTTCTTCCAATTTGGGAAGATCAAAATCGACACAGTCACTAAATTTTTCTTCAATGTGTCCAACCCTTTATGAGAGTCTTCATTCCACTGGAACTTAGCTTCTTTTTTCAATAACTTCTCCATGGGTGTGGTAATATTGCATATCCCTTAAGGTTTCTCTCAACTATTTGACTGATGTGGGTGGTTGTAATTCCAAAATCACTGCAATCTTGGCAGGATCCACTAATAATCCCTACTTACATACCACATGGCCCAACAAAATTCCAAAAGGCGTGAAAAAAATAAATTTCTTCAAGTTCAATGAATTCTAACATTGTCTACACCTATCCAACATTAACCTAAGTACTTCTATGTGATCTTTGAATAGACTAAACACAGTCCAATCATCTAAGTAAACTTCAAGGAACTTACGAATAAATTCCTTAAAATATGCGACAACTACTCTTGAAAAACTCGCAGGTGCATTCTTTATCCCAAAAGGCATCACTATGTACTGATATATTCCCCACTCTATTTCAAAGGTAGTCTTATATATGTCTTCCTTCACAATATTAATCTGGTGATATCCTGAAAATCCATCTATGAAGGAATAGGCCTACTTCCCTCCTACATTCTCTAGCACTTCATCTGTGAAAGGTGTCAGAAATGGATCATGCAGACATGCATCATTTATCTTACTTAGGTCAACACAAATTCTAATTCCCCCTGTTTTCTTATCTTGCACCACCATTGGAATTATCCATTCTGATTCCACTACTGGTTCAATAGTTCCTACTTCTAATATTTGGTATATCTTTTCCTTTTCCTTCTCTTTATACTTTGGATTGAGCCTGTAGGGTCTTTGTCTTACTAGCTTAGCGTATTGTTTCAAAGGGATCTTCATTCATCCTAACTCACCAACTATCCCCTTCATCTCTGAGAATCAAGTTGTGAATAGATCATGATACTCTGTTGTGACTAGCACTACAACCGTTCCATTTTACATTTTATTTGAATAATTTTCTAAAATGGAGCCTCCTTATTTTTTAATCCTAAAGAAAATGATCACAAGTCCCTTGACCAAACAAAAACTATTCATGGTAACTAATAATGCCCTTGAAAAAATTGAGAAATTATTCAAAGTAGAAGTCCTAAGCCTATATGTAATCTCTTGGGCATGAAGGTGACATGGTCTATTTCATTATCCCATATTATTTTTGTGGATGATGTACTTTGTTTTTGTGGATGAGTCTTCCCAAATTACTTTTTCTCTTTAAAGTGTCCTGAACTTATTCTATTGATCCACAAGTATGGAGATCAATTGTAGTAATTCTTGTCTCATTCCACATCGTTTTATCAAAAACCTCTCCTTCAAAACTTGTGGAGGCTATTCCCTTCCCACGGAAGGAATTGGACATGGACTTTAAATATATGGGATTCTTTTTTAAGCCTGATAGATACAAGATGAGAGATTGGAATTGGTTCTATAAAAAAGTAGAAGCTCAAATTTGTTTTGGGGGTAGCCACCTTATTTATCATGGTGGGAGACTAACATTGGTAAAATATTTGTTGGAAAGCATTCCAGTCTATTGGACCTCCATTGTAGTAGTTACCAAAGGAGTTTTAACCAGGATTAAAAACATCAATTTTCAATTTCTATTGTTTGGGGGAAAGATTTCAACTCGCACTAGATTGGTTGAATGGAGTAGGTTATTTTTCCCTAAGAAACTTGGGGGTTGGAGCCTAAAAAATATCTACTTGTTCACACTCTCTCTAGCATCCAAAAGATTATGGCGTCTTACTCACACTTTTTCTCTATGGTACAAAGTCATGAAATCCAAATACCTCAATGGTTTGTCAATGGAGGATTTTTTTAGGTCACTAAACAAATGATCCAAAGGATCGATTATATGGAAAGCTTTGTTAGATTATTTTCCTATTGTAGGGATGTGGACTATGTGGAAAATAGGAAATGGAAAGGTGTGAAGAAGTGTGGAACTGTGGCTAGGATCTAGAGATGATTTTCTACTTTCTGATCCTTTAATCCAATCCCTTCATAAAAAATGAATTTTCTACTTAGCAGATGCCCAAGCCCAAAGTCCGTAGAACTAAGAGTGTTCTAAGTGGAAAAATAGTGTTGATCTTGGCTTGATGTGCTCTTTGGTATCTGAATAGGCATGCTTTATCGATATATAGGTCTCAAACTATATCTTGTTAAATGATGAAGAATACGAATCTCTTTGTTGGTAAAAAAATTGAGACTGGAGAGTACACTGCAAAACTAGGATATAATGCAATGGCAGAAGCCAAATTTTTAGGAGAAAAATATTGGTGGTGGGGCTCTCTTTGGAAACCTCAGGCTCTAAAGAGAAGAATCTCTCTATGTCTCTCTCTAAATAATAAATTTCTCACGTGGGATACTGGGGTAAAATGTGGATGGGTTGGCCCAAGTCTATGTGTGCTATGCAAATCTAATAAGACTCATGCTCTCATCTATTCACATGATGCCCTTACTATGAAAAAGTTCTCTTTTTTGTGTTTAAGGATCTAAAATTCCACGTGAAATAGGAACATAACAAACTCAATGATAGCTTTTGTTCATGGATGGAGGATAAACTGGTACATCAATTTGAGGCATTCCCATGCATTATAGTAAACATTATTTGGTGGGATCAAAATAGTTTTATTTTTTAAATATGTTTTTATCCATCTTTAGATCTGTGCATCTCTCATCATCAATCTTATGTAAGAATTCATGGTCAAAAAGAAAAAAAAAGAAGGAACACATACCTGTCATGATGGAACTAGCCAAATCCATCCCTTGGGGCTACTTCGATGGAGCTAGCCAAGGCAATCTACCTCACTATGGGGTTGGATTAGTCCTATTCTTAAATGAAAACCATTATATTCATATTCGTTATTCTATTGGAAGAGGCTCTAACAATAGTGCATAATTTCTTTCTCTCATAACCTTTCTCACTATATCTCAGGAGAAAAGGATAAAAAATCTACATATCATGGGAGATTCAAATATTTTCATTGTCTAGACATGCAAGAAGGATAATGTGGAAAACGTGGGACATGATTTCATACTTTGTGATTTGGATTTTCATTTAGGTTCCTTCGATTGGCTCTCTTTTCATCATATCCCGTTGGAACTAAATACAACATCTGAAAACCTGTCTAAGGATTCCTTGCAACTGCCAAAAGGATCTGTTGAATTCTATGAATTTATGGATGTTGCAGAAAATGAAGTGATGGAATTCCATCTATAATAAGTTCTTGTAAGTTTTTAGAATTATGTAGTGGGTAGTCTCTGAAGACGTTTTGGTTATAAAAGTTTAGCCTTTTAAGTTTTTTTTATTTTTATTTCTTGATCATCCTGTACATGACTCTTTTGAGTCTAGGTTAGTCTCTTTATGACTGGCTGGAAAATGTATATTCAAATACTATGAATATAAGTTTTTATTTTTTTTTTTCATGATCGGCCTGTACATGAATCTTTTGAGTCTAGGTCAGTCTCTTTATGATTGATTGTAACATGTATGTTCAAATACTATGAATATAACTTTTTTTTCCAGAAGAAAAAAAATAATGTACATAACAATGACCCTTCTAATAAATCATAACAATGGCCCTTCATAATGTACATAATAATGTAAAACTGATCAATCAAAGAGTTGGTATTTCTTTTTATGCTTCTACTCCAGGGAATCCAATCCCATGTGAAACTAGCGAGTATTGTACAATGCCAAAAATTGTTATATTCAATTTAAGTTTTTCTTGGAAGATGCACCAATAACTAGGTTAAAATACTCAACTTAAATACAAATAAATTTGTTGGATACCTAATCCTCATGATTATGGTATTTTGTAAATAATATTGTAAATATTATTTAGGAGAAATATGAAGAATGGTACGTGAATTTGAAGAATCGTCTGCATATATTGAAATGAAATCAAAGTTCATATGAAGTTGTGTTTATAAATGTCTCGTGTTAATGAAAAGAATTCAAGTGTGGAGTTACTCATTGTCTACCCATACCTGGCTTGATAGTAGTATCCAAGTAGGTTTTAACTCCGTGATTCTCTCCTCCCCTGGGTATTTCATTTCCCCACATGTAAAAACATCCCTCTGTAGGACTATCTCTATGATTATTCCTTACACCATTCATATATGCCATCTACACCCTTCATCTCTACCATTTTTGAATACCTAGGGTTTTTTGACTTGGCCATTTTGTCTCCCTCCAATTGTATCATAACCTTGGAAAATCGCTCAGAGCATTTAAATATTCTTCTTGAAGAGAAGGTGTTCCTTTTGCAGGTGTGATTTGATGTGGTTCATGAGGTTGTTAGTTCAAATCCTTGAGAGAAGAAAGATCCATAGAAAAGGATGACATCAAGGATTAATAAATATTCAATTCTAAATCCATCAATGTAGCAAGTGCCATCTCACCCAATATCAGATCCCTATTCTTTGTAGAGGCCATGTCTGATAGACTCTCCCACAATACATATGATCATGTCATCAGGCTTGGATATGTGCAAAAATATCAATCAACTTGAACATTTCCATATCTAGCTCAATTTGTGAGGAGTTTGATGCATCTAGCCTAGATGAGGATGCACTGGTATATGCCTTCCACTCTGCAAGGAGAGAATATGATGATTGTTTCAATTGTTGTTTATCAATATCATTTGCATAGACACCTATGAACCCTGAATGCACTCTCTCTTTTAGTTCAAGTATGATTTTGAAAGATACAAGTAGTTTGTATTTAAAGACACATGGGATGAGAGGAAGTATGGGAAATGACATGTTGGGAAAATAATTTTATTGAAGATGAGAAAATTTACCATCATTTTATTCCAATTGGTACATTTTGTTTTGAAGGAAATCTAATCTCATCCTCAAAGAAATGAACACCCATCTAATAGTTTCCTCTCATATTGACATCTGGGAAACTGTTCTTCTTCTCTATTTTAAAATTCATTGATTTCACATTATTTATTTAGGTAACACCCCGTCTCTACAAATTAGTAGACTAAATTGAGTGCCTAGTATTGGTCCCACGATAGGTTCAAAGAGAAAAACACGTGCAAGCATGTGGCTACTACTCGTGGCATGTAATCAATGGAAGAGATCATTTGAGACCGTGTAGACTGAAATTTAATCTTGTATATATGAGATATGCATGTTGCATAGATCAAAGGAATCATTCCTTTAATCATTTGGGAAACTAAAATACTCATTCTCCTTTATAATCACTGGAGATTCAATAGTTTCTTCTCAAGTCTATACAATCATCTCTGGAATATCGAAGATTGGAAAATGCATTCTCTTGTTGGAAAAGGGAAGAAGCAATCATATTATTCTTCTAGAGTAGAAGGCAATGAGAGAGGACACAAAAAGAAGAAATTTAGAGGAAGGGGGGAATAACCATAATCCTTGTGAGGAATCTAATCTTCAATATGTTTATTTTGGGAAGAATGGACATGAGGTAAGAACATGTAGAATCCCTTAGGGGAATATAAAAGACTATTAAGATAAAAAAAGGAAGACAAACATAAAGGTAAAGCACCTAAATTTTCTCATTATATTGTTTCCCATTGAAATATTGGAGTAACGAAAGATTTGTTTAACACTTCATTTTATTCTTAGAGATGCATGGCTTCTTTGCACAAGCGAAACATGCCACATGAACTTCTAGAGAGACTTACTTGAATATATCAATAAAAATGTAGATGGTATAGCCTATTTTGTAGATAAATCAAGTCTCAAACCTTCGAGAATTGGAACCATCAGGCTTAAATTGCTTTTACTCCCAGAATTTCTTCTGCATGATGTGCTTTATATTTCTGAGTTGCAAATGAACTTCCTATCTCTTTTTCAGATTCCACAACAAGGCTTCTCAATTAATATCTTTGGTGGAAAAGTTGAAATAAGGAAATGTTTGGAAAACATGGTCATTATGAACGGAGTGGATGGTGGAATATTGCTAAGATTGAAAGGGGCATCTTCTCATGCACAAAATTCTATGTACCTCTCTCACCACAATGAAGGTACAATGTGATCTAGTCTCTTATGGAATTCTAGATTTGGAAACATTAATTATGTCATCCTTCATTTGTTGAAAAATAATCATGTTTTTGGTTTTCCTACCATATATAGGAAATGAAAGCAATGTGATGCTTGTATCCTTGGAAAACATAGCAAACAACCTTTTCATGATTCCACTCCCAACACATGAATAAAAATTAGATTGACACATTTTGATTTGTGTGTCCCCATGCTTGTTCTATATTCTAATGGCAACAAATATATCATGACTTTTATTGATTATTACACCACGATGTGTTGGGTGTACTTGTTGAAAGATAAATCATAGGCTTTTGAAACTTTTAAAAAATTTCATGTATGCATACAAAATGAAGCTTAGTCTAATATTGACTCTCTTCGTACTAATATTGGAAGAGAATATACATATAATGAATTTGAAAAATATATTTTACAACATGGGATCAAGCATCAAACCATAGTTCCATACAATCCTCAACATAATGGTGTAGTTGAAAGAATGAACATGACTCTATTAAATATGGTTTATTCTATGATGTTTTTCAAAAATACGAAATTGATGTTTTAGGATGATGCAGTGTTGTATGAAGTATATGTGAAAAACATGAATCCATATCATGTTATTGGGAAGAAGACTCCTTATAAAATTTTGTATGACTGCAATCCTTTGATGAGGCATGTTAGGGTGTTTGATTATGCTTTATATGCCTTAATTATCAAGGAGAAAAGAAACAAGCTTGATGAAAGAAGTTGGAAGTGCATCTTCTTTGGGTATTCAAATACCACTAAGGAATATCATCTTTACAATGAGGTAAACACAAATTCTTTCTTTTCAGAGATATGATTTCTCTTGAATCCACCAAGAATGAAAAGATTATTGAGTGGAAGCTTGATCGTCTAGATAAATTCACCCATGCAAACACATATCATGAGTTTGATGATGAGATTCCAAATATTGAAGGGGGTATCCCTATCTTGGATCAATATATGGAATATCCTTTTGAAGTACCATCTCCCCCTCATGAAGAAGTTCCATCCACTTCATTAGAACAAGAAGTTTGTTTATATGATGTGCTTGGGAAGATTGAAAGGCTGAAAATTGATGGAATCTCAATCAGTGGAGAAACCTAGACCATATTAGGAAGGTCCACCAAAGTAGCACATAAATACACTTGAAAGTGTTCATCCTGATGAGGTTGGAAATATAGGAACTAGAAGTTCCACAAGACAAGATGGAGGTGATGTAGATAACTCAAATTTAGGTGATGTAGATGATATTTTACTTCATATGATTGTGAATATAATTTATCTACTAACTTTGAACAAACTTCCTTCCTTTGAAGAAGTTGTTTCTCATTATGAGTGGAAAGAATCCATGCATAAGGAGTCTGATTCTCACATCAATAATGGGACATGGAAGTTGGTGGACCCTCCATATAGAACCAAACCAATTGGATGCAAGTTGGTATTCAAGAACAAGTACAAATTAGATAGCTCACTTGACAAGCAAAAAGAAAGGATCATGGAAAACAGATTTGCACAAAATGAAAGAATTGATTATGAGGATACTTTTTCCTCGACCACATCAAAATGGGCTACCATTCATACTCTATTTACCTTGGAAACACAGAATGGATGGAAAGTTCATCAAATGGATGTGAAGACAACTTTATTTGAATGAATACTTGAAAGAATATGTTTTCATGTCTCAGCCATAAGGTTTCATTGTGAAGTGACAAGAATATAAAGTATGCAATCTCATTAAATCCTTATATGTCTTGAAACAAGAACCGTAATCCTGGTATGAAAGTATAACTAAACATCTTCTGAAATTGAATTTCAAGAACTTTAATCTTGATGATGCAACTAGATTTGTGAAAAAAGTTGGAAAAACTATGGTATATCTTGTAGTACTGTATGTAGATGATCTATTTATAATAGGGAACAATGAAATCAATATTGCATCCATAAAGAAAGAGTTGAATAAAGTCTTTGAGATGGAAAATTTGGGACATATTCAATACTACTTGGGCATTGAAGTGACTCAAAATCCAAAGTAGATATTCATCTCCCAAAATAATTACATTGTAGAATTGTTGGACAAGTTTGGCATGGTTGAGTGTAATCTTCTCTCTATTCCAATGGAATATAATTTGAAGCTCACGTCTAAACAAGGGAATTAATTTGAGGATGCAACCAAGTACATACATCTTGTGAGAAGTCTTATGTACCTTACAACCACCATACTAGATATTTCATTTGTTGTTGGGATTCTTTCCAGGTTCATGCAAAAAATTTGTGAAGGAAATTGGTTTGCTACAAAAAGAGTTCTAAAATACTTGAAGGGAACTCAAAACTTTAGACTCAAGTATTTGAAGTTGGATGATTTCAACCTGATTAGATATTTTGATTTAGACTTTGATGGGGATAATGAAAGTGGAGTGTCAACTTTAGGATATCTCATTAATCTTGGAGGGGTATTTGTTTCATGGAGATCACACAAACAAACAATCGTAGTGGATTCCACAACAAAGGTAGAATATGTTGTAGTTGCAAAATCAACAAAGGAAATTGTGTGGCTAAGGAAAATACTTGAATATTTGTTGGAGAATCAGGTGAACTCCACTCCTCTTATTGTTGATGATACTTTTGCAATCAAGTTGTCCAAGAATCTTGGATTCTGTTAGCGATATTTCTTGTAAGGGGGGTTAGAATGCAAAATAATGGGTTAAAAACCCACTTATCCAAAGTTCAGAACGTAGGTGCGCCTGTGGTAAACAACAAGCGGATCTGGACGGCAGGCATCCAAGCACCCGGATCAACGGCGTACGGGCGATTTCGGACCCCCCCCGCCTTTCTACCTTTAAGCGGAGGTGGGTGTCTGGAATCCAGGGCGCATCTCTTTGA
>SNQJ01S0000974.1:314179-335504 GCA_010110895.2 Picea sitchensis
GGGGGGGGGGTCCGGAATCAAGCATACATCTTTCTGACGACCAAGATCAGCGTGCCCGGATCAACGGCGCTTAGACGGTCCCATCCTCCTCAGCTGCTCTGATTTTATCCAACGTGGGCCCCTTTCCTACCATGTCATCCTGTCATTTGTTTTTCACTTGACCGTGAGATGAGGCTCGCTCTCTCTAGCCCTTCCTCATCCTCCGATACCTGTCTCTCCCTCTGCTGGTTTCCTTCCACCATTTGTCTTCCCTGTAATCGCTCTCACTCCTCATCACTTCTTATCTCACCCTCGTGATTCTGGTGCCGCCATCTCTATTATGCACCCCATCCCTCGCGTCGGCCTCCACGCCTATCCATCAGACAGTTCAGTTAATCTAGGTGGCAGCGCGAGGGGCCGTCTACGTCCCAAGAGTGTCGAGTTGGCCGGGCCATCCTCAATCCCAATGAAGCAGTTATTGAAGTAGTTGGTGGTGGTTAGACATCGCCTCCACCATAATAGGAAAGCCCAACAACAAATTAAAGGCACGTCGATTCACCTATTGGAACTGTCAGGAGTTCAATTACGTCTGCCATAAGTTGCACGATCATTCAGAGACTGCAGGTGTTGACTGTTAGAATCCATGCAGACACAAAGCTTTCAATGCAACGTCTCGATTCTGTTGTTGTTGTTGTTCTGAGTATATGAAGGCATTTTCGCCATTTTTTGTATCTATCGATGGTTGAGCAAAGCTCCCGGTTGTAAATATTTAATGAAGCACTGATACTCTGGTTATGTATGGACTTTTGAGACTTCTTGCCTTATGAATGCCAGTTTCTTTCATGTCTTTGTTTACACTGCATTAGAGCAACTCGAAATTGGAGGATCCAGTCGAGCTGTAGCTATTATAGGATGATGTTGTCATGGATCACTGTAATAGTTGCACTGTCTCTAATCAATTCTTGTGTTTTTCCTAGCGCTGAGTGACTTGGAATTGGAGGATCCAGTCAAGTCCCCTTTCAGTTTCTTGAAGCCCTGAACCAGGAGGATCCTATGTTTAGAGTTTTTCCCCTACAAACCGCTTCAATCTTGTTGCCCAGAGCTGTTTGTTCACCTTTCTCACCAAGTCTTCCACCTATTCACCTTTTAATCAACCTGTTGGCTGAAGTTAGATCAAGACCTCTTTTGTCACTTATGTACCAGACCCAGTCCATGAGTTAGAGTGATATCTCCTCGAGTCTTTATCTCCATTTGATCACCCCTTTATAAACAAACCGTGACATTAAACTGATGGGTGTCGGGCTCTGCTCCTGCAAGCAATCCAGGAGTGACTTCCGATGCTAACATTTCTAGCATCGTTGCCGGGGACGAAGTTGAAGATTTTCCCTGGGCAGAACGACATTGAGCCTCTAATTCTGAAGGTGCATCAGACATCAGAGCCCTTAAAGATTGCTACTGTGCACCTGGCGACTCCACTGTGGCGACTCCATTGTTTCCACATCACTATTTCAGCTGTGACTACTGTTAGCACACCTGAAAGCTGACCCTAAGGAGATTTCTCGAGAAGGTTTCAGCAGCTTCTTTCTCAGCCTGAGAAGCTTCCTGGGGTAACGACAATGTTAAGATCTGGCCTTTGATGGTGAACAAGGACCAGACACACTTGAAGCTGCGCATCTTTCACCTGGCGAATCCATGATTCCAGGATCGATTGGCGACTCCACTGGTTCGATATGGAGAAAATTCTGGCTCAAAGGTTTTCTTTCTGTGACTTTTCCCAGAGAGCAGGTTTTCCTAATGCACTTCCTGATAGAGACATCTGGGAAGATTTCCTCCCTGAATTTCATGCAAAGGATTGGGAGGAACCAGCTGAGCATTTACTGGACTTCCATCAAGCTATTCACCGACACAATATCACGCATGAGGATGTCCGGATTAATCTCTTCAGGTATTCATTAAAGGGAGCTGCTCTCGATTGGTGCCGATCTCTTCCCTCTGCAAGCATCTGTTCTCTAGCAGGTTTTCATACAGCTTTCAATTCATTTTGTAAAGAATACTTTCCAACTAATCGTTTGTATGAACATTGTTGTGAGGAATTTTCTTTGCTTCGCGAAGCCTCTGCTAGACCTACAGACCATGTCTGCGATGAAGCCCTTACTATGGAGGAAAGCATCTGCTGTGAAAATATAGAGGTGTTGGACGATGTGAGTGGTGTTAGCTCGAGGATGGAAGCATATGACATCATATCGGATGCGTCTGTTCTTTCATATATTCATGGAGATCAACATGCCTCTTGTGGAGATTATGAGTTTGTAGAGCAGATGTGGTCCATGGTAGATGGCCCACCTGAGTATCGGGTTGAAGCAGATATTCCTAGCAGCCCTGCTTCTGAGGACGAAGACCTTCCTGTGTTTAAAGAAGGAATTATTGTGGAAGCGGTTTCCTCTCTTTTTCTCCAGGGGGTTTCTCATGATATATGTTTACCTAGGATTAAAGAGAAAAAGATTACATGTGAGAAGCCAGAACCAGTAGGTCCCACTATCCCTAAAACAGAAATTTTTGACGGGATCACTGTTCTGGAGAAGGATCATATCAATGAAGGACAACCCCTTTTTGATATATATTATAGTGATGATGAGCAACAAGCTTATCCTAATTTTGATCACTATAGAGATACTGAAGAGCCAGTCAACAAACAAAACCACCCCATGGTCCCTATTTATGATGAATACGAATCGGACCTGGGGGAGACCGAACCAAAGGAGCAGAATGTCTCCTGTCCGGAGCCAGTCAGTGAGCAGCCACCGCCCGAAAGCAGCGGGCCTACGTCAGTTATCCACCATCAACCTGTGCTTATCAGAGATATTCAGCCACAGGTGAACAACTGTGTAGCAGGGGAGGGTGTCTGTCACCCATTTTCTGGAATTTGCCACTCATTCTATGACGTTGTCTGCAAGTACATGGAGTGGCATTTCCCCTATGCCTTGGAGCTGCCCTATTTCATCTCAACTCCAACCTGTAAGGAGGAGTTGAAGAGTGTAACCGCTCTGCTGTCACCATCCGCTGATGATTATCGACAGAAGGAAGGAGCTTCTATCCAGAAAGTTGCTTGAATGGTTATGGTGGAAGTTTTCTTTCACCTAGCCCATGTAAAGTGTTCTATTAGCATTTGAAATGTATATAAATAAGCTCCTTTGAGCATGTAGCTTTATTTTGTTGCTTTTATTGTTCGACTTGTATTTTCAGCAGCAGGATATTTTGAGCCTGACTCCATAGCCCAATGGCAAGGCACTGAATCTGCACAAGCGTTCTTAGAGCATCACAGGGACGACTCTATCCCCCATGGAGCCAAATGTTAGCGATATTTCTTGTAAGGCGGGTTAGAATGCAAAAGAATGGCTTAAAAACCCACTTATCCTAAGTTCGGAACGTAGGCGCACCTGTGGTAAACGACAAGCGGATCTGGACGTCAGGCATCCAAGCGCCCGGATCAATGGCGTATGGGCGATTCTGGACCCCCCTCCACGCCTTTCTACCTTTAAGCGGAGGGGGGGGGGTCCAGAATCCAGGGCGCATCTCTTTGAAGGCTATGATCAAAGTGCCCGGATCAACGACGTGCGAGGCGNTTCTACCTTTAAGCAGAGGGGGGGGGGGTCCAGAATCAAGCATACATCTTTCCGACGACCAAGATCAGCGTGCCCGGATCAACATCACTCAGACGGTCCCATCCTCCTCAGCTGCTCTGCTTTTATCCAACGTGGGCCCCTTTCTTGCCGTGTCATCCTGTCATCTGTTTTTCACTTGACCGTGAGATGAGGCTCACTCTCTCTAGCCCTTCCTCATCCTCCGACACCTGTCTCTCCCTCCGTTGGTTTCCTTCCACCATTTGTCTTCCCTGTAATTGCTCTCACTCCTCATCACTTCTTATCTCACCCTCGCGATTCTGGCACCACCATCTCTATTATACGCCCCATCCCTCACGCCGGCCTCCACGCCTATCCATCAGACAGTTCAGTTAATCCAGGTGGCAGCGCGAGGGGCCGTCTACGTCCCAAGAGTGTCGAGTTGGCCGGGCCATCCTCAATCCCAATGAAGAAGTTATTGAAGTAGTTGGTGGT
The DNA here is from genome assembly GCA_010110895.2 of Picea sitchensis. Classification (NCBI taxonomy): domain Eukaryota; kingdom Viridiplantae; phylum Streptophyta; class Pinopsida; order Pinales; family Pinaceae; genus Picea; species Picea sitchensis. The sequence goes on from SNQJ01S0000974.1 coordinate 318,274, forward strand.
GGTTAGACATCGCCTCCACCATAATGGGAAAGCCCAACAACAAATTAAAGGCACGTCAATTCACCTATTGGAACTGTCAGGAGTTCGATTGCGTCTGCCATAAGTTGCACGATCATTCAGAGACTGCAGGTGTTGACTGTCAGAAGCCATGCAGATGCAAATCTTTCAATGCAACGCCTCAATTTTGTTGTTGTAGTTGTTCTGAGTATATGAAGGCGTTTTCGCCATTTTTTGTATCTATCGATGGTTGAGCAGAGCTCCCGATTGTAAATCTTTAATGAAGCACTGATACTCTGGTTATGTATGGACTTTTGAGACTTCTTGCCTTATGAATGCCAGTTTCTTTCATGTCTTTTTTTACACTGCGTTAGAGCAACTCGGAATTGGAGGATCCAGTCGAGCTATAGCTATTATAGGATGATGTTGTCATGTATCACTATAATAGTTGCACTGTCTCTAATCAGTTCTTGTGTTTTTCCCAGCGCTGAGTGACTTGGAATTGGAGGATCCAATCAAGTCCCCTTTCAGTTTCTTGAAGCCCTGAACCAAGAGGATCCTGTGTTTAGAGTTTTTCCCCTACAAACCGTTGTAAGCCTATTGCCCATAGCTGTTTGTTCACCTTTCTCACCAATTCTTCCACCTATTCACTTTTTAATCAACCTGTTGGCTGAAGTTAGATCAAGACCTCTTTTGTCACTTATGTACCAGACCCAGTCCCTGAGTTAGAGTGATATCTCCTCGAGTCTTTATCTCCATTTGATCACCCCTTTATAAACAAATTGTGACATTAAACTGATGGGTGTTGGGATCTACTCTTGCAAGCAATCCAGGAGTGACTTCCGACGCTAACAGATTCCATGATTGAAACAAACACATCAACACAAAGTACCATCTAATTCAATATCATGTAGAGGCCAAGACTATTCACTTGAGACATTGTTCCACAATTGAGAAATTGTAAACATCTTCACCAAAGCACTTGGAAGAGAAAAATTTGAAAAATTCATAATGATGCTTGGACTAACAAATACCCCTTCGAATTAAGGGGTGATTATGGTGTTTTGTAAACCATATTTTAGATATTATTTAGGAGAAATATGAAGAGTCGTAGGTGAATAGGAAGAGTCATAAGGACCTCTTGGAAGATGAAATCAAAGGTCATCCCAACTTGTATTTATGAATATCTCATGTTAATACAAAGCATTCGAGTGTGGATATACTCATTCTCTATTCATACCTAGTCTGAGAGAATCACTATTACCTTATCTTGTATTTATTAATTGACTTTATCCATTGTCTACCATACTTATTCGAGTGATCTTATTAATCTAATAATTTAATTATTAATTTAAAAATTTAAACAATCTCACTCAATCTAATTAATCATTAATTGAATTGAGTCCCATAATTTTAAGTGATATTATTCAATCTAACAATTTAATTATTAATTTAAAAATTTAAACAATCTCACTCAATCTAGTTAATTATTAATTGAATTGTGTCCCATAATTATTCAAGTGATCTCACTCATTCAAATTGATTAATTATTAATTTATCAATTTAAATGATCTCACTCTTAATTAATACTTTATTTGTTCAAGTCATCTCATGTTCAAGTCATCTCAATATAATTAATTAGTAGTTTCTCAAAAGTGTTTAAACAATTTAAGGAATAATTAATTAGTAATTTGTCAAAAGTGTTTAGACAATTTAAGGAATAATTGAAGTTTTCAAATGATAAATATCTCATTTTTATTCATTTTTGTTTTATTATTAAATTATTTAATACACATAATTTATTATTAAAAATATATATTAAAGAACGTTTTAAAAAATCTTATAGTTGGAATTAGATATATATCTAACACTAAAATTTATTATAAAATATTTTTATAAAATAATAAATATTTAAAAAATCATTAAATTTTTCAAACGATCTTTATTCTTATTCATTTTTTTTTTGTTATTATCAAATTATTTAATATAATAACATATTATTAAAAACATATATTAAACAACATTTATAAAATCTTATATTTAGAATTAGATATATGTATTTAAGAGTGAAATTTGTTGGAGAATTACTTTATATATTAAAGAACATTTATAAAATCTTAAATTTAGAATTAGGTATATGTATTTAAGAGTGAAATTTGTTGGAGAATATCTTTATAAAATAGTATGTATCTTTTTAAAAAAATTGATATTGAAATAAAGATATTCAATCGCTATTACCTTATCTTGTATTTATTATTTGACTCGATCTGTCGATAGACAGTCTCCCATAATTATTCTAGTGATCTTATTCAATCTGATTAATTATTAATTTATCAATTCAAGCGATCTCAGTCATTCCAATTAATTATTAATTTATCAATTCGAGTGATTTCAATCTTATTAATTATTAATTTATCAAATTGTTTAGATAACCTTAAAAAAAACATTTGCATTTCTCAAATGATAAAGATCCTATTCATACTTAATACTATTATTAAATTATTTGATAAAAATAATATATTAAAGAGCATTGTATAATTTTATGCTTGAAATTAGGTATATGTATTTAACAATAAATTTATTCGACAATACTTTTATAAAATAATCTATATTATTTGAAATTAGGTATATGTATTTAATAATAAATTTGTTCTAAAATATTTTTATAAAATAATCTATATTATTTTAAAAATAAATTCATATTGAAAATTTGAAATGATATGGATAGTGTTCATATTATATATATATATATATATATATATATATATATAGTTTTATAAGAAAAAAGACTTATATTAGATAATATAACTAATCTGTTACAAAACTATACATCATATCATATCAAACCTATCGAGTTAGGAAGCTCTATAATATAGTCTCCAAAAATATTACATCTTCTTTGTACAGATAAAAATAACAGTATCTTTTTCCAAGCATTTGTATAGTTAAACAATGTCTAATATGTCAAAAATTATGCATGTTCTTCATTAACCACTGCATAACATAAATCGTCTTCCTCAAGCGATAATGTTGCTTTTGAAAGTTGATCATCTTCCATGTTGAATCCTCTATATATATGTTGAGTTTTAAGATGTGAAAAATTTCTGCTGCCACCTGAAGATTATTTGCATTAGTAAACCAATCAATAATCACTTTTGAATCACCTACCAACTGCAACCTTGTGACCTTTTTATAATGAGCAAAGAATAATATAAACTACATTGCTAGAAGTTCATCCTTGGTGTTAGTACCACTGCCACAATTCATTTTGATTCTAAAAGTACCCAACACTGGACATTTTAATACAGCTCCTGCTACACATTTCTCACCCCTTTCTTGTGAAGCACCATCAAAGAAACCCACGACCAGGTCCCAAAGAAGTAAAGGTGGTTTATCAATCCTCCTATCCTTAGTGGTGTGTCCTACCTTTATTTCTCTCAGATCCTGTAGAATACTAGTACAAACCATGTCCCTATTCAGGGGTCTATCTTCAAAGATAGCAATATTTCTATGTTTCCAGATCTCCCAACAGATAATACATGGAATTTCTAGTCTTTCTCCCTTCTTTTCTAGTTAAGAATACAATCACTAAATTGTCCTCCTTCCCAAACACCACCCAATTTTAATTCCTTAAGCATTAAATACCAAATATCTTTAGTAAATTTACATTCCACAAATAAGTGATACACAATCTCCTCACAATTCCCACAGAGAATACATCTGCTAGGGCAATGAATTCCTCTTTTAACTAAGTTTTCCCAAGTGAGAATTCTTTGTTCTAACAGTAGCCACATAAAAGGTTTAAATTTTAATGGCAAATTCCATTGCCAGAGATCATTATACCAAAAAACAGGTTCAGTCACTACCTCCTCCGGTGTTTGAACTTCATAGGCTTTCTTTGCACTTACTTGTCCACTTTTGGTATCCTAGGACCACAATAATAAGTCTTTGTCATTATTCAGTTCAATAACCAAACTGACTAAACCTTTAACATAGTTATTCCATTCATCTTTTGTGTCTCCTTCCAATCCTAAAACCACTACCTTTATCCACATTGTATGTCTAGAATTTTCCAAATCCACAGTTCTTACTTGTGCCAGAAATTCTAATCCTAGGTCCTTTAGTTTTAAAATAAGATTCCTTGAGAGTTAATAAAAGTTATGTGACCCAACCATGGGTTCATTACCAATTCTTACATCCCTTCCATCTCCTAGCTTCCAGACCAACCAATCATTTAAAATATTTAAAGACGATGTGAGTGCCCTCTAAATATTAGAGTCACCAGTCCACTTTCTGCTTCCTTGCCTAAGCCATGCAACCACAGACTTCTTCCTAAGATATTTATTAACAATTACCGCATGCCAAATCCCAGGTACAATGAGGCACCTCCACCAACGTTTTGCTGCAAGGGCTTTCCCAAAAGTAAAGATATTTTTTATACCCCACGCCCCTAGCTTTTTAGGTTTATCTATCTTATCCCAACTTATCAAATGTATCCCTTGTTTTTCCTTTTTTCCAGACCACATAAAAATGAACATTCTCCTTCTGATAATATTGAGTATACTTTTTGGAATCTTTACTAGAGAAAGACAATATACAGGTATACTTTCAAGTACAATTTTAACAAGTGTCACCCTTCCCCCTAATCTTAACCATCTTAGGCTCCAATTTGCAATCCTTTTCTCAAAATTTCTCACCAACCAATACCAATCATCCTTATTATAATAGTTGGGTTTAATAAAACAACCAAGATACTTGAAACCTGCATCTACTGATTTTACATCATAAGGCAAAATATCCTTCAATAAAGATATGACCTTTGTTGCCATCCAGCTTCAAGAAACATTCATTTATGTGGACTAAAGGCCACACCAGTTGCTTTACTGAATAGTTCTAGAAGATCCTTATATAAATTCCACTCAACAAAATTTCCATTTCCAAACAGAATAATATCATAAACAAACATTAAATGAGTAATGTATAACCCTCTAGCCACATTAATACCTTCTAAGTTCTTATCTCTAACCTTCTCCTTTATATCTCTGCTTAAGCATTCCACGACAAGAAGAAAGAGTAAAGGATATAATGGGCACCCTTGTCTTAATCCCCTTGTACTTTTAAAAAAGTCTGTAGGCTTGCCATTAATCAATACAACAAAGTTTGTAGATGTTACACCCATCATGATCCAATCAATTGCTTCTAAGCTCAGTCCCACCCGTAACAACACCAGTCTTAGGAAACCCTAGTCAACTCTGTCATATGCCTTTATCGTGTCTAGTTTAAGTACCATAGATTTGATATTTTTAACCTTAATACTATGCAAAGCTTCCTAAACTATGCCAATAGCATCCATGATTTGACTGCCCTCTAGAAAGCCAAATTGTTCCTTTGATATACCATAGGATAGAGAAGATTTAATTATGTTGGAAATAATTTTTGTAATGATTTTATACATCAGGTTACAAAGAGCTATGGGCCTATAATCCCCAAAATTTCCTGGATTCTCACTCTTTGGAATTAGAGAAAGAAAAGTTGCATTCAAAGCTCCAGAAACCCTACCTTTCTTTCTTGATTCTTCAACCATATCCACTAATTCATCACCCAGAATGTCAAAAAAATCCAGAAAAAACTCTATAGTCCAGCCATCTAGCCCATGGATTTTTGAATATTTAAATCCTTTGATTGTTGACAAAACCTTACCTATAGTTATAGGTAAGGTTAATCTTTGACTTTCTTCTTCTGTGAACATCCTAGGATAATTCCTTAAGATTGCAAGTTGATTGGTAATGGCAAGGTTAGGGTGGGCCAAGAAAATATTTTGAAAGAATCCAACTGCTTTGTTTTGTAGATCTTGGTTGCTAGATATCACTGTGCCATCCTCCTTGGAAAACTCCCATATAGTGTTGATCTGTTTCCTAGATTTAGCATAGGCATGGAAAAATTTAGTGTTTCTATCACATGATGCCAGTCAGTTCAGTCGACTCTTCTACCTCTAGGTTTCCTCTTCTTGTCTCAATAGAACCATTTTTCTTTTCCCTTTTGAAGCAATCAACTCTTTTTTTACCTCATTCTCATACATACATACATACATACATACATACATACATACATACATATATATATATATATATATAACAATGAAATTTACTAAAAAAATAATTTTATAAAATAATATGAAGTGGATATGTAATTAAAAATTAAATTTACTAGAAAAGGGTACAATGAATGGTTCTATCCGACATACAAATATAGCACTAGAAATGTATTAATTGAATATCTAGGGATTAATAAGTGGTTTTATACTAACTATATATTAACATTATGTTCATACATGATACTGGGTTGGCTTGTAAACAATGTTTTGCATGCGATCTGCATCATGAGATCCTCCTGATAGAATCTAGGGTTTCTGACGTTGGCTTCCATGGCCTCTGGCTCGGGGGATCACAACCTCCCTCAACCCCCGTCGTCTCCTGACCTAGAAGCATTTCAAGCGCTGATATTCTCGTACTCAAAAGTTTCCAAGGGATCCCCTCCATCCTAGTTTGTTAAAAGGTTAGATGTGATTCCAAAAGTATATGTCCACTGCCCTTCCTCGAGACTGTTTTCCCTCCGTCTACCCGAAAACGGTCTGATAGGGAAGTTTACAGGACTCTGGACGTCCCCCAAAGAAATGTCTCAATGTATGGATCAGAACTGGAAGAAAGCGATCAAAGGGAATATTTATACAACATTTGGTGGTAAGGGCTTCTACATTTTTCTATTTGAAAATAAAGAAGACCGAGATTTGATCTTTAAGAATGGCCCATGATTCGTGGGAACCAGAGGAACGTATTTGAATAAATGGACTCTAGACTTCATCCTGGAGAATGAAATTCCCTCAATGGTTCAAGTATGGGTTAGGCTCCCCTTCTTACCTCTCCATTGTTGGAATGATGAAACAATAAAAAATATAGGCAACACTCTGGGAAGGTTCATCGATCGAGTTGCACCATGAGATGGGATGGAATCTTGCGCATAGTTATGTGTGGAAGTAGACCTGGAGAAAGGCCTCCCAGAAGGAATTCATATCACGTTAGATGGGTGGTCATACATCCAAACAATGGACTATGAACAACTTCCCTTCAAGTGTAAATCATGTCATGAATATGGGCACTTCACCAAAAATTGTCCCAAGGAGATCCAGGAGCACCCAGAAAACAAGGCATTAGATCAATAACATCAAGCAAAAGGAAAGAAAGCAATGAACAGAGGAGGTAACCAACAACAAGAGTGAAAAAGAAACTCCAGGCCTCTCTCACCAAGTAAAGGGAAATCCCTAACACAAATTGGCGATGAAGCTGGAAGTAGTATGAACAAATACGAACCTCTCGAAACCTTAGAAGAAAAATTGATCAGGTCTAAAGAAAATACAAAATACAATCTTCCAGATCAGGATCTAGATATCACGACACCCCCAGTGGATCCAGATCCTCAGCTCCAGGAAACTCTCCAAACGCAGGAGGAAGATAGTCAAGAAGACTCGGAAGAAGAGATGGACTTGAAAATCCTAAAGAATGCTAGAACTACGAAAGCAGGAAGGAAAAAAATTAAAACAAGAAGGGAAAAAGAGACCACCCAGGACAAATAGCTAGGAACCCAACCAACACTAGAGGAATTTCTAAAAAAATATGGGATAAATGGGAAAGCTCAAGCAACAAAGGCGAAATCTCAGCCCACGAAGGGGGCCCCATCAAAGCACAATAGTAAATAATGAAGGTGGTCTCCTAGAATTACAGAGGTCTAGGTCAAAGGGAAAACAATAAGCCACGAGAAAGTTAATTAGAGTTGAAAATTCCCATATCCTCTTAATCCAGGAGACAAAATTGCAGGGAATTGAGTCCCTGCGAGAAATGAAGCAAATCTAGAAAACAAGTAGCGGAACGACGTTGAGAGCTAGAGGCACCTCGGGAGGGATATGTACAATGTGGAACACTCATCTCTATAGAGAAGAACAAATATTGGAATCAACCCACTGGACGTTGGTAAAAATTAAGCACCTCCAATTAGGTAACATTTACCTTATCTGATATGTTTATATGCCTAATAGTTAATGGAAAAAAAGGGATTGCTGGGAAACGCTAATGAAAACTAAAGAGCTAGGAGCCCAAGACAACTGCATTATAGCAGGGGATTTCAACAAAACTCTACATCAAGGGGAATAAAATGGAATCACCTCTGTAAGGGATCAGTTTCTGGAACATATGGAGGATCTGATTTCGGACCTAGATCTGTTTGATGTTCAACCCTCCAAAGGGAAATACACTTGGAGTAATAAAAGGTCAGGGGTGGGACACATAGCGGCTAGGCTGGACCATTTCCTCATCCATAGCCCTCTTATCTTCCGCCCTCTCTCCATATCCTCCCAAATAGTGTCTTGGGGCATTTCATACCATCGCCTAATAGCCCTTTCCTTAGTAAAAGCATAAAATCTGGGTTTGATTCCTTTCAAATGTAACCCAATTTGGATGGACTCACCGGATTTCCTCCCGCTAATCTCCTTGATCTAGTCCACCTGGGTGGATGTAACTCCTATGTATATATGGGAGAAAAATATAATAAAGTCAAAGAAAGCAATAAAGGACTAGGTTAAAGCATCCTTACACAACACAAAAGAAGAAGTGGAAAGACATAAAAAGAAGTTAGAATCTTTGCATGATCAAATGGACATTAGTGAAATACAAACCACACACCTAGAGCAGGAGAAAGAATACTTTCTAAATCATTTAAGGGCACTTCATAATGAAGAAAATGAATGGAGAATAAAATCCAGAGCCTTGTGGCTCCAAGAAGGAGACAAAAATACCTTATTTTTCTAGAAGCATGCCAAAGAAAGATAGTACAAGAACACAATGGAGGAAATTAAAAAATCTATAGGGGAAGTAATTAATTCCTTTGAGGAGATAAAAAAGGAAGCCTCCTCCCATTTCAAAAATCTCTACACCCAAGATGGAGCAGATAATAAAGAACACAGTTTATAGTTCATGGAACAGATACCACAACTGATAAAGGATTAGGACAATCAAGATTTGACAAATATAATCACAGAAGCGGAAGTTAGAGATGTTGTCTTCCAATTTGACCCAGATAAATCTCATGGTCCAGATGGATTCACTCTCCACTTCTACAGAAATTGTTGGGAAATCATTAAAAAGGAACTACTCCATATGATCAGATATGTCCAAACTACCTATAAGTTAGGAGGAGCTACCAATACCTCCTCTCTTGCGTTGATTCCTAAAGATAAAAATGCAAATAGTTTTGACCAATTTCTCCCCATTTCTCTATATAATTTATCCTATAATATCCTCACAAAAATTATAGCCAATAGGATAAAGCACCTGCTCCCAAGGATCATTCTCCCAAATCAAGGGGGCTTCATGGCCAAAAGACAAATTTGGGACAAAATAATTTTGGTACAGGAAGCCATCCATACTAGTGTTAAGAACAAAGAAAAAGGAATGATAATCAAAATTGATATGGAAAATGCCTTTGATCAAGTGAAACAAGAATTCCTCTTTGATGTGTTAAAAAAATTTGGTTTCAACAACTCCTTTGTCTCCTAGATCAAGGCTTGTATCGTGTCCCCTTGGATAACGCCTTTAATAAATGGGCACCCAGATCCATTTTTCCAAGCCACAAGAGGAATTCGACAAAGATTCCCTCTCTCTGCTCCATTGTATATCATCATGGCATAAACCATAAATAGAAGGTTGAAGCAAGAAAGAGCCACCAGATATATTCCAGGGCTGAAAATTGTTAGGGGCGTCATAAGGATAAATAATTCACAATTCATTGATGACACTCTTCTTCTTGGAGGAGCTTCTCAAACAATGGCCCGGATATTCAAGCTAGTCATGGACCAGTACGGAATAACATTGGGGGGACTTATCAACAAACATAAAAGACAAATTTACGCCTGGAACATAAAAGTGGGAACAATGGCTAGAATTGCCAACATCCTCCAATTCCCCTTCTCGACATAATGGAAATACTTCAAGTAACTTGGCAACCCCATCAATATCAAGGCCCTCCCCGGGGAGGCCTGGTAGGTGATTCTTCAAAAACTCAAAGACCAATTTGATATTTGGGGAGAAATGTGGATAAATCCAGCAGGCATGGTCGTCTTAATAAAGTCAGTCATATCCTCCTTTCCAATTTTAAGCCCTTTATGCTCCGGTGGAATTAAAAAAAAAATGGCCAGAATTATTAGGAAATTTCTTTGGCAAGGAGGCAAATACAACAACAAAAGAAATCATATGGTAAAATATTCCACTATGTGCGCCCCTAAAGAAAATGGGGGACTGGGCATTCGAGACCTGAAAAGGATAAACTTAGTTGTGGGGGCCAAGCTAATTTGACGTGTAATCACTGGCGGGAATGAATGGTGGAGAAAAGAAATATGCAACAAGTACCTATCCAAAGTAAGAAAAATATGTTTGGAGGGTGTAGACCTTGGTCAATCAAGTTCCCGCATCTGGAATTTAATTCGGGCATCTATGCTGCTCATTCAAACCCACCTCAGATGGAACCTAGGAAATGGAAAAGAAATCAAGATATGGGAGGATAACTTCTCAGAGAAGGTTGTACTTTCTAACATCCCTTCACTGGACCAATTCAGGCTTTGGCTAACCTCTTTTGGTAAATACACCCTCTTTGATATCTCAAATTGGCACAATAATGGCACTTGGGAAATATGGAATTTGGGTGATGTCCCTCCCCTCCTACAAGATGAGGCTAAGCAGTTCCTTCTGGTGATCTCTGGAAACTCCCCAGTCCACCTTAGTCAAAAGGACAACATAATTTGGGGGAAAGTAGGGTACACAGTGAATATGTGATACAAGCAACTCCTAGAAGATTACGATATGCCAAACAAATCCACCATCTGGAAAGGGATATGGAGCCCAAATAACCTTCCAAAGATAAATATCTTCTGCTGGAAATTGGCTCATAATAAGCTCCTAATAGTCAAAAAATTGAACAAAAGAGGCTATATGGGGTCGTTTAGATGTGCCCTGTGTGCCCATAGCTTGGAAATCACTGATCATTTGTTCCTAAACTGTAATTTCACTAAACAGGTGATGAATAACGTCTTCCTAGAATTAGTCCACCAAATCTCATGGCCGGCAAGAAGCAAATGTCTGATCGGTAAATGGGGAAAACAATACAAAGGCTCACTTCATAGGACCCCGAATCTAAGTCGAGTCTGGAAGGCCTTGATAAAATTTTGTATGCTGGCAAATTTGGCTGGAAAGAAACAAAATAATTTTCAAAGAAAAGATCATCCCCCCCCCCTCGTAGTTGCGATAAATGAAATAGGCCAATTGAGGGAGTTTGTCTCATCCAGGAAAGCAGCAAAACAGGCAGGGTATCCTTTGAGAACTGAATAAGAAGCTTGGTTAACCAAGATAAATATCCCGGAAGTTCCCCTCACCTTCCTTCCAAGAAATTCATCATGCTAGCAACCTCATTTCCCACCCCAAGATTTCAAAAATTGGCTAAGTGCCCAAAAGATTTATGTTCTATGTCTCGATGGTGCATCTAAAGGGAACCCAGGGAAGGCAGGAGCGGGAGGGGTTCTAACTTCTGTTCATCCCTAGAGGAAAAATATTGCTAACTTACTCATGGAATCTAGGCATAACCACCAATAATTTAGCAGAGGCATATGCAATTTTCAAAGGTTCTCAACTAGCGAAGGATCGCCAAATAAACCAGATGATCATCCTAGGGGAATCCAAGACGATAATAAGGTACTTCATCAAAAAAAAAATCTTGAAGAACTCAAGTCTAAAAATAATCATAGATAGAACCAGAGACAAGCTTTCTTCCATGATCCCCACCTTCTACCATGTTTGGCGATCAAACAATAGGAGCGCAGACGAGCAAGCTAATAGAGTCATAGGAAGAAGCACTAGTCACTTGGAAGTCTTGGGAAGGACTAAGTTCCTAACACCTCCCTAACACATCCATAATTCTCTAGCGCACTTGGGCCCACGCTCCATTTGGTAGCCTCCTCCACATGGCTTTCCAATCCAAAATATCTTCAAGACGACCCCTCAACAAGCCAGGGGGATCTGCATACTTAGCCATCCTCCCGATCGTGAGAACTGGTATGATGAGACTTGCGATTATGGATATCCTATGTCGCAATATGTTCCTAAACTACAATTTCACTAAACAGTTGATGAATAGCGTCTTCCTAGAATTAGTCCCCCAAATCTCATGGCTGGAAAGAAGAAAAAGTTTGATCGGTAAATTGGGAAAACACTACAAAGGCTCACTTCATAGGAACCCGAATCTAAGTCGAGTCTGGAAGGCCTCTATAAAATTTGTATGCTGGAAAATTTGGCTGGCAAGAAACAAAATAATTTTCAAAGAAAAGATCATCCCCCCCCTCGTAGTTGTGATAAATGAAATAGGCCAACTGAGTGATTTTATCTTGTCTAGGAAAGCAACAAAACATGGAGGGGATCCTTTGTGAACTGAATAAGAATCTTGGTTAACCAAGCTAAATCTCCTAGAATTTCCCCTCACCTTCCTTCCAAGAAATTCATCACGCTGGCAACCTCATTTCCCACCCCAAGATTTTAAAAATTGGCTAAGTTCCCAAAATAGTTATGTTCTATGTTTTGATGGTGCATCTAAAGGGAACCCAGGGGAGGCAGGAGTGAGAGGGGTATTGTTCATCCCTAGAGGAAAACTATTGCTAACTTACTTGTGGAATCTAAGAATAACCACCAATAATTTAGCAGATGCATATGCAATATTCAAAGGGGCTCAACTAGTGAAGGATCCTCAAATCAACTAGTTGATCATCCTAGGGGACTCCAAGACAATAATAAGGTACTTCATCAGAAAAAAAATCTCGAAGAACTCAATTCTGAAAAGAATCATATATAGAACCAAAGACACACTTTCTTCCATGCTCCCCACCTTCTACCATGTTCGGTGATCAAACAACAGGAGTGCAGACGAGAAGGATAATAGAGCCATAGGAAGAAGCACTAGTCACTTGGACTTCTTTGGAAGGACTAAGTTCCTATCACCTCCCTAACGCATCCCTAATGCTCCAGCACACTCGATCCCGTGCTCCAGCTAGCATCCTCCTCCACGTGGCTCTCCAGTGCAAAATCTCTTTAGGACAACCCCTCAACAAGCCAGGGGTATCTGCGTACTTATCCATCCTCTGGATCATGAGAACTAGTACGATGCAACTTGCGATTATGGACCTCTTGTGCCGCAAGATGTTCCTAAACTATAATTTCACTAAACAGGTGATGAATAACGTATTCCTAGAATTAGTCCTCCAAATCTCATGGCCGGCAAGCAACAAAAGTCTGATCGGTAAATGGGGAAAACAATACAAAGGCTCACTTCATAGGAACCTGAATCTAAGTCTATTCTAGATGGCCTCGATAAAAAAATTATGCTTGCAAATTTGGCTGGAAAGAAACAAAATACTTTTCAAAGAAAAGATCACCCCCCACTCATAGTTGTGATAAATGCAATAGGCCAACTGAGGGAGTTTATCTCATCGAGGAAAGCAACAAAACAGGCAGGGGATCCTTTGAGAACTGAATAAGAATCTTGGTTAACCAAGCTAAATGTCCTGGAAGTTCCCCTAACCTTCCTACCAAGAAATTCATCATGCTAGCAGCCTCATTTCCCACCCCAACATTTCAAAAATTGGCTAAGTGCCCAAAAGAGTTATGTTCTATGTTTCAATGGTGCATCTAAAGGGAACCTGGGGGAGTTAGGAGCAGGAGGGGTTATGTTCATCCCTAGAGGTCAAATATTGCTAACTTACTCATGGAATATAGGCATAACCACCAATAATTTAGCAGAGGCATATGCAATTTTCAAAGGAGCTCAACTAGCAAAGGATCATCAAATCAACCAGCTAATCATCCTAGGGGAATCCAAGACGATAATAAGGTACTTCATAAAAAAAAAAATCCTGAAGAACTCAATTTTGAAAAGAATCATAGATAGAACCAGAGACATGCTTTCTTCCATGCTCTCCACCTTCTACCATGTTCGACGATCAAACAACGACAGTGAAAACGAGTAGGCTAATAGATCCATAGGAAGAATCACTAGTGATTTGGAATTCTTGGGAAGGACTAAGTTCCTAGCACCTACCTATCACATCCCTAATGCTCCAGCACACTTGGGCCTATGCTCCATTTGGAAGTATCCTCCACATGGCTCTCTAGCAAAAAATCTCTTCAGGACGACCCCTCAATAAGCCAGGGGGATCTGCATACTTAGCCATCCTCTGGATCATGAGAACTTGTATGATGCAACTTGCGATTATGGACCTCCTGTGCCACAAGATGTTCACTCCCCATGGGAACCTGCAACTGATGTCACTCCCACCCTGCACTTTATCCTTTCCCCTCACCTCTCCATTAATTCCACGCGAGATAAAAGACCGTGAAGAGATTGAAGAAAGGCTCCACAACATGCGGATGCTTCCAGACCATCCCACTTCCCCTCTTGAGGGTCACTTCCACACTCCCGCACGTTCAACGATTGCATCCATATGGGGAATTTAGGACGGGCATAGCCCGATACATTGTCTTTGCCTCCATAGGAAGTTTTTGCTAATAATTAGTCTGGCTGGTGAAGGGATACTCACCATATACACAATCCATAATTTGGAGAGAAACTACAACAGGCATGATGGATCAAAAAAGGAAGAAGTAAGTAACAAGGCTCCAGAGTGCTACGACAACTTTAGTTCATCCAGAGGATATATTAGAGATCGCTACAGAAGAGAAATTGGATGTGGAAAAAGGAATAAGATCCAACTTGAACTGGGTAGTCTAATCATCAATTCAGCACAGAGAGAAGTGGCCACATACAACATACCAATAGGAACTTCCAGAGAATATCAATTCACTCAAGACACTTACTTAGGTAGCAGCATCAACAGCGCAGGCGTAGACCTCACCAACAAGCTCAGGAAAGACTCAACATCCAGAGTAATTTCTATAATGGATCAGTGTCCAGAACAGGAAAAACAAAAGGAGGAGATGGTGGAAGACAATTTCTTCACCACCCAACAATTGGCCCTGAGATTGGATTCTCACAACTCCACTTTAAACTTCATGATGGAAACCCTGTTGCAACATCGATCTCTGATGAACCAACTTCAAGATGAGGTCAATTTCCTAAGAAGGCAAGGAGAAAGAATTGAAGAGTTGCATGGAACTAGAGATCACAATTCTGTAGAGCAAAGATAGATCGAGGAGTGTGGGATTAGAGTCGACCCAATCCTTCTAGAACTGGACATTTCCCTTGAAATGCCACTAGAAGAAGAACGAGGTCCCGAGGAAAAGAGTGAGTAAGAAATGGAAGCAATTTTTAAATTTTTTTGTAAAAAAGGCGAGTTGTCTAGTAAACTTTGGGAGTTAGCTATATCTACAACAGTATGTTATTCTAGATTTCGGTAGTAGATTTTGTGGAAAGCTCCTTGTAGTAATCTATCATAAATCCTTGTAGCTGGTTCCCTTTACCAACACCCCTTTTTGTACTATGTGACTTCGGTCGTGCCTTTATATATATATATATATATATATATATATATAATTAGTTTTTGTAAAAAAAAGAGCAGTGAAATTTACTAAAATATTTGAGGGTGCAGAGTCCAGTGGTATGAAGCAGATATTGAGTTAATGGGTGATGTTTCTCAACCGACCGAAGATTTTTTGTTGATAAAAATAACACAAATTTTCTTTCCTGTCGGCATGAAAGGAATAAAAGTTGGAGGCATGCCCACTAGCCCCCATCAAGCCTCAACAACATATTGGAGCTCTCATGATTTCCTGTGCAACATTTGTTTGAAAGAAGAGAAAATGCAACTTCTATTTGAGGTTAATAGTGAAGTGGCAGATCTAAAATTTTGAATTGAGAAATTGGACCAACAAATCTCATTGTTATTGGCTCTGAATGTTATCACTACTCATCAACGTCCTATTTCAAACTTGTCTTCCCAGGATGCAATTCACCTCAACATCCCCATTCCAATGCTGATGAGCAACAAGCCTTCTCCTACGGATGGACAAGTTTCACATTCAGGTTATTCCTTTAGATCAATTTCTCCGTCTTTAAATAGGATTTTTTTTTTTTCTATTAATACTATGTCATAGAGAATGTATCCCCTTTCAACATTTGTTGAATTATTTTCTGACCCCATGGGGATATTTAAACTTTGAACGATGGTTGAGTTGGGTTAGTTTCCTCTCATGGAAACCCATGTTACAATTGGTTGTATGTTTTCAATCATTGTTTTATAGTAGGTAATACAATGTTTTCTTACTTAAAAAAATAAAAATAAAATTGAAGTTAAAAGACAAATGGGTTGCTATGACCTTTTAAGATTTTAATTCTTCCACTCATTGTACCCATTTTATAATGTAAAACTAAACTTCTTGAGTAAATTTGAAAGTCAAGGATGTCTAACCCTAGAGAAATTGAGCCACATATGATGGAACGAAATTTACCAAATTCTCAACAAAATTGATTAAAACTCCCCTTAGGCTTTAGGGTTGGTGCAAGAAAACACTTCCGTCTCATGACACATTAGTTGCAATGAAAATCTGTAAAAACAACAATCAGTTGACCAAGGAGGAATGATTAGAGGTACATGCCCAACTTATTAGAATATGGTTTAAAAAGATGAAACATAGGAAATTGAATTAGCTTCCAAAATATATAACTTTTATTTATGGAAGATTGGTAAAATTACAAAAAATAATGTTCTAACATTGATATGTTACATTTCATTAAAATAAAATGTATATATTTGTGTTATGAGGTTGGATTAGTATCCAAATGATTGAATTTCTCAAAAAAAAATTGGTACCATTGTAAATAATAGGTGGGTCTTATGTGCCACTATTTTTCCATATTTTTTAATGTTAATTTTTATTTTGTTAAAATTAATAAAGGCAGTGAAGCCCTTAAATTACAAAGTGAGGTGTTTAGGACCACATTTGAGGATATTAAAATAATCAATTTTTTTTTGTATGTCTTTGTATACAGTTTTGGACCATTTAATTTGTTTTCTAAATGGATTAGACAATAAAAAGACCTATGCATTTTAGAATTATGAAATATTACAAATAAAAATCAATAAAAAATGCAAAGGAACTCTTTTCATATATATATATATATATAGAGAGAGAGAG